>CM029115.1:10030000-10420000 GCA_016859345.1 Istiophorus platypterus
CCACCCGCAGTGGTCGTGCCTTGGGCTCTTCTCTGTGTCTGTGATGCCTCTGTGGTGCATTCACATCCTCGTGATAGACTGAGAGAATAAATAAGAAGTATTAGCTAACCTTTCAACTCTCACTTCCTCTCACCATCTAAACACAAGTGCTTAAAGATTGACAAAACTCACAGCGGTTGTGTTGGACATAGTTGACAGCGATGTTGGTTGGTACAAATGATGTGCCATGGTCTTTTTTCTTGTTCCTTTGTTCTGCCAGGAGCTTGGCTTTTGCCTCTTCTGTATGGATAATGTTCTTTATCTTTGCACTAGGAAAGAAATGGCAGAAACACAGTTTAATCCTTTCTGTCTGACAGTAACAATTTGGAATGTCTTTTTTCTTGAAAATTACACCTGCAAGATCATTTTGAGAATCTTTTATACACACTCAATGCCAAGATCGACTTCAGGGATCCCACTCAGCATCTGATTGGATAACATCTCCTCAGTTTTCTTGGCAGAGTTGACTCGGATGTTCTCGGGCAGCTCATACAGGTGGTCCTCTGCATTCTTCACCTTAATTTTCTGTTCCTCAGCCTCCACCAGGCCCTTCTTCTTTTTCAACTCTGTCTCAATATATTTCATCCTGTGAGATTAAATATATTTCTATGAAGCACTTTGAAAACAGCTGGTTGAATATTCATTATTGCCTTTGAAATGTTGGGGAATACAATATTGTATCTAATGTATATGTATGTATGTATGTCACAACTCAAACAGGTATACACACATGTCCGCATCCTCGTCTCTTCTGTTCGTTTCAGCAGAGAAAGATGTGCCCAGGTTGAGGTCTGTCTCATCTTCTGTCCTGCATATGGAACGGGGGTCATCTTTGGTCAAATCAAGGTCATGTGTGATGACATTTTTCAAATTTGGAAAGACATAATAGTACAACCGCAATGTGATCAAGGTATTTAAAGCAGTCACAGATTTACTTACATGTCCCTGTTTCTGTCTTTGACTTTTTTCATGTCTACAACCCCTCCAGTCTTCAGTTTAAACGGGTCATTCTGTGAGAAACGTTTATTTTAATAGCAATGAACAAACCTCCAGTTAAACACACATAATCTTGTTAATTATGATAAATTCAAATTCAAATAGGTCACTTACATCTATCTCAGCCTCTGGTGGCAGGTTCTCTCCAACCAATAGAGCGGTCAAACTAAACGAGAAGCAAATATCAACACTAATTTCTCTCTTACCCGAGACAAACTGCATAACAAGCACCACGGCATTGAATTGCATTCACATTACCTGACTCCGTTCTGTCGTTTCCGCAAACTCTGAAGCTCTTTAGCCTCTTCTACTTTTGATCTAAACGACAAATAAATACACATATATTAAATCACACTGGCTACGTGTGTTATTACAAAATACGTGTAAAGCCAAAATCAAGTAACTATTGTGTTTTTCCGTTTTCCATTTTATGCAGGGAGCAGCTGGCTACGTTAGCATAACGTTGCCTCGGATCGTATTTCGCTGTTGCGAGTTTAAATAAAGTACCTGACTTCCTCCGTCGTCTCATCTTCCTCCACCTCCGACGAGTCCCTTCTCCTCCTAAAGTTTTTGCCACATGGCATTTTTAATGCAGTTTAATGTTTATTTTTTTTTTTGCCTTTGCGAAACTGTGGGAGCGAAGCGTCCGGCGACCGAGGGAAGACTTAAACGAACGTACAATAATACAACGTCGCTTCCGCAAGGACGAAATCCACTTCCGCTCTTTTTAGGTAACCATAACAAACATGGCGACTTACATGCAGGTCGGCAGGTTGTTGGGTTTATCGGCGAGACTGATGCGTCCGTAAGTTTCCCTGTTTGTCAGCCGTGGGGCTTCGATGTCATTTACCCTTTTTCCCCACGTTTGCTCGCCTTTTCCTTTTCTGAACCAAAGTCCGGCTGATGTTAATTCTTAGCGGCTAGCTGGCTAAATCGGAGAGTGACGCAGATGGATGGTCACTGCTGAGATTACACTGTGTGCATGGCCGTTATAACTCTTTAGATCAGGGTCGGGTATTGAAGACGTTTTTGCACTGTTCAATAAAAAAATGATTTTTAACGTCATACTATACTGCACTTTATTTACAAATTTTACAAATTAGATTAAGAACGTAAATAAATTTATAAATACACCCCCCTTCGAGTCATAATATAGTTTTTGCATCTGCAAAAGCAAGGTAACTACAACCTTGTGTCCACGTACATACATGGACATTAAATGTTGCATCTGTTATTTTTGCAAAGCTGGAGACTGAGAGTGAAAAGCAAGCCATGCCACAAATTTTTGATTGGGCTGAGGACTTGACTCTAACTTGGATTTATGTTTTGGAGCGGTTTTCTTGTTGGAAAAGAAACCTACTTGCAATACACAATCCTTTCCAGTACTTATAAAAGTGGCTAAATGACTTTCCTATAGCTGTTGTATGTCCTGTACATGTGTTGTAATTTAACAGATCTCACAGCTTTATCATATTCTTGTAATTTTTCTAACTGAACTGAACTCTATTCTGAGGGATGTTCAGTTACTTAGAAACATTTTTATGTCATTTGCTAAATCAGTGCATTTGTCTAACTAAACTTTCTGTGGATGTGTTTGGAACGTGACCTTTAACTTCAGTAATAAGTCACACAATGATTACACACAGGTGATATTCAAATGACTAATTATAATACTTCTGATAACAGTTGGCCGCACCAATGGTGATTTGTCATTAGAAGATAAATGGTTATGTGACGAGACAATCACTCACTGTAGGAATTGGTTTGCTCTACATTGTCACTATAGGGCTACTTTACCTAATGCCCCATTTGACACTTTGTATTACTTCTGCTACAAATGGGTTACATGTTTGATTAACACTATTAACAGAAGGTTTCTAGTAGATAAGTCTTACACAATCCTTCACAATTTGAATCCGTTACTACCACATCTTTAAGTGGAAGGGAGGAAATGTAACAAACTGATATAAGTGCTTAGTATTCATATTTTTTAACATCAAAATATGTTAGTGTAATGTTCACTGTAGTAACATTTTGAATCTCTTTTTATATACCGTAACAGTCTTGCTGGATGTGGAAATCAGAGCGCCGGATTACACTGGCCTTCAAACAGCGCTGGAGTCTCAAAGATATGGCCACAAAACCCCAATTGGATTGTCCCAGGTTTGTATTCCTGCAGCATCCTTGTGGCTCTTAACTTAGAGAAACCACATTATAAAAACTGAGGTATCTTCTTGTTCTTTGTGTTTTTGCTGTTCAAAGGAAGGACCATGTTTGTGCAGACACAGGACACACCCAATCCAAACAGCCTAAAGTTTCTTCCTGGTCGTATAGTTCTTGAATCAGGAACTATGAATTTTGCCGGCCCTCGTGATGCATACTGCTCACCTTTAGCCAGGTAAAGGATCTCTTTAATACAAGGTTACTGATTTTTTTTTTATAGTAGACAATTGATATGGTGTAACAGGAAAAGCGCAAATTTGAATAAAGGTGCTGATAGTGGCTATGTTCCCTTATCTCACACCTAAATGGAATGCAGCCATTATTATCATTAATTACACTTTCTGAACCAGTAACCTTAGAACCAAAGCAATGTTTACTCCTAAAACATTTTTTGGCAGACCAAATTTTAATTCATGTAAAGCAAAGAAAAAGTACATTTCTGTATGCAGCCCAGAATGCCTTTGAGGTTTTTTGTTCTATTTTTTTTTTGGGGGGCTGTTTTTTTTTTTTCTTGTCTGATTTTACACATAATTGTGTTTAATGGAGCTGTAAGTCATTCAGTTTTACCAGCTGTAAACAGAACTACCGTTAACTAATTCTTTGTAGGTAAAGGTATATTATACTGTATATGTATTAGGCATGACTGTATATGCTCACTTATCTTTCTAGTTTAAGCATAATATCTATTAATGATTTTCATTTTTTAAAATATACTAAGTTTAAAGTTAACATTTCAAATGTTTCATCTTCAAATAAAACCTCAGTACAGTTGTGTGTTGTCTTCAGACAGCTATTCAGGATTGATGGAGTCAAAAGTGTCTTCCTGGGGAATGACTTTATTACCATAACAAAGGTAAAACCAGCTTGAGTTTAAATGAGCCTCATAGTGTAGCACTGTTTAATGCTATTGCTAACCTGTTTTCTTTTTTTTCTCTCCACCTAGTCTGATGCAAATATGGAATGGAAAGTAATAAAACCTGATGTATTTGCTGCCATTATGGACTTTTTCACCTCTGGACTTCCGGTTGTTAGTGAGGACAGCAAACCTAGTGCAGATACAGGTAAAGGATTGAGCCATCTGCATGGCTCAAAAGACTGAAACAAACCAAGTGGGACAGGCTGTTTGTGAATGCCAGTAAGTCTCTATTTCTCTTTTCAGCACCCTCAGACGACGATGATGAAGTAGTTGCTATGATCAAAGAACTGCTGGATACTCGAATAAGGTAGCTCCTAGTGAAGATACCCTTTAATATTAACACCCGTTCCTTGTTACTGTGGCTTTCAGTTCTTTTCTCACATGTGCTGATGGTCTCATTCCCTAGGCCAACAGTGCAGGAGGATGGAGGGGATGTTGTGTATCGGGGGTTTGAGGATGGCATCGTTAAACTGAAGCTGCAGGGCTCCTGCACAAGTTGTCCCAGTTCAATTGTTACTTTGAAGAGTGGAATCCAAAACATGCTGCAGTTTTACGTCCCTGAAGTTGAATCAGTGGAGGAGGTGTGACTTTAAAAAAAGACTTGTCAGAAACATGTTTTGTGTTTTCATTTTGTTTAATAGTTTAAGTTGGACAGTTGCTTTCATTGGCGCATGCCTTGTCAGAATCAAATAAGACAGTATGATATTATAGAGCAACCAAACTCTACAGATTACATGAAAAAATAACCTCAAGAGAAACAGCTGTGTGACCTAAAAATGTTAACAAAACTTATGTTTATCCACAGGTAAAGGATGAGGAAGAGGAGAGGAATGCTCAAGTTTGAAATACACTGAAGCAAGAACCACATTTATACATTCCTCTCTCCCCCAGTCACCTGCTTTGATGCAGGCCATAACTGCAAAAAAAGAGCTTTTGTGTGTCATGGCTGTGTAAAAGACCCCATCATTGTAATTATCATCATGATATTGCATTTGATTTTGGTAGCTGTTTTATGTACAACAGTATTTCACACAATATAGAAAGGATGGGCCCAGCCACACAAACTGAGGACTGTAGAGCTGAAATAAAATTTTATTCATTATCTCATAGTGTTTCACATTTTCACAGTTACAAATCTTAACAGCTTTTAGGTTCAAACTACCCATTGTATACAGTACCATATGTATATAAATAAAATTTATTGAAATATTTTATATAGTAAGTGTGTGTATCTCTCACATGATCTAATAGTATTCTCTTTCCTCTTTTTTTGCATGCTTTTTTACTCGCCTCTTCAAGTACAAACACACAACTCCCTGACATTATTGTCATTTATCAACTCTTGTGTTAACGAAGTTGTTTTTTGTCAGTTTCCATGAGGAGATATTGCTGTTATTTGTAGGCTGTCCTCACAAATGAACCACCTGGGGCTGCTTTTCACCCTGGGTTTGTAAGGAGGTATCACTCAAGTAGAGCTTTAACTGCCGTGACAACCCCACGGTCATAGACTTTAATATTTCTGGGAGCTTGGGGGATTTAATGAGTTAACCATGAGATTTCATTATCCAGTTATACAAATGACCCGTTTTCAAGGCACACTCAGATTTTGTTCTTTTGTCTTTTTTAGAGTAAACATCTGAAAGTTTCAATCCAAATATATTATATGTTGAAGTGTATAGATTACATTTAAATGTTATTTATACAATAAGTTAGAAGACAAATATCAAAACGAATGAAAGTTGTATTTATTTGTTGGTGTCAAACTACCCTGAAAATGTTACATATTTGCTTTGCCACGAGTCCAAATTCTGAAAAGAGGCGGCTGGGTTAATAAAACCCTGGCTACGTGCCAGCATCGAGGGCACCGAAACCTATAATTGCGCTTGTCTTTGCTGGCATTTTAATGACTGTAATCACTCGTCAATTAGCCTAAACGACAGCGATAAATCTTGTCCAGCCCTGCACCGTTGTACCGGGCTCCGGCGGGGAGCACGGGTCTGCCATTGTTGCGGTGACGATGGTTGTAGCTGTGCGGGACGGCGGCGGCGGCTGCAGCGGCGGCGGCGGCGGCTGCGGGATCCTTCGTCCGTCCTGCCCACGGATCCGCATCCTGATGCCACGTCAGAAGAGCCTGCGTCGGTAGGCGACACCCGACCATCAGCCTGCTCCGCCAACCGACGGGCGCCATGGAGGGAGGCGCCAGGCTCCGATTGGCTGAGACCGGAGGGCAGGGTGACGCTTATTTGACAGTCGTTTCCAGCTACTCGAGTAACTGTAACCGGCGGACGGACGGAAGACATGTGTGGTGAGTAGTGAACGTATCCCGCATTTATATTATCCACTGGGAAATGTGCTTTATTCCCCGTTTAGCAGAACGGGGACTGAACCAGGCGCCAACAGCTGCTAGCATCGCGTGTTAATCCCGAAGGCGTAAATCAATTGAAACTAGCTAAGGGTGGCTAGCCTGAGTTAGCCAGTACGAGCTGGTGTTACAGATGCTGTTAGCCAGTAAAAGACAAACCGGTAAATGTTTAATTGTCCCGCAAGCGCTTCCTGTGTGATTTGTGAACACGGGCGTCAAAACGGCGGGTCGACATCTGGAAGTAACGTAAAATGACAACCCGCTGTCTACGTGCTTCCTCCACACAGACGAGCTTTGCGGCGAGATTACGCCCATTCTGTAACTTTCCAGCCGTCGGTCGTGTCTCGGGTCCGTGGCTCTAAATGCTCGGACTCGCTGTGGGTTAACACCGCCGCCTTGTTTCAGCCGGACTCCTCCGGACGCTTTCTGTGATCAACACCGCAAAGCGTGTCGGATGTGCGACAGTCGTGCGTCGCTGTCACACCGCATCAATGCTAAACCCTCCCTGGGAGAGTTCCCAGGGAAAACTGAGGTGTTTAGCTAGTTTCGGTCGCTGTCCCATTTTGTCTGTCCCTCCTCTTCTCTCACTCGTGTCTGATTACTGATGCCTCTCTGTCTCCGATCGCTTTCAACACAATCTCAGTCCAACAATCAGACCAAATAGACGAGTTGGGAATATTTCCCGTCGCGATAATACTTCACCATCCTCAGGTTAATATTTGCTCTTGTTGACCCTTATTTCTTGGTGGGTCTTGTGATTTTTGCCCCCCTCGCCTCGGTGCCTTTCCCTGACCAGTTGCCCCTCACTGTCTTGTCTCCATCCCCTGCTGTTCTCAATGAATGCTCTGTTGAACCAGTTCCCCTCTGGCTCTACATTTGCATTTATTAGTCAGTTCCCAGCTGTGTAACAGGGTGGTTATTCATGCCTCCTCTTTAGCCTATTACAGTAACACTATGTTCAGTGTGTGTTGGTTATTGGTTTGGCTGTAGATGTCAAATGCGTGCAGGAAGAATTGCTTTTTACTGACGGCATATGTCAATTAAATGTGTAAATCGTGATTCATGAAGGCCTGGCATTGGACTATAATAGTCTTCAAGTCTATTTGGCAATTGTACACGAACAGATCTTTATCTGATCAACTGAGTGACGTTGTAAACATTCAAGATTGTCCACAGGTTTTTTTTCAAAGATAGTTTCAATGTGCAGTCGTAGTTATATACAAGTATCTAGGTCCAAGGCAAAAACCAAACATCTTGGTTGAAATTCCTCTTTGTGACTGAGTTAATCCCCTCACCCACCCCATTTCCCACCCTTCCCTTGGGCAAGAGATACCAGTTTCTGAAACACCAGGTTTAAAGATACACTCCATTGTCTCTCAAGAGGCCCTACTGCTGTAACTGAGAACAATATTTGTTTTTCCAGTGGAGTTACCTCTCCTGTAAAACTGGTTTCTTATATATGATCCACCAGCTTTTTGACGCAGAGCCCTTAATAGTGGAGACTTATGCCACTAAAGAATGCTTGCCCAACTTCATCAGGAAGGAATCAAATTAGATTCTTCTTACAAAACTTGACATATCCATTGTTGACATCATTAGGTGTTGTCAGAAATGATCATATACCAGTATTACCTCTCAGTGGAATCCTTACACAATTGTATCAAGTTATTGTTCTATAAAATCCTGTTGCCCAAATGAATGATTCCAAGCAAATTTTGAGACCATGAGTAAAGGGTTTTGTTTTGTAGAGAATTCAGTTTATATATATATATATATATATATATATATATATATGTATATGTATATATATATATATGTGTGTGTGTGTGTGTGTGTGTGTGTGTGTGTGTGTGTGTGTGTGTGTGTGTGTGTGTGTGTATTGTTACATTGATTTCAGCCATGATCCCCAGCCCTACTCCTATTTGTGTCCTAAATCTACATGCACGGGTACACCTCATTTGGTCGATGCTATGTGTGTAGGGCTGCATTAAGCTTTGGATGTCAGCTGTAAAATGGTGCTGAATTAACAGACAAGTAGATGCACCAGACTGACAGACACTTCAATCAACTCAAGCTTTCAGCAGAATTTTAAAGTAGAAAGTTAGAATAAAAAATTAGGGAAAAAAATTATTTGCGCACCAAAACTCTTTATACAGCTTGAATCTTGAATTTATGTTTTTCTCTCCCCAGGAATCTTTGCCTATCTCAATTACCATGTGCCAAGGACTCGCCGTGAGATCCTTGAGATCCTCCTCAAAGGTCTGCGACGTCTGGAATACAGAGGCTATGACTCAGCTGGTGAGAACAATGGAAAAAGCTCATTTAATCAACACACTCTGGCTTGATTTTTAAAAAAAATATATATATATTTTTAACAGGCCCTTTTCCTGTCCAATCTGTCTAATAATACTACCAAGTTGCTGACAGTATTTACCATGTGTCCAATATAATGTCAATGCAGCATAGGAACTTTCTTTTTTAGCCACACTTGATGTTTCATAAATTTGTTCTCATGAGTTAGGTTTGTTCAGTGTAGCAGCATCTTGTGTTGGAGTTCTGCTCTGACATTAGACCAAAAACAGGACATGACTTGTGAAGTGATAAAAGCACCATAATACTTTTTTTTTTTTTTTCTCAATTGGCTGATACTTAAGGATATGAGATCCCTATAATACTTATGCTATTTCTTATTATTTTTAAATTTTCTGAGGTGTGGGAATTGATGCGGGTAACGGCAAGGAGTGGGAGTCAAACGCCAAGTCTATCCAGCTGATCAAGCAGCGGGGGAAAGTTAAGGCTCTTGATGAGGAGATCCACAGTAAGCTGAGATGAATTTCCTCCCTTGACGGGAATCAGTCATTAACAGCTGAAGCATTGATTTTTGATCTTGTACACTGTGGTACACTTGGGATATTAAATATTGTCTGTGTTGGGTTGTGTTTGTTCGACCTTTAGAACAGCAGGATATTGACCTGGATGTGGAGTTTGATGTTCACCTTGGCATTGCTCACACCCGCTGGGCTACCCACGGTGTACCAAGCCCAGTCAACAGCCACCCACATAGATCTGACAAGAACAACGGTTGGTTGTATTAAAGATAGAGAGCTATCTCACTACACACAGCTAAATTTTTGACCTTGTATAGCCCGTACCCCAAATTTATGATAATCTCTCTGGTCTATAGAGTTCATTGTCATTCACAATGGGATTATCACCAACTACAAAGACCTAAGGAAATTCTTGGTGAGCAAATATTATTAATAAACTGTTCTAGACATCTTGTCATCAGTCTGACTTTTATACAGGATTTGCACTCTCACTCCATCTCCACAGGAGAGCAAAGGCTATGAGTTTGAGTCAGAGACTGATACAGAGACCATTGCCAAGTTGGTGAAGTACATGTACGACAACCGGGAGAGTGACGACATCAGCTTTACCACACTGGTGGAACGGGTGACCCAGCAGCTGGTAAGGACCTACTCATGCACTCCACCACTCTCAATGTGATCAGCAGATAAAAGAGCCTGCCTGATGCATTTGTTCTTCCACCTCTCAGGAGGGAGCTTTTGCCCTGGTCTTCAAGAGTGTCCACTTCCCCGGAGAGGCTGTTGGCACAAGGTACACTGCCACTAATGCTGTAAAACTGTTGTTAGTCATTGCAGATTAAAGTATTGTTGGCTCATTAAAATGTTGCTGCACAGGAGGGGAAGTCCACTACTGATTGGAGTGAGGAGCGATCACAAGCTGTCCACGGATCACATTCCTGTGCTCTACCGCTCCTGTAAGCTTGAGTTTCAGCTTATGAATGTGTAAAATGTCTCTTTTTAATTTTACCACATGTGGTTGCTTAGGTGTGATGGCAGCCCACATCTTTTCTTTCTTTCTTTTTTTTCCCCCAGCTGGTAAAGACAAGAAGAGCTGCAGTGCCCTACCCAGGACAGACCAGGACACCTGCCTCTTCCCTGTGGATGAGAAAGCTGTGGAGTACTACTTTGCCTCAGATGCAAGGTAAACAGATACCTGTGTCTTTCTATCCACCTTTTAAAGCCCCAAATTCTCCCTGAAACATGCAAACTGGTTTGTCTCAACTTTATCTGTGGAGAGTAATTCAACTGTCTGTGGTGTGGTTTTTGGTCTGTCTCTCTAATCATGACAGCGCTGTGATTGAGCACACGAACCGGGTGATTTTCTTGGAGGACGACGATGTGGCAGCTGTGATGGATGGCCGGCTGTCCATTCACAGGATAAAGCGCAGAGCTGGAGACTACCCAGCCCGTGCTATCCAGACCTTACAGATGGAACTACAGCAGATCATGAAGGGTGAGTGAAGGGTCAGCCTCTGTTGTGTTCACATTTTCTCCCCACCATAAAATACTCCAGGCCATATTTGAAGATAAATCATTTGTACTCTGCCTTGTAATTTTGTGCCCTGTTATTATTGAGTAAGTCTCAATGGGAGATTGACCGCTTGTAACACTGAACTGGCTTTGTAACATCCAGCCCTGAGGCTATCCTTGTTGTCAGAGCAGTAGTTACAGCCGTGCTAGCTCAATTGCACCCCCAGGGAAGGGTGTATCTGAGCCTAAGTTGACTTATTGCGTGGCTGTATTCAAGCACACAGGATTTGACAAATAACTAAGGGTAACTAGATTAAAGTGTAAAATTCAGCTTTAATGTGAAAACATTCAACTAAAGAGTTCCCCAAATTAAAGGACTGATATCCTGCAAAATATGCTGAATCGCTTTCTTGCCATGATGTATCGGAGAAGATCAATACCAGTCTCAGATCTGTATGTTAAATATGAAGCCACAGCCAGTTATCATGAAAAAAAAATGGCCTCATTGATTTTGTTACGTTTTCACAGAGCCCTGACAACTGTTTCCAGTCTTTTTTACTAAGCTAACTTAACCATAACATACGCACATGAGAGTGGATTCAACCTTCTCATCTAACTCTCGTTAAGAAAGTAAATAAATGTGTTTCATCTAATCGCGAACTATTCCTTTGTGGAACAAGGGATGCATTTTCATTATTCCACTGTTTTCACTCTTGATTAATCTGCAAAACAGCTCCTTGATCAATTACAAAGTCAGTGAAACATCAATAAGTAGTGAAAAACACCCATCATAGCTTCACAGAGCCCAAATGTCCAACAGTACAACATATTTGTCATTTACTATCGTGTATGACAGAAAAAAGCAGAAGATGCTCATATGTAAGAAGCTTGAATCAGCATGACAAAAATTACTGGAATGATTTATTGATAGCACCTTAACTTCACTGTCTTTGTCTAACGTCAAATCCAGTTAGCCGGGCTGCAGAGCCAACACACAAAAATTGCCAAAATAACTGACTCTTCCTTAGTAATCCAGCAGAGGGCAGAGGTAAACTGATGCTGGCTGCAATAGACATTCCTTTGTGGTCTTGTCATTACTGAGCCTCTCTCCTCTGTCTCAGTTTCTGGAGCCTTTCTGCTGAATAACCTAATTTGTATTACCCAAATTGCTATCAGAGGAAGGCCAAAAAACTCTCGCATATGTTCATGTCACAGTTTGTAATCCATGGAAAAATATTATCTTCCTGGTGTCTCATGTTTGTTTTCCTTCATATAAGGGATGGCCTAACACTGTGGCAGTAATCGTTACATTTTCAGGACAACGTGATTATCAGTTTAGGAGCTTAATGTGTCAGCAAGACCTTTCTCAGATGGCAATTACATCCCCCATTTATCTTTTTTAGTATTGTGAATGTTCCCCTGATTTCTGATCCTCCACCACAGGCAACTACAGTTCCTTCATGCAGAAGGAGATCTTTGAGCAGCCCGAGTCTGTGGTCAACACCATGAGAGGGAGAGTCAACTTTGACAACAACACAGGTTAGAGAGGTTTCCTACTAGTTTTATCAGTGTATTTATGGGTGTTATTATATAAGTGCTTCACTGTTTTACACTTTGTGTCCATTTTCTTTTTTCCCCCATTTTTATATCTTTATATATCCCCCTTTTTAATATGCTCTAAAAGTGAAACAGTGACTCTGACTTCATGCATTTTGCCCAAAAACATCAGATGTCTTCAGTTCAGGATTTCTGAAAAGCAAAGCACTGATTTATTTTAGGTGCTGCATATCGATCTAGGCTTTAAAACAAAGAGGACTAAAGTTCACCAATTTTTGTTCATTTTGCATAAATAAATTCAGCAGAGTTACATAAATGTTAAAAAGCAAACATGCAAGAATACCTCTGTCTCAGCTCTGTCATGGACACTTTTCTGCCTTTTTTTTTTTTTTTTTTTTTTTTAATGAGGTGATAAATAATGGAGCAAAATGATGGGTCAGCTGTTTGGTCTGCTTTTCAGTGACGCTGGGTGGACTGAAGGACCACATTAAAGAGATCCAGAGGTGTCGGCGACTTATTCTTATTGCCTGCGGCACTAGCTACCATGCTGGAGTAGCGGTGAGTGGCCACTTACCAGTCACTTTTCTTCTGGTGTAAATTCACATGATGGCATTTGTTTTGCTGTTTACATTGAGCCCATCAGATGAGCATGAAAAACACACCTGGAAACAAGTGTGTGAGGTTCGTGTGCCAGCGCATGTGTTCAACAGGCTCATTTTAACTGAATGATGCTGAGCAGTCCTCTGTTAATTTCCTAGACCCGCCAGGTCCTAGAGGAGCTAACTGAGCTCCCTGTCATGGTGGAGCTGGCCAGCGACTTCCTGGACAGGAACACACCTGTCTTCCGAGACGACGTCTGCTTCTTTATCAGCCAGTCAGGTGGGGAGGCCTTTGCCATCTGGACTTGATCTAGTGCACATTCCCCATTTGTCTCCTAGTTTCCATCTAGGGAAGCCAGTCTGGTTCTTCCTGGTTAATCTCTTCTCTTCTTCTAGCAAACTGCTAAGTCAAAGTTCTGCTGTAGAGTTGAGTTTTCTATAGCACTGGGAATGTATGATTTTGTTTGATACTTTTTTATTCTGTGATATGTCTGTTGTGGGCCTTGTGGGTTGTTTTTTTTTTTTTTTTGAAGCTGTTTCAAATCTGACACCTGTATAGTGCAAAAACAAATTTCCAGACAAGCTAATAATTCGGCATCATTTTATTGACAGAACTGTTACCTTGCATAAACTGTTTTTCAATGTTTTTTTCAATCCTGCCAATCCTCTAGGGGAGACTGCTGACAGCCTCATGGCCCTGCGCTACTGTAAGGAGAGAGGGGCTCTGACTGTTGGTGTTACCAACACAGTGGGTAGTTCCATCTCCAGGGAGACCGACTGTGGAGTCCACATCAACGCTGGGCCTGAGATTGGAGTAGCTAGCACCAAGGTAAGTCGTGACAAACACAGCTCTGTTTAACTGTCTCAGCTCTCACCCAAGTTTAATAGTCTAGGCTCATGGTAGTTACAATGATGGATGTTTTTGCCACAGCGTGTTTATCACTCTTTGTCTCAAAGACCCTCAGTGACTGAAACGGTACACTTGCTCTTTACCCTCTTCTGATCTGAACCATGTGTGCAATATCTGGGGAGTATTTACAGTACATTGTCATACTGTCATCTGCCATTGTTAGGGGTTGGTCAGATCAGACCATCTTATTTTCTCCTGTGCAGACTGCTGCTATAAAATAGGTTAAAAAACTCTCTCACCCGAAATTATGACAATGATTCAAGATAATCCAGACATTCTGATTTAAATAGAGCTGAAAATTTTAGTTGATCTATTGATAGGTTGAAAGAAAATTCAATATTCAAGAAATAGTCAAAAATTAATTGACTCCAGCAAATGTTATCTGCTGGTCTTCTTTATAGGACATGGAATATATTCTGGTTCTGGCCTGTTTGTGTGACAAAAAGGTACTTAAACATACTTTGGGTTGAACTGACCTTTTTTATACTGAGTTTGAAGCAACTGTACACCAATTTGTTGCATCATCTCATAAATAAACTCAACGCCCACTGACAGAATGAAACCCAGATGAAAACTTCATTGTGAGTCTGGTCCCACCTCTTGGAAACTGACTCTGATCCCACAGGAGATGAAGAAGCCTGATAATCTCATCTCAAACTCATGTAAAGTAAGCGTCCCTGATTCTTGCTTTCAGCACCCCCCCCTCCCCCGGAAAAAAAAGAAAAGAAAAAAACACGCCTCAGAGACGCCATCGCTTACTGCCTGGCTGGCTGGGCCACACACCCAACTGCTGATTGACTCTGAATTCATCTAATCAAGTTTTGTTTTTGTTTTTGTTTTTTTGTTTTTTTTTTTTTGTTCTTTTCTTTATTATTACCTGGAAAAGAGCAAACAAATTATTCAAGATTTATGGAATAATTTGAGACTTCAGACAAAATACTTCGATTTATGAAATGCAAAATCCCACTGGCACATCAACAGACAGTAAATGCCTTTTTTAAGTATGTAAAGACTGTCCACTGGGAATTTACAGGATGACAGTGTTTGTTTCTGGTCCACAAATGTTTCAGTTTGAGAGAAATTTGTTCATATTTCAGCTGTGTCAGCTTTAAGTTAGGATGATGATTATAGTTACCCTACAATGATGATCACCCCAGTTTGCATGTTCTGCAAGAAAAACACTGAAGTTCATGACATGAGCACAGAAAAACACAGTTTACTATGTTTATTAAATACGTTGCCACAGACTGTCAGAGTTCTGAGAGACTGTGGTTAGTGTGCTGTCAGAGGGGGAAAAAAAACATAGTAAAGGTTTTACGGCAATTTTCTTGGCCCAGGACACTGGCATTTCTGAGTCCAGAGGGTCCCGTCAAATATGTTGGCTTCACTTGAACCCTGATTAAATCTCCCAAATGGGCATGACAGGCCTCAAAATTTGTTCGGAGATGAAGTAATGCAAAGAGAGAGTGGGTTGTGATGACGACAGGCATCAAGTCTCGAGATGTGCAGAGGTTGTGAGCAGTGACATTTCCAGAAGTGTGTGTTTGTGTGTGTGTGTGTGTGTGTGTGTGCGTTTTCAGTGTCTTTCGGGATGACTATCACTAGTTTGGCTGAGCTCAACTGCATGAATGTTAATACTGCTTGGCGTGAGCTAAAGTCTACCTCTCCTTCCGTTCCTCATATGGTGCAGATTGGAGACAAAGTTCACTATAACAACAAACTCTACTGAAAGAGAGCGTGAAGTTAGGATCAGGGTGCTGCTCTTTGGATTCAGTATTGTGCTGCAAAACAGGAAAAAACCTTTACCTTTAGTAATTAGGTCACCATAAGCAAGATGTGAACATCTCTACATCTGTGCACACATCATTGTACAACTGTTTTCTCTGTAAGCCATGTAGTAAGGAAAACAATGAAATTTCAAAAGTTAACTCCAAACCTGCACAGCTCCACCATTCAATATCATGCTGACATTAATAACATATACACTATGCTTTTCTGACCTTTTGCTTTCCAGGCCTACACCAGCCAGTTTGTGGCCCTGATCATGTTTGCACTTTTGATGTGCGATGACAGGATTTCCATGCAGCCCAGACGACGTGAGATAATCCAGGGCCTGAGAGTGCTTCCAGGTAAATCGAGCCACGAGTATTTTGCTTCATCCAGGGAAAACTAGATCACATTTGAGATTAAAATATATAGGGATGGAAAACCAACTCTCAGAGCAATGATCAAGTATGTCCAAAGTCTGCTTCATTTTTGTTGTTTGTTCAAACAGTCCTTTTGGAAGAGGAAACCAAGTGATGAGAGAGGGATCAGAAAAGAAAGAGGAAAAGGAGGAGGGAATACTAGCTGTTGGCCATAAACCCTCGCATGCTGCTCTGATCTAAAGCATATGATGGCTCGTCTCTAATGATAAACTAATGACAAATATCATAATATTTTGAGCTGCTTCAGTCCAGGTTCTAACATATGAAAGCAACAGCATGTTTACATGTTTATTGAAGATTATGGAGTGTTGATGCTCATATACAAGTCAAAAACAAGACAAAAAACTCTGTCTGCTTTTTTGATCTTTCTGTGTTAGATCTGATTAAGGAGGTCCTAAGTTTGGATGACGAGATCCAGAAGTTGGCAACAGAGCTGTACCAACAGAAGAGTGTATTGATCATGGGCAGAGGCTACCATTATGCTACCTGCCTGGAAGGAGCACTGGTGAGCAAGGACAACCTTCTTTTTGGCCATTTTTGTCTCAATTTTTTTTCTTCTTCTTCCTCTGTCCCCAGAGGGCTTTATAAAAGTAGTACCAGACTCCAAGAAAGTATACTCTAGGAAACTCCTGCCAAAGAGGTTGGCTTCCTGTAGTGAGTTATTTTATAGATAATTTTATGGATAATAGTTATCTCATTCCTCCTTTTTGAATGATAAATTTATGAGCAAAACAATTCCAAGTCTTGAGGTGGACTGAGGTTTTATGATTTGATACATAAACCGTAATGACTACAACTATGCTTAGATATTTTTTTTAACCTGCGGGTGTTTTTTCATCCTGTGTAGAAAATCAAGGAGATCACGTATATGCATTCAGAGGGCATCCTGGCTGGAGAGCTGAAACATGGTCCGCTGGCCCTGGTCGATAAACTCATGCCAGTTATCATGATCATCATGAGAGACCACACCTACACAAAATGTCAGAACGCCTTGCAGCAAGTTGTCGCTCGCCAGGTGAGGCCTATAAACAGACCCCCAAAAAAATCTAATTGAACCAAATGTTGATATATGGTATGAAGTTATGATCCATTCTGATCCAGTCAAACCCAAGTGATCAACCCTGGAGATTGTGTATTTACCTACTAAAATGATCAGGAAAGCAATTTTGTTAAAATGTTTAAAATTAAATTGTGAAAACTGACTTGCTCACTTCATAAATTTTGACTATAGAATTAAGTTTTCCCTTTTTTTTTAAGTGCTGTGAACCAGAAGACGTAAAGTCCAAACATTTTGAACACTAGGTGACAACCACATATTTTGCATGTTAGGATAATTTTCACAGTCCTGTCTGTGCCAGACCTTTGACCTTTCAACTCGGTTAAGACAAGGGAGGGGTTTATTCAGCGTGACATCATTGCAGTCAGTAATCTGCAGCAGATGTAGTTTTAAGAGGTGGGACATTCAAATGATTAGGAGGAGGAAAAATGTATTTTCATAGTCGACTTTTTGCCATTCGTATCCCAGGTTTATGATCATATCAACAGATGATGTACGTGACTTTTAAAGCTGTTTGTCTGGTTTTTACAGGGCCGTCCTATTGTGATCTGTGACAAAGATGATTATGAGACCATCAAGAACTCCAGCCGCACCATCAAAGTGCCTCACTGTGTGGACTGCCTGCAGGGCATCCTGAGTGTCATCCCTCTGCAACTGCTGTCCTTCCACCTGGCTGTCCTCCGAGGTTACGACGTAAGTACTGTCCCTTCAGGCTCAGTGGTAACTGATGATCCAAAGTGTTTTGCCAATTGAGACTTTTTTCTTGACACTCATGACACCAAAAAGCACTATGATATCAGTTTCTCAAGTCCCACATCTCCACCATTTTCATCAACCTGCAGTCGTCAATCTAAATAAACCCTTTCAGTATCACCAATATGCTAAGTTCAGTGCCCCTGATTATCTGGCAGCATATCTCTGGACTGCTATGTAGACAAGTGTACTAAAGACTGCCACCAGAAACCAGAATGTTATCAAAACGCACCAGGTATTATTGTTGTTTTTGTATTATTATTTGTATTTGTTTCTTTCTATAGTTTTAGAAGTAGCTTACTGTTTAAAAAGGACTGGACTGGCTATTGCACCTTTTGTGTACTTCACTGTCTTCGTATGTACGGCAAGTAAATATAGCCATTGTAGATGCATCTTTTAAAGCACTTCACTTCAGTGGGATGTCCTGAATGTAACAATGCAGCCCATTTAGCTCGTGTTTTTATTTCATTGAGTATTGGTAACTATGCCAAGTTATGCTGCTGTTCTCATAGAGAAGCAAACATTATTATGCATAGTTTCTTCTTCCGCCTGCTCTGCTTTTTTCTTTTTTCCTTTTTTTTCTTTTTTTTATAGTCAAAGAATACGGCCAAGGATTTCTGAATAAGATCACTGGCTCCCACATCAAAGTGTTTTTGTTTGTTTGTTTTTGTTTTTGTTTTGTTTTGGTTTTGTTTTGTTTTTTTTTTTGTTGTTGTTTTTTTTTCCAAGAGTTTGACAAGTTGCATTTATTGGGTAGCATAAGCCCTATATTACTCGATTATTGTCGATTTCTATGGCTGTTGTTTGTCATCTATTAAAAGATGTCCTCTATTTAAACACAGGTGGACTGTCCAAGAAACCTGGCCAAGTCTGTGACAGTGGAGTGAACCGCACCACTCATCACCTAACAACATAAGCCTGGCAGACACATTGAAATACAGATGGTGAAGGAGCATCTGTGTGCAGGAACCAAGAGAAGACGATGTCCTGTTTAATGTGTCTCATGTCACGACTCTTTTTAATGCAATCTTTTTCTCAACAGTAGTGTATCTCACTGTTGCATATTATGTGTATCTCACTGTTTATTTTCTCAGAAATCTTTGGCATCACTGACAGAAGTTGTTTTTCATTTGTGTTGGCAGGGCCTGGGCTGGCACTGGCTTATCTTCATCACTCTTTCATTTTTATTTATTTTTTTTGGTTTGTGAACCTGTAGGGACTGACAGTGACCACTCGGGTTAATTCACATTCTTAGTCAAAAGTTGTCAGCAAGCCCCCATGTTTATTTGCTGTAATTGATCTCTGGGTGCTGATGCTAAACACCTTTTACTGGCTTTTTTTTTTTTTTTAATTTAGTGCAATGATTCATAGTTTAGTTGGTATCTTTTTCTTTGGCAGCTAATCATTTGAATTGTCTTTACTCCACAGTTGAAGTAAAGGAGAGTCTCAGATCATTCCAAGCACCTGGTTATGGCTGCTTCATAATTATAGTGCAGTTTACCAGTTTTTACTCATTAGCTCTCCCAGACATTCTTCTGAGATCACACTATTTACTGCAGGAGCAGCATCATAAGTCTAATTACACAGAAGTTCATGACTACTCTACTTTGTAAAATAATCTTTTTGGGTAGGTTACAAAAGCTAGTTCTTTTGTAAAAACCCTGGTTTTGGTCAGCTCATTTAGTGAGAAAAGGCTTTATTTACAGAGCCACCGACACTAGAGTGAGATTTTTTTCTTTTCTTTTTTTTTAACCATGCACTGTTTCTGCTTTCATGATGCTCTTACTCTAAAGCTCTGTGCACAGTTTACTTTTTGATTCCCATGTTGACCTCTGTTACTTAACTGCTTTTAAGAGAGCACTCATTGCCAATTTCTGGTCTCTAGTATGCACTTAATTTAAATACTGAAGTAATTCCAGGGAGATGAAGTTACTAACCTGAGGTAGATGTTGCACCGAGATACCAGCCTATGCCCTGCCACCATCACTGCTGCAGTATGGGACCATTTGTAGCTAGTGCTTGATTCCTTTATTTCTTTAAAAAAAAAAAAAAAAAAAAAAAAAAAAAGATTTTTATATTGTTGAGGTTACTCTTTGGTTCGAAATGTGAATGTTATTGTCATTTGAAATGTCCTGTCAAACCAAAAATCTGTACAATGGCTTTGGCAGTTGTAAACCAAAACATACAGTGGGTCCAAAAGTCTGAGATCACTTTGGTCTCAGACTTTAGGACCTCACTGTGTATATTTTATATGTTCATCTGATGTTTTTGTAGCCAAACATGTACTAACGCTGGTAGATTGTGTGGTGTGAGTTGGAAGCCCAAAGGGGGCATATACACCGTTATGGCAGTACTGTAGGTGTTTACTTAGTAGTAAGTCAGATGCTGTGTGTGTGTGTGTGTGTGTGTGTGTGTGCGTGTGTGCATGTGAGTATGAGAGATCCCAAATGTTTGTTTCAGAAACCAAGGAAAGACTGATGCTGTAAACACAGAGTTGTGTTGTGAAGAAATAGGAACTATCTTTTTGTTTTTTAGTACATCACATATTTTAGGTTTAAATATATTTATCTTACTTTTGCAATCAAGCCTTAACTTGAATTTTGTTTGCATTTCTTTTGGACAACTGGACAATGTCATTACAGGTACTTTTGTAAGTCATACATAATCAGAATTTGATTTCTTGACCAGAAGCATTGAAAACAAGGATGCTGCACCAAATCCTTGCAACAGCCGTTTGAAGCTGTTGGATTACTGAGGGAGTGGGGCACTATTGATTAGTGGAACTGATGCAATAAAGTGTCAAGCATTTCTTGTTTTAAGTGTCTGAGGTCATTTGATGAGAAGGTGTTCCCAAACATCCTGAAATATTAACAATGCAAAATATTGTACTTGATTAGACTTGTCAAATATTTTAACAAAATTTTATTAATAAAAAAAAAAACAGGCTATAGAAATCTAGTAATTGAAGTACATTTGGAAGAGTATTAAGAATCCAAAATATTTTCAGTTAGTTTTATGCACATTATATTAAAAACTTTCAGGTAGAGGAGACATACAGTGGCAGCTTAGTGTTCACAGATCCCAACCAATGCTCATTGCCTGTGTGGAATAACCAGTCACAGTCTGTAAGGTGATAAGTATTGGTCTGATACATCCACATAAAGTCATAATGGGGGAGACAGTCAGTCGGAAGTTCCTGCACAGAGCTGATAGGACTGATAGAGCCACATGGACGACAGCCAAGATGGTCATGCAAAAAGACCACGACCACTGGCAGAGTGCAGGCACTGCCTGCACTGCTGCGTGGATGCACTTAAACCTCTTCATAGATCTCCCTCCTCCATGGCACAGAGGAGAGTGTCTGTTGTTTCTGAAGGCCTGTGATGAAGGCCAGGTGGAGCAGCTGAGGCGTCCGTTTTTGTTCAACTTGTCTCGTGAGAAGAGCACACCCGCCAGCATCAGCTTCAGGAGCGCATTCAGCCTCAGCATGGCTGACAGGTAATAATTCAAGCTGCCTGTGAAAGCCAGTGCAGTTCTCAGAAGGATTTCATTGCAATGACTAACCACAAGAATCGCTTCACATGCAGCTGCAGAGTAATTGCAGAAACCAGTCACAGCTCTCAACAAACACAGTCTCCATTCCCGGACCATGGGGAGCATTGTGGGTAGTTTTTCATCTAAGAAGAGCATCATGTAAAGCATTTCAGGTATCATCCTCTGTGTAGCAGTAGCAGCAGCCAAGTACTTCACAAAAACCAGAGCACCATAGCAGCTTTAATCAACGTGTCTTGCGGTTGATTAAATAACCACTAACAGGTGTTGTGACCTAAATTGATGCTGCTACGTCATCTGAATATAGATTTGCCAACTAAATCATGACCTGTGCTGAAGTGACTGGATTTTCTCTCAGTTAAGGTACTTCTTGTCACACAGGCTTTGAACATTAGAAAATGCACAGGTGCAGCCAATAACATTGACAATGGCTCCAGTTTATTTATGTGAGCTATGTCAGTGAGCCACCACAGAAAAGACCAGGGGCCTGAACCGGATCACCTGAATGTAAAAGAACCAAGTAAATTAAACTCTAGCCCATGATACACTGAATTCTGTTAAGACTAAATGAATTGTAACTCGGGGATCTGCTGATATTTAGGATACATTACAACAGGGTCAGTGAGTGACGTACAGCTGAAACTTTAAATACTTTAGGTGTCGGATATTCAGGATTATATATAGTGTTACAGGAAGGGTAAAGACTGTTTGGGTGTCCTAAAGGAACAAGTCACTCAAACAATCAGAGACACAGAACAATACAGATGACATATCTGTGTGTGGTTGTTTTCATCTCTTTGTCAAATGTTTGAGACTCTTTGTGATCCTTCTGAGTCTCGGAGTTTGTTTTGCATCCCTTTGTAGTCAGTTGACTGAGTTTCTGATGTGAAATCCTATCAGTCACATCAAACAAAGGCCTCGGGGTTCAGGGGTTCTCCATGCTGGAAGGTTTTTCTTAACAAAATTAAATAAAATGTAATAAAATTTTAAAATCTTTTCAAATCTTTTTGAGAACCCATTCCATAAAGTTTATAATGAGGTAAATTTCTTTTTGGCTGAAGACCTAACACTTCTGATTCTAGGGATTTTGTATTTCTAGTGTGTGGAGATGGGGAAATGAAGAAATTTCCCTGTGTGGGTCTTTTTTTGAACTATGTAGATCTCATTATCATATCATCATTTCATTTAATTAATTCAAACATCTAACTGACATTTGGAAACTTTCTGTTGAATGTACTTGACAATGGGCCCCTACATGGATAACTGAGGTAGCTTAACAAAGTTGGAGACAACAAATGAAGAAGACATTCTTCTATGCACAATATATGAAAATCAGAATAGACCAAAGTAAATACTACAACATCCTACTACAATTGCTTTTAGCAGAACAGCAGTCTAAAGGCTAATGAGGAAGAGAGTTGTTTATATGATGTTAACCACATTCGGTGTTTAAACATATTTTGAAGTAAAATTGAAAGCTTGAACTGCAACAATGCTTCTGTACATTTTTGTCCTTTTTATCCAGGTCTAGTTAATAAATCTGATGATTTGAGGAAGGAAACCCAGTGTTTTATAAGGCTTGTTTGATTAGTAAAAAGTCTCATCTGTAGCTGGTAAATACTTTTTTAAGACATTAATAAGCACAATAATGTCTATTTGAATATTCTGTGACAACAGTGCACAATCTGAAAGTGTAACAAAACACAAAAGCTTATTTCCAATAATCATTCGCTCTAATTATTATAATGTATGTGGGCCAAACACCAGTGAATGATGTATAGACTCAAGAGTAAATCCAATAAACTCTGAATTTAAAGTTTCATTGTGTCTATTGTTGTTGATTTTTTTTTTTTTTAATATGCCAGACGTCTGTGTAATAGTTAGAATTCACAATGCAATGTTATATATGTATATGTTAGACTGGTGGTGTAATGGTTTAGAAAACAAAAGCTGACAATAGACTCGAGATATCTTGTATTGAGTTTGTCTGACAGGGAAAATTCACTGAAAAGAGTCAAAATATGAAAAGCGTTTGCCTTTCGTCAGCTTCAAATGACAGAAGAGAAACTTGAACTCTTTGAGGCACTCAGATGGCTTGTTATTCCTGTCTATTCCTGTCTGCCCCGTCTGCTGTCCCCAAATTGTGTCGTGAACAATTCACGCTAGCATGCTTTCCCTGCAGCTTGTCCACATTTCCTGAGGATTGGATGGTGTCTAATATTTTCCAAGATAGCTCACTCCATTCGTGCATGTGACATAATGCAATATATGAACATCTGGAATCGGTTAGCCATGCTCTGCATATTCTTTTCTCTTTTTTTTCCCTATCACTTGGAGTGAGTGAGGTGCTCTGTGCTTTTTGCAAACGGCCAGTCTCTACTGTGTGAACCCGGTGATCCCAGTGGCAAAATCCACTGTCTAACTTATTCTGAAATCCAAAAGAATAGAATACAAAAAATTGTTTTCAACAAAGAGATTGTCATTCAACTTGAGAGTTACAGAATATCTGTATACATGAACATACTGTACAATAAGATCATGCGGGAAAGATTCTATAGAATTATGAAAAGGAGCACTGTGTATAAAAAGTGACTGAAGGAAATATGACAGTAAACCCATAAACTCTTCACAGGTTTTTGATGAAAGCTTAGAGAACAAGTTGGCTATTTTCAACTTGTCAGGAGGTAAGTCTCAATGATTTACAAGTCCATAATTGTATTTGAAGAAAAACACAGAAAAACAGAGACAGATTATATTTACTTAAATTTTTTACTTTCATGTCAATGAAACAGACAAAGGTGTCTACATACTGTGTTGACGGAAAGTTACATAATGTCTATCTGATTGCTAAAGATGGCCTTGCTACCTGTTTTACACCTTCTGAGACCCCTCTGATCACCATCAAAGAACAGCTCCAAATTAACCTCTCGTTTAATCTAGATTGAACTTTATATGACCCATGAAACATCATGCTTTTATGTGGCAACTGACTAAATTGACTCAGGTTAGTCGGTTGCCAGTATCGTGGAATTGGCTGTCACACATACATATAGTACAGTGCTGTCTCTCTCTTTCTTTCTGACGCACATGCACACACTGATATCCGCACACACATGGTTATGTCAAAATGGTTATTTACATAAAACCCCAGCTTTCAAAAAGAGGCCGTGACTGGGTGAGCAAGACGAATGTGCAAAGCTTTTCCCTGATTCTGGCGTATTTTTGTCCACATATTGATAGAAAGAGCATATGCAACTATAGCAGTGATTGCAGTCATCTTGGTTATAGTAATAGAGCTAGTTTATTGACTAAATCCCAAATTACTGTTTACTCTGATTTACACAAAAAATAAGCCAGCAATGACTCACATTAGGCTGGTTTGATAAGGCATGGAAATTCAGGTACACTGCATTGCTGTTTGAAAAATGCATACTGTACACATGTTTATCAGCGATGGCTGATTTCCTAACCTCAAAACTTAAAACTCAAAAAACATGGTCTACTGAACAAAAATAGTACAAATAAAAAATGTGTTTATTTTGTATAAAACAGGGTAGAAATGTTATCTAAAGAACAAGAGTACTGACTCAAACACTATTGCATGCAATTGCTCACCATTCAAAAATACAAAAACAGGGATTTTGATATTTCTCTAAATCTTTTTATCTTTTTATCTTTTCCTAGGAAAGATAAGGCATAGGTTACATAGGCACATATCTAAGTGTCGCGATCATTTTGAACATCACTGTGCTCCTTGTTGAGGGCCTATGTAGAGAGGCATTAGTAACAGGCTGATTAGGATTCATTCAATGTTGTGTGTGTTCACGGAGGGGACAACAGGGCCTGAGGCAGCTCAGAGGACCATGGCGGCAAATGTCTTTGAGCCGGCCAGCATGACCTCAGTTGTAGGGAAGGTCTGTAATTCAAGCATCAGAGCAATTGCACTGTTGGGCTAGATGTATACAAAAGTCACTGTAGACAAATAGCTGAAAACAAGTCCTCCCTGCTCCTCCTTACAACGCAGAAAGGACACAGCCCGCAGAGCATGGCACGAGGAGCTCACATGTCCTCGCTTGCAGGTACAATCAAGAATGGTCATGTGCTGATTGCAGGTGGGACTCCATTTTGCCTTTTTCAAACTTGTGGGACTCTCTCCTGTCTCCTGCCAGAGCTTTACAAGCCAGGACGAGGCGGAGGGCGTGCTGGTGGAGGGGCTCGCCCGGGAGGAGGTCCCTGTGGAGGAGGAGGCAGGAGGGCGGTCGGGGAGGCAGAGGGCGGAGGGGTGGGTGGGAGCGCTGGCGGGGCAGGTATGTGCAGGGTGGTCGGAGGAGGAGCCCGGTTGGGAGGTGGCGTGTAAGGCGGAGGAGTGATGGGAGGAGAGCGAGTAGTGGGGTTGAGAGGAGGCGTTGGAGGCAGCGGTGGAAGGTTGGAAGAGGAGAAAGACGGAGATGATGGAGGGCTGCTGGGGGTCGGCGGGAGGGTGCCCTGTGGTGGAGGTGGACTCTTGCTAGGAGGGTTGTAGATGGGAGATGGTTGGTGGTTGTAGTGTGGGTAGCGAGGAGGGGGGGACTTTATGCGAGTGAAGTTCATGCATTTGCCCTGAAATTTAAAAACAGGGCAGATTTTAAAGGGACATACAATGAAAAGAAACAACAAACTGCATGAACAACAACTTGATAGTAATTTCTTTTTCAAATAAGATGATCTCACTTAGGATTGCTGTCCTCGGAGATTAATTTCCCAGTTTTCCAATTTCCAATGATCAGGATGCATATATAATGAGATGGGCCCGAAGAAGTTACTGGTCCAGTCAGAGCACAAAGAGGACTGTGTTGCTGCTCTCTCATTCACTCACTCACCACTCCCACACACAGATTCAGTGGATTTACTGTACAGTGAGCAGAAAAGCTACTTTTTGGACACTTATGAACTGTCCTAACCGTCCTAAGTCATCACTGGCAAGTGCAGTGCTTCACAACATTAAAATTTGCATTGCTTTGTGGGAGTGTAGGCGGAAAGTACTTTTCTGTTCCACTATGGGGATTTTCTAGGGCACTTTTTAGTGAATAGAATTCACAGTCAAACACTCAGATAATTTGGTAGACAGTGCACATAAATTATATTATACTGCACACCAATGTAGCTCTTGTCACAGTAGGTGAGGCATTTTATCTGACATGCTAATGCTAACAAAGTTAGGTCAAAAAATACTTTTGGACACCAATAAATGAGCATGAAATGTGCAAAGTTATAAATGCAAGAGATTAGAATAGTACTGTTTTAATTTATTCTGTCAATGCATAGAAAAGAAAAAGGATAAAAAGCTTTTTTGTTTGTATTTGCCTAAAGGCAGTTAAAGAAAGTATAAAGCTTTACATCCCTTAAACAACTTTATTGTCTGTTTGTGCATTAGTTGTTGTTTTTGACTTGTACGATAAACTTTTACAAGATTTTTGTCAGTTTTCTGGCTCCATGTGTTAGCAGTGATAGAGAGCCTTGTTTATCTACCTAAAACTGATATTAAATCATTTAATTGAAATCTTCTGATGGATCTATCATTCAATTTGTCATCTATAGTCTGATAATTGTATGTGAAAAATACAATATTTTTTAGCTGTCGTGCTTGTTTCTCACAATTCCTCCGAGGATGCTTTGGAGCTGGAAAATGAGTCCTTGCTTGAGAACTTCGCTTTCTTTGACAAAACATATACATATCTCATTATGACATCTGAATTAGTCTAAGATTTAAAAATGTCCCTTGCTGCTTTCTGTTACAAATAATGACTAGATGACTACAGCAGACAGTACCATGACTCTCACTTACTGAGGCCTTGCCTATTGTCAGCACACAGCTATATCACTGTTGTCAACAAACCCAAACCTACATATGCTTTAATTCTCAATAACAGCTTTAGTTATAGGCAATTATTTGTATATGCTCCACTCAGCTGAACAAATTAACCTGCCATCACTCTCCCCGATCCCAACCAAAGTGAGATCATGCGAGAGAGACTATTTAATTCCAAAGACAAGCTACACCCTGGAGCAGCTGTGCTGAGGGGATCAGGGAGTGTCAGTGGACTGATAAGGTATTACAGCTCTGCTCTCATTACCACCGGGCCAGTAATGACCTCTGAGACAAAACCAGGCAAAATGTTGCCTGGTAAAAATTCAGCAAGGTTGGAACAGAAATTCAACAAATATTTCTATTTCTTTATTAACTGAAGGACACTGAATGCACTGGCCCTTAACATTTCTTTGACTCCTACGCTGTATTGTAGTTACAGTTACACTCAAAATAAGTCAGTACTGAAGAAAATATGTGTCATAGGGAAGTGTTTTAAGTTGTCTGATGCTGAATTTTTAACCTGCTGTTGTGCCCTGTGGTGGATTCCTTTAGTAACTATTAAAAACACACCAGTCTTTAGAGGCTCAGAAATATATGAAACGTTTCAGGAACCTGACTTGAGTTTCTCTCAGGCCGGCATTAGGATCAACTGGCCTCTTCGCTCCCACCACTACATTCATTTAGGGGAAGTTATAAAACAAGGCTTTGACAAGAGGCTCCAAATTAAAACCAGAATAAGCTTGTTTACTGCAGATCATCAGGGATACCAGACCCGAGCTTTTTTTTCCCAAGTGCACTAATGAAGAGCTTTATAGTGAGGGGGCTTGCGTGTATACTTCTAATGAGAGTTGTGCATTAGCTATACTTACTGTACTGGAAAAAGCAAGGAACATGCAACGTCACCAACTCTGAATATGAATCCAGAGCTGGTGATATCGTTTGACTGTGAGTGTAGTAAGGTCAGCTATTCCACCTTAAAGACTGTAGCTTTTAATGCTCTACCATATTGCTACACTGTCAGTGCAATTCCTCAATATCAAACTGCACTGCAAGTTACCTTGAGGCAAGAATATCAGGCTTTGCTGACTGACAGACAAATAAACAAGGGTTCATTAGCTCAATCTTAAATATGCCAAAGCTTAAGTCATAGTTAGGCATGTTCTTTGTTTTCAAGTTACATTTGTCCTGCTGAGTGCTCCCCCTGGTCTCCCAGAATGCACAGTTCTTGAGAAGGTCTTGTTTGCCTTGTTTCCTATGGCCTCCTCGTTCTCCACTTTGCACTTAACAACCATGTCATAGACATTCCAGCGATTTTCTTTCATCTTTGTCCTCCTGTGAGCACCCCTTCTACATCACCTCCCAGATCTGTTGTGTCTTTTGGAAACCTCCTGTCCATCTACATTCGTCAGTGTCTTAGTCAATTCTGTACCTTGGAAATTAGTCTCCAGAATTTCTATTTGAGTGGCATCATCATGTTGGAGTATGATATTTATTCCCTCCTCCGTCTGCTTGCACCCAGGTCTCAAAATTTGCCCACTCTGGAGAATGTCATTTTTACAGTCATTGAAATCAATCTGAAAGATCTAACAGTTGCTGAGGCATGCTTTGTTTTCTATCTCTAGATCTTCAGTGGTCCAGTAGAGAGTCTAAGTGTGTTGATGTTAGGTCTCATTATTTCAAAACAGGCCCGGTTGTTTCTTTGTTTTCTGGTTCCAAGCTCTGATGGACTTTTCGGTATTCATAGGTCTTAAGTGTTTAGGATGGGACATGGAGACCAATTCTGTAAGATTCTAAATGTTATAAAAACAAGAATTTTTATACTGATTAGGAAAAACTAAGCGATTTATTTGCAGGAGTGGGGTTATGTTTTTTCTCTTTATGCTAATGAGAAGGTGCCTCATGTAATGCTCCATGGAATCTTATATTTATGTAATGTTATGTTATCATTATCAATATGCACGTCTGTGGTAAATTCTATGGAGTTCCAGAAAGAACATATTTTCTTCAATTGTGAACACAAGATTTAAAAAAAGATAAAATCTTTCTTCAAAAAATCTTGAAAAGAGACAAGTAAAATAAACCACAGAATATATTACTTTTCTGAGTGAGAGAGAGTATAAAGGCTGTGCACTTTGGCACAGCATTAACCAAACTGCAGGCTGCAGATAAAACTGTCCTGTTAGTGTTGTATTTTATCAAAAAAAGGGGAAGGCTTTTACGCAAGCAAAAAGCATTTGTGGATAATAAATACTAATGAATAGCGAAGATGACATGAGTGAGATTTTTCCGGCTTTCCCAGCTCTCACACTATCTAACTAACATTTCTAATGTTGATAAGTGTATCTGCTTGTTGTAGAAAGTTTGATCTAAATCACATTACTCGGGAACTGCTAGAAAAGGCTCTGTTGATATAATGTTCAAACTGTTTGAACTGAAAAACCCTAAAATTTCCATGACCAGAATCATTCTGTCAAGTTATCACATACTACTGCATGCTACATACTACAGCTCATGATACCGGCACTGAGTGAAATATTCACATTTTAATGGCTGCACCATAAAATCAAATGAAAATATCTTACTGCATTTACAACATAGCTTAATAAACATTTCCATATTAGTAGTCTGACATACTGTAGTTGGTTGGTTTTGGATAAATTGCATTTTACCTATGGAAACTGGACCTTTGTTATCATTTCTCTACTCATGTTACTGTGGGTTGAAACAGCAGCCCATGAGATGATAGTATCCCTTAATCATGTTTACCCCGGGCAATGTTTCATCCTCCGTATTTAACTACATATTCTTCTAAGACTTATGTATAAAGGGCTTTTTTTTAACAGCAGACATTACTGCCTGGGTCGATTGTACATTAAAAACTTGAACTTATACAGTATATGGCTAAATATACTTTGGGTTATGCAAAAATTGTTACGTAGCCTAGAGATGAAACGTTACATAAACTTTTGGGCATATAAAGAATTCCCTCGGATTCACTTTTTTCAGCCCTTGTCAATCCCATAGTCTCAGAGTACATATGTTTGCCGCCCACAGTAGAGTCCCCCCCCCCCTCCCCCCACTACAGCTGGCCTTTGAGGAATAACATTTGCCTTTTTATAATGACTTGACCAGATGACTTTACGTCACAGGCCGCTGTACCCACACACTTCAGGCTAAATCCCGACTCACTGCAAGTTTTCCCATGAGTGTCCTTGTGCACAATTCATTGGTCACAGCTGGTCCGTTTTCTCAACATTTTCAGATACAAAAGAATCTAGTTGTCATCCAAGCCCTTACGTCAGTTGACAAAATATGGGCTGATTAATGATGCATGTTTGAATGCCCACCTTTAAAGCTTATGTATTCTTCTTACCTTATCACCTGGATGGGGTCTCATTAAAGACACACGGTCGTAACCTTTCCGTAAAAGCACCCACAGTGCATCCAGTTTGCTCTATGGAAACAGAGAAGAATCAAAACATTACTGTTTCAGGAATCTTAAATTACCTTCATTCATCTTCTCCTTATTATTGTTATCATTGACAAAAAATTTGAACAAGTTTCTGATATCACCACTTTTGATTTCTCTCCCAGGCACTCAAAAACACAGCCCCATGATGTTCACCTAACTCCAGCTCCAGTATCCCACTCCTATGGTCATTTCAAAGTGTCAAAATTGAATTTTTTTCAGTTCATTGTGATCTGACCCCTCATAGTTTTAAACACAGTAAATACTTTTAGGATAAGGGCAGAAAATGCAGCTGTTTTTCCTCACAAAAACTGCTGGCTGTGCAACCCTTTTCCCTGGAGGTCAGTCCAACAGGAGTCTGCTTTCTATTAGCAATCCCCTGCTGACTGGGAAGGCTTCGGAACAACTCCTTTAACCCCATGCTGGCCCTGAAGGGACTGTGTACCAGAAGTCACCTAAGCATCCTATTTTCACCACGGCATTTTAAATTTGCTATTACTTACTTTCTTGCAGCCAGATTAACATAGAGTACTTTGTGACAGATGTTGTACTTAATACAGTAAACATGCTTATAACTGAAAAAACAAACATTTGTTCAAGCATAGTTATTAAAGCTATCGGGAATGCTTTTCTAAGTTAGGTCTAAGATGAGCTATATTCCGACTTCTTGAACAAACATCTCAAGTCTTTTGCCATTTCTTATTTCTTCTGTGTTGAACAGATAAAACTCAGAATTGCTATATGATTGCTATATTTTATATAATTGCTATATGCTATATGATGATTTCTGGTTGTTGTCAACAATGAGATGTGAAACATCATCTGCGGACCAAATGCACTCCCCAGACAGTTTCCTCCCGGCTGCTTGCTCTGGTACCTTGATCGGCGAGTACCATTTGCGTGTCCCCGGTGGTTTGTGCATGCCATTGTTGAGAACCCGTGTGGGGGGCGCAACATACTCCTGCTCAGGCATCTTCACTTTGGCATTTTTGGCCTTTTCCAGCTTTGCTCCTTCTTCTGTGGAACCTTTCTCACCCCAGCGTACCTGATAGTGGAGAGTACAGAGAGTCAGAGATTTATGACAGTGCCACACACCACCTTTAATGATTTACATCACTCGCAAACATGCAAAAAGATGGTCAGGTATGCATAACTTTGAAACTGATAGACTTAGATTCAATGCTTCAGCATAAGTGCAGTTAAAGAGAGAGCTTCAGAGTTATTTGAACTTTCTTGAAGTGTTGTTGTCCTTAACCCCAAATGTGAAACCTGTTACATCTTATGAGGTTGCTTTAAAGGCTCATCTTTACTAATTAACACAGCATATAGTTTAGGTTACTCGAGATTTATTAGAGCTCACCTCCATCCTTTTGATTCCTCCAACTCCTCTTCCTCCATAGTAGGAGGCATCTACAGTTGGCCATTTCTTCTTAGGGGCTTCAAAGTCCTCATCATCCTATGGAGGAGTGACAGTGAAGTAGGTTTTAACGGGAAAGATTAATTGATGAGACATTTGAAAGGCTAACTAGCTACAACTAAGAGACAGTAAGTGGGTAAATTAACCCTTATTTGTGAAACAAAGAATATTTTTTTCACTTTTTCTTCATAAATATATTCATGACACATGAACACCTAGGAGCTACCGATTATAAATACCCACCACTGGTCACCACACAGTACATTTGAAGTAAATTACTCTCTGTCTGAAACTCCCAACTCTAACCCATGCCATCATTTCTGTCCCTTCTGAGCTGGTTGTCAGATCAGAGGAAATTACAAAGCCCACTGGCCAAACTTGTGATGTTTCAGCTTTTTAATACACCCTGTCTGACTCATAGTCTACAAGAATGCTATACAGAGGAAGCCATCGTGAAGTCTGAAAGTTGTCGTTGAGGCCATGGTTGGAGGCTATTTTTAAATAAATTTGCATGTTAAACCTAATTTTCAGTTTAATTGTTGAAAAAAAATGCAGCCTGATATGTCCAGCAGTTGAATGCTTGGTTGGTGTTATTGCATCGTGTGTTTGGGGGTCAAAATATATTCAATAACATTTGAATTTGTTGACCACATTCATGTGAAATAAAGTAATTAGTTAGACAAATTTTACATTATATTCCATGAAGATCCAAACAGCTGAGGAAGGGATTTGAAAAACACGAATTAAAAGTCTTGATTACAAAATAGTCCTCTATTAAAAAAAAATAAATAAATAAAAGTTGAGGATTTCACTGTTATTCTAAGAGGGCGTTCACTCATATCACATTCGATGAATCACTGAACAAGTTAAATCAGTTTCATGCCAGGGGGTGGGGGTTTGACGCTGCATGGTCACTGAGGTTTGAACTGTCAGAGTAACATCAATAATTACACAACCTAAACACAGGCAACTGTCTGAATCTTAAATAATTAGGTGTTTGTTTTTTTTTTGAGTCATAACAAATTGATCAAATGTAGATGGTGCAGCTCCAGCTCCTACCGAACTCTCCTCCACAACCGGTGGTGGTGGTTCATGGATGATCTGTTGGGGGGGGGGGGGTCATACGTGAGAGGGGAAAGAAAGAAGATGTTGTTATACATCGGAATATGACAGAAGTCATAAACACATTTATCACTGTTTTGATTTTTAAAATATAATATGTATGTCACAGCAATGTGTTCTCAATGTGCTACAAGATGGTTACACAACAACACATGGCTGAGGAATTGTTTTTTTTCCCACTTACAAGAGTAATGCACTGACCTAGATATCTGCTGTCCAGATTTTTTGGCCTGAGGTTGTTGATTAGGAGGAGAGAGGAGTAAGAGGCTAATAAATACTGATCTTATTTTCGGTATGGAAAATCTTTATTCATATAATTTTATAGTATTTATACTTTTTGTTTTTCCAGTTTTTTTTAAAGTGATTTACTCTTTAACCATCTTGTCCCATTTTCAGAATATGTTATACAGTTGCAACATTGCATGATTGCACAGACAGAATGTCTCTCACCATCCCCTTGTATCCTTTTGGCCATATACATGTGTCACCACATGAGCTGTCAGCATGCGTTTTTTTCACCAGTGTAATAAATCCAGTTTCCCCTCCATTAAATGTACTTTACAAATTACATAATCCTGATTCTTATTTGTCATATTCCTCCATGCTTTCCCAAATCCTGGAACACAAAACGATTCCCCAAGGTAACCTTGCATCACTTTCCTAAACACGCTTGTTGCACAGACTTGAATTTGCAACTAAATGGACAAGAGCAGAAAAGTAAAGGGAGTGACAGCCATGTTTTAAAAGCTGACATCTCTCTCTGGCAAATCTCAGCTCTCCTGTTTACAGCCCTGGAAACATTGGAGTGGATTTTGAAGAGACACCTTGCTTTTCATTTGTAAGTAGAAATACAGATTTTGACATAAAGCAGCTGCTAACAGGAGTTTGTTGAAATATTGTGATGCTGACAACATCTAAATTATGGCACAAACATTTCCTCTTTACTGTAACCAATACAGATGTCTGTGATAAAAACACTTTTCATAAAACTTTTTTATTACCGGTGAGTTATCCTGCTTATAAAAATTGCATAGTAACAAAGATCAACTGAAAACATTCAGCCTATGTGGGTTTTTGTTGCTATATTACCTGCTGGAAATTCAAATTATTTAGAGCCATTATTGGTGGAAGTGGGAAGAAAGGGAATATTGAGAGGTGAGACTCAGCAGTCACTTGCTGTGACCTTTGGAAATGCAGAAGATGTTAGCAGAAGCATAATTACTTAAACCCATATTCACCCAGCAGCCTTGACCTGGTTGTGGAATAAATTCAGCTGTAGGGATTCAAAAGACGCATACACCCTTATTGACTCACAGATTCTAACCTTTTCAACATGGTTGTTTTGTTAAGGTCAATAATAAGCCTTGGGGGATGTTAGCCAGACAAGACAGACCTGGAAAAGGTATTTCTCTCTCTTGTGTTGTCCACAAGCAACATCACTGCCTTCTAAAAGTGTTTTCAACCATCAAAAAAAAAAGGTTTTAAGAAGAGTACAGCAGTGGCTATCTGTATAGCAGCATGTGCATGTTATTATAGCATTACTGTTTTAGAAAACTCACCACAGTGCAGCAGAGAGGCCAGAACCACCAGAGAAGAGCCAAGATGAGGAGCAGCATCAGGATGAGCAGAGCTATGGCCAGGATGGTCCCATCAGACTGTGGCAGAGACAGATGAGCAAACACAGACAGTCTGAATATGTAGAGCAATACATCCATGTAAACCACTTCTCTAGGTGTAATGCTTTCTGCAGGAGAGAGGCTCAGAGACTTTTGCTGACACCTTCAATTATTTTGCAGACGTTATTTAGACATCTTATCAAGATTGTATTGCAGTTTGGATTGATTTTAATGTTTTTTTGACTATTGTTAGTCCTTTTTTTCTATTGCAATGCACCATGACCTCAAAAGAACCCAATTTCGAAGCTAAATGCTGTTACATTATATTGTACTCACACAGCCCACAGTGGTAATGGTGACCGAACTGGAGATGAAACTGAGACCTTCGTTCATACTGACATAAAGGTTTGCTGCCCTGGAAAAGAAAACGATAAATGCCTCAGCTGAAATTTATGTAGTGTCTTAGAAAAACAGAGTTATGTCATATGAAACCTCACATTCATTTTAATAAATCATAGGACTCACATCCCCTCATCTTGAAGCACTGGTGCAGGGCAGAGAAGATATGTATCTTCCACAATCAAAGGCTTCACCACTAGAGCAGAAGAGGGAGAGAGGGATCATAAAAAAGAGTGCAAGCATCAGCCAAACATTCCAATCTTGTAATGTGCTTATAATCTGTAGTAGTCACTGACATACAAAGTTCAGGAAGCAAGAGTTTTATCATGACCCACATGACTATGTCATTGTTAAGGCTGATTACAGAAAGATTACATTATTGGCATGTTAATGAATCATAATGTCATTTTTATTCAGTAGGTGTAGGGCAATAGTAGAAGGGAATCCATGGGTATGTCCAAAGAAATTGATGTCACATCTTTCACAAATCTTTCATAAACAAACCGTCTCTTGTCTGCTGTCTGAAGACATCTGCATCCCCCTCAGAAACACCACTACAAACTATTTCACCACAGCTTTTGTTTTTCAGGCAAAATCTAGGTCCTCTCCCTTTCCAGCTGGCTTTTAGGAAAGCTGTTCCAACAAGCATCGCCCAAGCCTGTCTGTTTGTCCTGGCAGGGGGAGAGCATACCCCAGAACTGAGGAAATCAACACAAGTAGTCGCGTAGGTCGCGACTGTTCCTCCCTAGAAACACCATGCAGGACGGTGGGGGGGGGCTCAATGCTGCAAAAACAGCTCAGTGCCATTAGAAACTAGATATGGTCCCTTCACACATCTTGCACTCAGAATGGCCTCACACTATTAAAGCAAGACAAAAATACCAAACTACAGAAAAGTCTTTCAAAGAGCTGATGGGACCTGATTCTCTGCAGCCTGCAGATTTCCACTATTTAAATCCCCTGAGGATAGACATAAAGATGCTTGCAAATACCCCTAGTTCATGTCACATTGTTTTATTAGACTGTTTACTCCCCAAGTGTAGGTCATGGAGGGGAGGTCATGTTTTACTGTGAGGTGCACACAAGTGCCCAGAGTTCAGCTTTAACCAGAAAATATTTGGAATTATTGCTTAAGATTGTATTCACTCTTTGAAAGGTTATTCACTGGGTTTGATCAAGGCAAGTTCAATATAATGTAGATTCTGGTAAAAGAGCTGAATGTTTGGCCACTTGAATAAATTTACATTAGCTTTTTCAGCCTATCAGACTTAGCTTTTATCATATTTTAAACATCGCTCAGTTATTTGGGAAATATGCACATTTGCTTTCTTTACAAGCATCAGATGAGAAGATTAGTATCTCATTTCTGCATGGTAAAATACCAAGCTACAGCCAGGAGTAGCTTCGCTTAGCATAAAGACTTCAAACAAGGGCAAGCCGATAGCATGGCTCTGTCCAACGCTAACAAAAATCTTTTATCATACAAGAAAGACAAATTTTAGTTTTCTGGGTTGTTAGGAGTTGTCCATTTTCTTGGCTGAGAGCAATGACTTCCTAGTTACCTTATTTTTTGTCTTGATTAAATAAACACGATACAACATGTTAATTAGTAAGCCTTCGAAGTGCTAGTATGCAGATTTTGTTACCTTCTGATAAAGCCAAGCCAACTGTTTCCCTGATTTTCTGGTCTTTTTGCCAAGCTAAGCTAAAGGGCAGAATCATATCTGTGGTATGGATCTTCTCATCTAACTTTTGGCGAGAAAGCGAAAAAGCATTTTTAGCAGAATATCTATTCCTTTAAGTTCTGTTGCTCATTTTTGACATAGTTGACAGTTTTCCACTGTAGCATTTGTCACCGAAACAACAGACAGCTCGGGACAGAACCTGCCAAATCCCAGCGTGCCTGACTGTATTTGCTGCTACTTTTTCCTGGCGACACAAACTCAAACATTGACTCATCTGCTCAACACATGTTAGTTACATATTGCTGCTTTCCTTTTTAGCATTGCACCATATTTACAAAGTATGCTAAGGGCTGTAGTGGGGGAGTCAACAAGGGCAAGTAAAGATGTATAATAAGAGAGATGGTTTCCTTATTGCATATTCATCTACAAATGTGCTGACGGTGGCCTAATCGTTTTCATTTAAAGTTTACCCCCGATGTGAGGTAAACAAGCTTGAGTGTAATCATTCTAGAGAGGTGAATAAATCTGATAATTTTACTGAAATCATTCCATGGCCACCATCTGTCTGCATGAGTTGTGTGGTCTGCAATGCAGAAATAAGAATGATTCAGAGGGATTGTTAATGTTTTTTAATTACTGTACTGAAAAGACTTCGCTGAGAGAATTTAATTTAAAGAGCAAGATGCCTGTGTTGGTACCCATTATAAATGTGAGAAAAACAGTCTGCTTAACTAATAAGTACTGCCTGTGTGGTATCATGCATGTACATGTGTGTGCAGTATATCTTGTCCATGAACAATACATGAAAAAAAAATGTGGAAAAGCTAATTACCCATCATGCAACATCAAAACAAACCACTCTGAGAGAAATAACTTGACAGAGAGTTGACAATTTAGATAAACAGATTAAAAAGTTCATGACGGTCAAGCAGCTGATTTTAAAAATTGATCTACTATGACATTAGAATGCACAGAGAGATTGTTAGTGCAAAACTCTGGTCAATATCTTTGAACGTAAACTAAGTGCTCCTGCAGCTGCTGTGGCATAAATGGTAAGAAGTGGTTTTAACTACTGAAGTGAGCCACTAGTAAGAACCATGGGGAAACTATTTGTATCCTTTGGGCCTTTTCTTTCCCTCTGCCTTCTGGGTGGCACTGTCCATGGTTCTTTTCCAGATTGTAAAATTGCACAGTGTGTTGTTAAAAAAGAAAAAAAAAGGAGGATAGCAGACCAGCATGACTGTTTGTTTGATCAATGAAGTGAGTGATCAGCTTTGATTTAGTTTGTTCTCACTTAAAACACTAATTCAGAGGTGTATTCAAAAACACATAAGGGACTGCTGTTTCGACATTTAAATGATTCATTCATATTTCACTTACTTTTAGTGAGGGTGTCATTGATTCGGAAGCTGCACAGGACTTTATCAACATTTCGGGCGTGGAGGAATCCATTTCCTCTCACCACCACCTGGAAAGACTCTAGGTGAGGAGGAGAGAAGCAGAACTGTCACCTCAACAACTGAAAATAACTTCCAATAAATTGAGTTGTTTTTGGGGTTTTTTTTGTTCTTTTCCTCTAATACCCAAACTCCTCTTTACCATAATATGGAACACTCAACTACCACTGTTTCCTTGTCACTGTGGTTACTGACTTGAAATGCCTTCAGAGACAGAGAGATTTTGTTCTCAGAAAGACTTTTAAAGGTTGACACGCGTTATAATTTTGTTGTTCCTCTTGAACCAATACCGCACACCCAGCACATGGAATACTGACATTTCTTCACAATGAGGAAAATTCTTCAATAAAATACTCCTATGAAACAGTTTATTAAGACTGAATAGCACTGGAAAACAAGCTTATGATTTGTGTCAAAGTGCTTTAGCTGATATGCACATACGGTGTGGGTTAAATCATTTCGGACCAGTAAAGATCTGTGTCTGAAACTAAACGTGTAACATGGGCCCTGACAAGACAGTCTGTTTGTGCTTCCTATGCAGAGTTGCTGAAGATTTCATTTTTGAGCATCCTAAGGAGGATTAAAGGGAAGAAAATCTCCATTTTCTTACCTCCAGCACAGATACTAGAGGGTTCTGCCGCCAGGATCTCAATACATGACTTCTTCAGGATCTGAGGAGATGAGAGAGGGTCATCACAAAACTCATCAGTTCAACACTTTCCAGCGGCCAGCCTGCATATCTCAGATTTTGTAGCGCCCTTAAACACAAAAGGAGACTTTTTGGTACAGTTATTCAATACAGTGTCTGCCTCTTTTGGAATGTGGTAATCGATTCTCTTCTAAACTGAATGATAGGTCTTAGCCACAGCCATGACTTTAATGTGCCTGTTCATAAACCTTTTGCCACTGGGTTCTCTTGGCTTAAAGGGTCAATTTTTTCTCAGATTTGTATTGCAGATGCATCTGTACTTGACACTTTCGAAGAGCCCTGAAGACGAAGAAGACCAATTCATGACCCACTGCCCCATTCACATGAATAAGAAGCAACAGCTGTCAGGTTTTTTTTGATCAGCCAGTCAGCTGCCTGAGCTTTAATTCTTCTAAACAAACCTCGTATCCCAGTGACAACAGTCCCAACATGCCAAAGAGATACAACACACATTTTGATCATGTTTGGCCAGACGTCAGTCATATTGACCATAAACAGGAAAGTCACAGTCACAGCAGGTTTTCCTGGAATTTCTTTCCTTCACCAGGCTTCATTGATGGATTGACATTATGCTTAAGATGTTTTTTTGGCTTGTTTCTTGTCTGCTATTTGATATGTAAATTGACCGATTGACCAAAGGAGAAGTGATGGGTAAGAGCACATAAAAACTATTAAAGCAAGGTGATTTCCTATTGATATTTCAGCTGAGTTTCAGTCCTGAGTAGAGTTAGTGCTATTTGAACGTTTGTCGGCAGAAGTGAAATGCTTACCGAATCGATGACCCCTTGTAAAGCCTCAAATCCACCATTCACAGGGAAGACATGGTCCTTACTATCAGCAATCTTTGCCAGCTACAAAGGAAACAAGTTATTACATTCACAAGTCACAGTTAAACTTATTCAACTGAGACTCAATAATTGCTCACTTGTTCATATGTCAACAGAATCTTCTCTCAAAGCAAATCAAGTCTGACCAGACACAGAATTATTTAAGCTTGCAGGATGCATGATTAAACTAGGGCAGTTCATATGATCACATTTAACAAATTTATCTAATGCTCTTTTTTTAAAAGGAAATTAGGCATCTTGATTCACTTTGCGATGATAACAATTACTTGGAAATTCTATATAAATTGATAGTAGACATTTGAAACACATTTCATGTCCTTGTTGAAACATTTAACTCACTTGAATACATTTACATCAGCTGTGTAGGAACAGAATCAGCTGCCTGAAGGCTAATTTGTGTTTCTGATGGTTGTATGTATTGTTTAAATTGGGGTGAATTGTGCCTTTATGTAATCTAAAGCACTTTATAGCTACTTAAAACATTGGCTTCAGTGTTTTCAAAATAATGTTTTGTCTGCAAAGCTCAAAATTTACAGTCATTTACAGTCAATTCATGTCGCTGCATTAAGCCCAGATTTCATCAGACATTAAGGTGCAGGCAAAAACACACCTGCGTCTCATTGAAGTCCTTCACCCCCACACAGTAAACTGAGGCACCCAGACTTCGGGAACGGTTGGCCTGTCAGGTATTCACGGCAAAAAACATCAACACCTGGGTTCAATTATGCGTCTTCACAACATCATGCAAAACATGGTGAAAACAGGTTTGTGATTGTTCAAACAAATATTTAACAAGAAGTCAGGCAACACCAAGTTTCCCTCAAATAGAGGTCACAGGACTGAAGAAACGTCACACAAATGCCTGAATACCAGGCAGAAAACACAAGCCATATATATAAGAAATGACGCATTTTGATTTTGTTGCTGACACACTACGACCTCTCACAGCCACCAAGAGGCAGCATTTCAAGCTACAGTGATTCTAAGCCCCACTTGATCCCTGCTATCAACATGTGTCTGAGGGTACTCAAAGCTGGTTCCGGTTTTGGGCTTTCGCACACCGTTACCTGTGGTGCCTGAATGGTCTGAGTAAAAATAAATCATTAGATCCCAGTGCAGATGTGAGGCGGATGACTGGGCTAAGATGTATAAATATGACAGACGCTTTGACCTCATTTTTCCCAACTAAAGGAAGAGGATCAAAGGCGTAAAGTAAAGGGTGGCAGTGTTTGATCTGGTCCATCGCGGGCACAGTCACATGTTTCACCTGGTTGTAATTGGTTTGACCCATTTAACCTCTCTTTAGCTCCCTCACCTCTATCTCAGCGTAGAAGAGAAGATCCTCATGCAGCTCTCCATCTGTTAGAGCTATGATAATACTGGCAGTGCGATAACCTGCAGACAGAAAGAATTTGGTCATGCTTGCTGACTTAACTTATTCTCTATTCTCCTTATCCTTTACAAATTTCTATGCAGTATTCCTAAGGTTACTTGAATCCCTTTTCCCAGAGCTCACAGTCTAATTACTGTCTAACAACTAGCTACTGATCATGCTGAACTGTCACACCGGCTGGCATGTATTGGCTGGCATAAATAATAATAATAATAATAATAATAATAATAATAATAATAATAGTTAACTCAAGGCCCCCCGTTCAACGTTAGATACATTTGGTTTCAACTTTACATGCACCTGTACAATCATAAAAAATCTAATGCAATTGCCCTAGAGTCAACGTTTATGTCTATAATGTACAGTAATCACTGTCATAGAATCATTAATGAATTATGAATTATATGCTTTAGCACTGAGCTCATAGCTAGGGATGGCATTCTACTGGACAGCATTACATTTAGCAATGATTCTGATAATATATCCCATCATCTATGTAAATGGAGAGGAAAAAAAAATATATTAAAGAATTCGCAGTATAATGAAGTTTTTTACAATACCAACTTTAACTATGACCTCAGTAACTGATATGTATTTGGCCTAAAACATTTCTCAAAAGGTCAACTTAAACTGAACATTATAAGCCTTGTAAAGACAGAAGTTATGGCAGTTCTGCTGTATAGGATGGGATGGTGCGGGTCTACCTAAAAAAGTGGGCAAAGAGGGTATTTGTTTGAGCTGTGAGCAACTGAAACAAAGAATGTGTTCTACTTCCTCAGGTTGTTTAATGTGAATAATTTGTGGAGGTCTGAGGGGATAAACTGCCCTACTAAGTCAAATAGAAATAATGTAGCATAAAAATATTACCTTCAGTATATTGATTGTATATCTGCTCACTGGCCTGGAAAGAAAGAAAAGCTGGATTGAATGAGTAGACTATCTCTTTGAGAGTGTGCAGTCAATGAAAGACCCCTCCAAACACACACACACACACACACACACACACACACACACACACACACACACACACACACACACACACACACACACACACACACACACATACACACACACAACAGTCATTCAATGCTCTGGTCCACATGGTGTTTGTTCTGGCATAAAGCAGATGCCAGCTTGAAGTTGGACATGAAGAGGCCGCTCACCCTAAGGATGCCCTCATGCATGAAGGTGTCTCCCCCTGGTAGAACCCTCTGGAGCTCCTCCAGACCTTTGCGAATGCGTTCCCTGATCAGATATGCAGAAGACCACATTGTCGATACTCTAATCTAATTGAAAATATTTACTTTTTCGTTTGTGGGCATACTTTAAATTAGTACTAGACACTGTGAGGCCTGGCGACAGAATAACGGTTTCCATAAAGGCAGCGTTTGCAGAAAATACCAGCAATGTATAACAGATGAATAAATTGAAAAACTATTGGTGTTTATTGGTTGGAGAAACTGTCATGCAGATAGACAATAGCCAATTGCAGAATAAGACATGAGGGAAATAGTGAAACTGTGAAAAGATTCTGTGGCTGTTGAGCCACTCTGCTGAGGAACGATTAGACACATAAGCTGCCCACAATGTGTTGAAAACCACATGAGGAAGTAGTTGTCCAGACCAATGACACTATAGACAGATCACAGCAAAGAAAAGTATCGGTCTTGAATCTCTTCTTGATCATAAAAATGCAGAGGGATTATAACTGTGTGTGTCCAAATCTGGAATTACACTCATTCTTTTCAGATACACAATAGAAAAGTAAAGGTTTAAAGGAATTTTGAGGGGATCTGCACCCACCTGTCTTCTGTCAGTCTCATTAAGATCCTTCCCTCAGTGGAGAACACAATAAAGGACATTTGCAACTGGGGACTGGGGCAAGGAGAACAGAAAAATATACTCTGTAAGATCACTAATCATTTCTTGTTAAATGCTTTTCCACAGATGATTGATAACACAACTATGATTTTTTACCTTATGAATTTATGAGCTAGATGTTCAACAAAGTGGTAGATTTCAGTCCAGTGATTCTGCACACTCCCAGATCTGAGAGTAAGGAGAAAAGCTAAATTAAAAAGCCAAGTATACTGTTTCATCGACTGCTGTGCATCTACACTCCATGACCTCTTCTCTGTACTACTGTTTGATTGCTATAAAATTAACAATAGACAATACCCCCCCCCCCCCAAGTACACACACACACACAAACACAAAACCCTCTTACATAGTAGCAAGACCTCCAGACTGAAAGAGACAGAAAATGACTAAAAATGATGTACCTCTTTGTAGTAATTTTTCTGTCTCATTGTGGTCATTTTGAGTCCTCTTCTAGGATCTCTCTTTTTTAAATGTAACCTTTTTTACTGTAATATTTAACATTGTGTTTTTGTAAGTGTGGCTCATAACTAAATAACTGTAATCATCTTGCGTCTCTTTGTAGTCACTTGGTGTCTCTTTGTGGGTGTTTTGTGATCATTTTGCATCTTCTTGTGGTTGTTTTATGTTTATTTTTAATTGTTTTGCAAATCTTTGGGCCTGTGCCCACTCAGCCTATTCAGTAAACCATCCGTGCAAATTTCTGCTAAAGGGAACACTTGAACAGAAAGAGCCTGTAGAATAGTTCTTCAGGAGTAAATACTTTAAGCAGCACAGCTGGTTTACTCTGAGGAGTAGCAATGTCATCTTACTCCTCAGATTACTGTTAACATCTTTATAATGCACCGGCAATCATATCAGTGTCATTGGAGTCAAATGAATGTACCCTCATTAAGTTTTCATGCAACCAGCTCTGTGATCACAACTAGGTCAGTTTGGATGATAATCATCTTGCACTCTATTCCCTCTTTACTAATGAAATGAAAACTGAGCCCTTGCTTTTCACATTTTTCCTTGATGTTTTTATTGGACTATATAGCAACAGCCCTAAAGTCCTCTGAATCCTTCTCTGTTGTTGTTAAGAAATAAAGATAAACAGATTAACAATTTAGGAGTAAAGAGGCTTCTCAGTATAGTTCTCTATCATTTGATCTAATTATCTATAGATATCAATATACGGTTGTATCTGTTTAATATAGAATAGTTTGTGGGCTTGAATGTATCAGTATTGATGCTTATCATAATGTCTTTCATTTAAACTGTGTTTTTATAACCTCAAAACCTCCTGAAAAATTTATCAGAAAAATGTGTTTTTCCATTGTTACCATGACACAAGTCCCAGCACAAACTGCAGTTCAGTGCATGGAGAAGAGAGATCAAGCAGATACTGCAAGAAGAGAGTGAGGTGGGTGGAGGATGTCGCTGCTAAAAGGCTAAGTTTGCGCCTGGAGAATAGATAGTAAAAGGATCAGCTAATACATTGAATTGATGCCTGACAATAAATGCTTTCAGGTCACGCATTTAATATGAATTTGTGTTGTTAAAGCATCGCTCACACTAACAATTACTCTCTGTTACACACAACTGCCTAATTTCCCCACAGAGGAACAGCAGTGTGCCTAAAGTTGGCATTGACGTGTACTGTAGGACAACTGGAGAATCCATCACCATCACTAGAGGGAGAGACTCTCTAAACAGTGGAGCTACAGAGAGAGGGAGAGATGGCAAACTGCAATCCATCAACTCCATCTTCCAGATAAAGGAAATTATGAGTTTGATGATACATTATTTGTTGACCTAGCTGGAAAACATTTTGGCATGTGGTAAAAAAAAGGGTAACAACAAGTTGTTTTTTAATCAGGTTTGCAAAAGAAGATGTCATAAGTTGAATACTCTGTTACAGGCCAAAGCCTTCAAAGGCAGTCCAAATAATCCATATCAATCCTTGACAAAAAATGTTTTTAAATTGATCCACTAAATATTCAGAGTTGTAGCTTTTGGTCCGGTGCCATTGTTGCATGGCTGAAAGGAAACAGTATGATTACCAAAGACCAGGTTAAATAAAAATGGAAACTTACTCTAAATTAAGAGCAATGTATCCAAATGACTGAGCAGGCAGAACAAACATCCTGTGTCCTACTTGAGATACACAGACTATGTTAAGAAGATGGGGAAATATAATGATGCAGAAAATGTATGCACTTACTGGACAGTAATTCTGGATAAAAACTGCCCATGTGGTATATGTTATTTAAAAAGGATTAACACCAAACAGCAGTTAACAACAGTGTTTATAACCTGTGCAGCCTGCAGCACACTGAATGATGAGGGAACGCCTAGCTGACAAAAAATCACTACCATCAGTGAACGCATACTATGCTGATATGTCGATCAAGGCTCATCAGAGTATTGCATCATCAGTCCATCCATCTATTTTTCTACATGGCATGACACCAGGTAGCATATTGGTCACAGAACTGGTGATGAAATCATGAAAACCTTTTGGCAGAGAGTGCCTTTCACTGGGAGAAGCACAAGATCAACACAAAATGATGCATCTTTATGCATTAACATCCTGTCATGGCAATGAATTGGGCATTAAAACTTTTTAAGGTCATCTGCAGAGACAAGGGGCCAGAATATTCAAGTCAGGCTCAGTCACATGAGATAATTACAATACATGAAAAAAAAAAAAAATCCAAATTCAAACATAACAATAGCTTGCAATGGCTTTCACCTCTAAATGAAAACCCTCTTATTCATCCATCCCCTTTAACACTGTCAGGTGATGTTTGACAGATAACTCACTTGTCCAAAACAAAGTAGAGATCAAAGCCTCCAAAGCATGAGGATGACCCAGCCTGCCTCTTGTCCTGGTTCGGTCCAGCATTACCAGCAGTAAGAACAACCAGAACAGCAACGAACACCACTGGAAACCAAACATTTCTACTCCAGCACGAAGGCATTACTCCAGCCGAAGAAAATCTCATGCAGCTGAGATTATTGATAAAACCACCTTCAATTTAAAAAAAGAAAAAGTTGGTAAAAGAACTTAATCCTCCTTGCAGATTATTCTTTCAATCCTCCGGTCGTCTTCGCAGGGGGAAAAAAAGCAGCAATCCAAAGGAAAGCAGTGAGTGCAACTCAAAGGTTGAAGTGGAGGGAAGAGAGAGAGCACGAGTGTTGTTGTTGGGACCCTCTCATCCCTGGGTCCAACACAGCATGCACAAAGATGAGAAGAGCTCCACAAGCTCCAACTCTTGCTGCTTTTGTTAATGATAAGGCCATGCAACTGAGAGCTACCCAGACCCTGGATATCTAACTCTGAGAGTCTCTGCAAGTCTTTCAAGGCTCTCTCAGAGAGAGAGAGAGAGAGAGAGAGAGATGATGATGAAGACGATATAGTGGAAAACCAGAGGCTGCTAGCTTTTCCTGCCACCAAGTGGTGATAAGTGCCTAGTGGCTGCTTTTAAACCAGTTGCCCATGAGGGATATAACCCTGAATACAGGCAAAGTGTATGGTCGACTGTAGTTTTGTTTTAGAGAAAACTGTGTCAAAGAGTCGTTGGCTCATCTCTCATATTAATATTAAGGCCGTTAGCTTGCCTTGGTCTTGTGCTAGATGGCATTGTATTGAGGGATGCTTGTTTTGATCATCCCTACAGAAATGAGGGACTGAATATTGGAAACAGAGAAGGCAGATGAACTATGCATGTGCAGGAAAAAGGTACTGTCAGTTGTAAGAGGACACAGAGGACATGCAACGTTAAGATATGGCATATTTGTACAACAAGCAAAAAAAGTTAAGACTAAAGAAAAGGTTACTGATTGTTTATCTGTTTATTATTGGCAATAAATTGGTTTGTGTAGTTTATTACCAATGGCATGTTGTTTGCTTTCACATTTTGAGACAATCTATCAATGAGGCATAAACATGGGTTGACTCAGAACAATAATGTGCAAAAAATGTGTGTATTTAATTATCATTCTGACATCAGCTCTCAATAATTTCTAGTTAAATTGTGCAAACAAAATTTATGTTCTAGTACAATTGATAGTTCCTTTTACAATGTTATTTGTTTGACATTTGGAGGTTATTTTTCTTTTCAATACTTGTGAAGTCATGCAAAAAACATATACTGTTAAATAAGGAATGAGTGCATGAATCAATAATTTTTTTTTTCTGTTTTGTATTTTTATATTACATGATGATAGATCTGAATCAATCAATAATCAGTCAAAAGTGAATAATGACTGCATCATTTCCTTTGTACACTAGAAATTAGGCATGGTATGGAGGGATTGTGCTTCTTGTGCACATTATATCGACACATTTTCTGATTAAACACTAACACAGTTAGTCCAGGTACCTTTAATCACCCAGTTAACAATGGAGAACGTTGTGGTGTTGAACAGGTGTCCGTTTATTGTTTGTTTGTTTTTGTTTTTGTTTTTGTTTTTGTTTTTGTTTTTGTTTTTGTTTTTGTTTTTGTTTTTGTTTTTGTTTTTGTTTTTGTTTTTGTTTTTGGTTTTTGTTTTGGTTTTGTTTCTGTCCGTCCGCTCGTTCCGTCCATTGTTCATTCATCCATGAATGTTTTGTTACTTTTTTTTTCTTATCAAGTGCTGTAGTCCAGTCCCCCTCCATGAATCCATGAATGGATGCCATTTCTTGGTTTCTTATTTCTTATGACTAGTAAGATATATTATATGATTACATAAATATGAAATAAAAATAAAAATCATGGTCAAAATTACATTCTAACATATTATAGATATCATATGTCAACTCATTAACATTTTCTGCTTAAAATGCAGCTGTTACTCAGTGAAAAGATAGAGGATTTGACAAAAACACTTTCATCTGGAATATTGAATTTATTTTTTTTCTTCAGGCTGCAGCTATTCAAAAGAACTCCTACTCATATTCATAACATGCAATAAACAAGCCTGCATGGTCCCAAACCAGAAAATGTTATGTTGATTAACAACCCCCCCCCAAAAGAAACAGCCTCTCTACAGATTATTTGAATATAAAGCATAACAGCGTAGACTACAATAATGGTTCTAGGCATGGCAATGTTGGTCTCTCTGTCAGTAACATTGTGATTCAGACTGAAATATCTAGGTAGTTTTAGGAGGTATTTTCAAAAGGGTCATTTTACATGATTTGACATCCAAGATTGCAATTTAGGAGGTCAAAAACAAGTTGGAAAAAGAAAATTTCAAAAACAAACTGGAAATATCAATGGTAGAAAAATACACAACTATATATATATATATATATATATATATATATATATATATAGTTTCTTCACAAGAAGAAGCAACAAAAGCATCATAGGTTAAGAATTAATAATAATTTAAATTAACCTACATTGTAAATTAAGATTTATTAGTTATTTACTGCAAAAAAAGTATAGGTACTCATAAGTACAAACAAACACTAAGTAAGCAATAATTACATTTTAACATGCACTGTAAAATAAAATACAAATTATTGCATTTTCTTGTCTGTATGAAGACCCTAATCAACAAAGCTTGTTCAAGATATTGGGAAAGACAAATTGACCTTGACTGGATCCATATAAAATTTTAATTCAGTCTTTTGTACTATTCTGAAAAAATATTATATTAAATCCTCTCCAGTTTCAATACACATTGTAATAGATATAGATTGATTCCAAAACTATGACTCGAGAAAGGTATTTATGCCAAAAAGAGAGAAAGAAAAAGAGAAAGAAAAAGAATGGCATTTGTAAAAATTTTATAAACTTTACTTGAAATTTTTTCGAAGCAGATTTTACATTTCCAGCTTCTGTGCATACTGCAGGGTCAGGCATTTGCTAGTGGGAAGACAGTGAGGGATGACAGCTGCATGCATGTCTCTTTCCCACCATGTCACAGAAAAAACACCTTTATGCCTTTCACAACAATGACTCCATCATTTCAGAACTGCAGAAAGAATTGGACATAGTGCAGATGGGTCATCCCTCTTGTGCACTATGTATTCACAGTACTCAGGGTCAAACACTGACACACAGTCATCAGGGATCTGAATGATGGTGGGATATCTGCAATCGCACAGTAAACAGTAGACAGTAAACACACACTGTGTAAATACTCAGACAAACTATTTTTGCTTGCCATTTAAACAGTGTAATAATGTGATCTGTGTACTTACACAGAACAACATCCCCCACAGTCACAGTCAAAACATCGACTGTTTCTCCATCTAGATCCTACAGCATGCCAGGTGTTATCCACGTCATCCATACAATGTGTTGTGCCTATAGGTGGAAAGAAAATGTGTAGTGTTTTCAGCACAACCATAATGTGGCATCATGTGTGATTTTTAAAGATATTCTTCTAATATAGCTCACTGTATGTCTGTGTGTGTATGTGTCTTTCCTTTCTTTTACCTGATGGAATGCGCTTTCTGTAGCAAGCAGCATTTGACAGTGACAGCAGCCCGCATAGCAACGCAGCCAGAGCCAAATATTTCTGCACAGGAAAAAAGAAACTAATATTATAGCTCTGACATTTGCTCCAAGCATACTGCATTCCTATGTGTTCATAACAGCATGCATTTGGCAAAAAGCCGGGAATCACTGTGGATTGTTAAACAGTATTGAAACAAATGATTTTTGTTTTTATCACTTTTATTTACTCATAAACATCACATTTTATGACAGCTCTATTTATCTGATTGAGTCACATAACTTTATCCAGTCAAGAACTTCACAAAACAGCTAGAAACAAAATGTAACTATTTAACTATTAAAACTTACCATTGTGGCAGTCAGACTTGTCAGACTTGAAAGGTGTTCAAGGGGAGGAAAAACAAGCTGTAATTTTAATGAAGATTTCTCTCTTTTTAATACTGTGTTTGCAGGGACCTTTGGAATTAAATAAAGAGAGGGGAGGAGCGGTCAGTACACTGGAAGAGGTCACCATCTATTGCACAAGTCTTCACAGAAAAAAAAATAGAAACTACAGTGAAAGAAAAAAGGAAAAAGTCATTTTAAAATAGTTCAAGTACATTTTAAGATTTCTCGAAATATAGTTCCTCTGAATCATATCTACTTCTTAGTGAATTTGTGATACTTTTTCTCAGTTGAAATGTCCATGGTATTTGGTGGCAGTGGGTGTTCTGGCAGAGTAAACTGGGATAACAGACTGTAGTTTAAGGGTCATGTGAGCTTAAGTGACGTTTCACACTTTGCCAAATTTCTTTTTTCGTTCTCTCTGAAACAAAGGTAAGTGAATTCAATGTTTCTTTACAAAACTGCATTTTTGAAAAACAAATGAGTTTTTAAGGTCATCTGCAGAGTCAAGGGGCCAGAATATTCAAGTCAGGCTCAGTCACATGACATAATTACAATACATGAAAAAAAAAAAAAAATCCAAATTCATACATAACAATAGCTTGCAATGGCTTTCACCTCTAAATGAAAACCCTCTTATTCATCCATCCCCTTTAACACTGTCTGGTGATGTTTGACAGATAACTCACTTGTCCAAAACAAAGTAGAGATCAAAGCCTCCAAAGCATGAGGATGACCCAGCCTGCCTCTTGTCCTGGTTCGGTCCAGCATTACCAGCAGTAAGAACAACCAGAGCAGCAAAGAACACCACTGGAAACAAACATTTCTACTCCAGCACGAAGGCATTACTCCAGCCGAAGAAAATCTCATGCAGCTGAGATTATTGATAAAACCACCTTCAATTTAAAAAAAAAAGTTGTTAAAAGAACTTAATCCTCCTTGCAGATTATTCTTTCAATCCTCCGGTCGTCTTCGCAGGGGGGAAAAAAAGCAGCAATCCAAAGGAAAGCAGTGAGTGCAACTCAAAGGTTGAAGTGGAGGGAAGAGAGAGCACGAGTGTTGTTGTTGGGACCCTCTCATCCCTGGGTCCAACACAGCATGCACAAAGATGAGAAGAGCTCCACAAGCTCCAACTCTTGCTGCTTTTGTTAATGATAAGGCCATGCAACTGAGAGCTACCCAGACCCTGGATATCTAACTCTGAGAGTCTCTGCAAGTCTTTCAAGGCTCTCTCAGAGAGAGAGAGAGAGAGAGATGATGATGAAGACGATATAGTGGAAAACCAGAGGCTGCTAGCTTTTCCTGCCACCAAGTGGTGATAAGTGCCTAGTGGCTGCTTTTAAACCAGTTGCCCATGAGGGATATAACCCTGAATACAGGCAAAGTGTATGGTTGACTGTAGTTTTTTTTTAGAGAAAACTGTTTCAAAGAGTCGTTGTGCAAAAAATATGTGTATTTAATTATCATTCTGACATCAGCTCTCAATAATTTCTAGTTAAATTGTGCAAACAAAATTTATGTTCTAGTCTAATTGATAGTTCCTTTTACAATGTTATTTGTTTGACATTTGGAGGTTATTTTTCTTTTCAATACATGTGAAGCCGTGCAAAAAATATATACTGTTAAATAAGGAATGAGTGCATGAATCAATAATTTTTTTTTTCTGTTTTGTATTTTTATATTACATGATAATAGATCTGAATCAATCAATAATCAGTCAAAAGTGAATAATGACTGCATCATTTCCTTTGTACACTAGAAATTAGGCATGGTATGGAGGGATTGTGCTTCTTGTGCACATTATATCGACACATTTTCTTATTAAACACTAACACAGTTAGTCCAGGTACCTTTAATCACCCAGTTACCAATGGAGAATGTTGTGGTGTTGAACAGGTGTCCGTTTATTGTTTGTTTGTTTTTGTTCTTGTTTTTGTTTTTTTTTCTGTTTCTGTTTCTGTTTCTGTTTTTGTTTTTGTTTTTGTTTTTGTTTTTGTTTTTGTTTTTGTTTTGGTTTTGGTTTTGGTTTTGGTTTTGGTTTTGGTTTTGTTTTGTTTTGTTTTGTTTTCTGTCCGTTCGTCCGTCCGTTTGTTCATTCGTCCACTGATCTGTGTACTTTTTATACCAACATCTGCTGCAGTAGAGTCCAAACATCCACCGTTCCTCCATGAATATTCTGCAGGATGCCATTTCTTATCCAAGTCCTGATAGTGAGCCATGCCTAATGATTACATGTATATGAAATAAAATATGGTCAGAAAGAATCATTACTACTCTAATTACTAATATATATCATTACTAATATATATCATATATATATATCATTACTAATCATATATATATATCATTACTAATATATATCATATATATATATATATGTATATAAAAATTTTTTTTTTTTTTTATTCCTTTCACAACAATGACTCCATCATTTTCCTTTTCTACCAAGAATTGGACATAGTACAGATGGGTCATCCTTCTTGTGTACTATGTGTTCACAGTACTCAGGGTCAAACACTGACACACAGCCATCAGGTTAAGAAGGGACGAAGAGGGAGGCGTGGCCCACATTATTTGTAACTTCCAGTAAGTTAGGATGAAAATAGACGAGTCACTATAGGTCATCTATGGACTGACTATCAACTGACTTGTTTGATTTAGCACATTATGTAAAAAAAAGTTTTTTTCAAAATACAGAGAGAACAACAGATCGTATTATTTTAGGTTTGATAACATGATATGGAAAAACTCTAGTCTTTGGTAACATGCTAAACATATTATTTTTAGCCAGTCTAGCTGTGTGGTAATGTCATTCTGTTGGTTGATCAATTGGTCCACCACTTTGCTCTGGACTGAAAAAGCTCAACAGCTTTGTGATGGAGTGCCAGGAGATTATGTACAGACATTTAAGCGCCCCGACAGATGAACTACTTAGGTGTAGTGTTGCACTTTCTCAAAGCAATTTGAATCACAATAGACACATTTTTTAAAATAATAATAATCGTCATAACTGGAGCAGTAGAGAAATCGAGATATTTTGACTTAAGGGTCTCTGATATGGGTCTAGTTCCAAAACACTAGATCCATCATTTCTCATAATGTGACTCAGCAGTGTATTTTTGTTAGGCTGAACTTGCCTCCTGAATGCTCACATCATGCAAACCACACACCTGTAGTTTATGATCCAAGCTTTCTCTTATGACATTTAGGTTTCAAGCCAAAGCTGACATATCCCTGATCAATTCAGAGTAACTTTTTCTAGACTTTGGAAAGCTCCTTCCAGAGCCACAGAAAACATTATGCGACTGTTAACATGGTCAGAGTAGTAGCAGTAGTGGTAGTAGTAGTAGTACTATTTGTGCTGAGTACGTGGTCATCATGTGTAAAACTGGTGGACCGCCCCTTAAACATGGTTCATGTTGATCTGCTTTAGCAAAGTTAAGCAAAAAGGAGTACAAGACACAAAGTATTTCTTTATTTGAAATTCTCTCTGTAGTAGTATTTTATCTTCAGCCCTCCTCCAGCCATCCAAAGCAATGGCTGCATCACTTCCCTACTGCAGCATAAGAATGACAAGGGGCTGTTGGGTCGTCCCTCTTGTGCACTATGTATTTACATGCTTCTTGGTCAAACACTGACACACAGTCGTCAGAGAGCTGAACGGGGGTGGAATATCTGCAATCGCACAGTAAACAGTAGACGGTAAACACACACTGTGTAAATACTCAGACAAACTATTTTTGCTTGCCATTTAAACAGTGTAATAATGTGATCTGTGTACTTACGCAGAACAACATCCCCCACAGTCACAGTCATAACATCGACTGTTTCTCCATCTAGATCCTACAGCATGCCAGGTGTTATCCACGTCATCCATACAATGTGTTGTGCCTATAGGTGGAAAGAAAATGTGTAGTGTTTTCAGCACAACCATAATGTGGCATCATGTGTGATTTTTAAAAATATTCTTCTAATATAGCTCACTGTATGTCTGTGTGTGTGTCTTTCCTTTCTTTTACCTGGTGCAATGGACTTTACGTAGCAATCAGCATTTGACAGTGACAGCAGCCCGCATAGCAACGCAGCCAGAGCCAAATATTTCTGCACAGGAAAAAAGAAACTAATATTATAGCTCTGACATTTGCTCCAAGCATACTGCATTCCTATGTGTTCATAACAGCATGCATTTGGCAAAAAGCCGGGAATCACTGTGGATTGTTAAACAGTATTGAAACAAATGATTTTTGTTTTTATCACTTTTATTTACTCATAAACATCACATTTTATGACAGCTCTATTTATCTGATTGAGTCACATAACTTTATCCAGTCAAGAACTTCACAAAACAGCTAGAAACAAAATGTAACTATTTAACTATTAAAACTTACCATTGTGGCAGTCAGACTTGTCAGACTTGAAAGGTGTTCAAGGGGAGGAAAAACAAGCTGTAATTTTAATGAAGATTTCTCTCTTTTTAATACTGTGTTTGCAGGGACCTTTGGAATTAAATAAAGAGAGGGGAGGAGCGGTCAGTACACTGGAAGAGGTCACCATCTATTGCACAAGTCTTCACAGAAAAAAAAATAGAAACTACAATGAAAGAAAAAAGGAAAAAGTCATTTTAAAATAGTTCAAGTACATTTTAAGATTTCTCAAAATATAGTTCCTCTGAATCGTATCTACTTCTTAGTGAATTTGTGATACTTTTTCACAGTTGAAATGTCCATGGTATTTGGTGGCAGTGGGTGTTCTGGCAGAGTAAACTGGGATAACAGACTGTAGTTTAAGGGTCATGTGAGCTTAAGTGACGTTTCACACTTTGCCAAATTTCTTTTTTCGTTCTCTCTGAAATAAAGGTAAGTGAATTCAATGTTTCTTTACAAAACTGCATTTTTGAAAAACAAATGAATTTTTTTTTTTTTATCTGCTCTGGACTTTAAACAATATCAAAGAAATAAAGGCTCCATTCTGGCATTTCAAAAACAAACAAACATACAAAATACATTATTTTGAATAGAATCTCTGAAAATACAAAAATATAATCTCTCAAACTCAAAGTAACCAAAGACTTGGCTCCATGATTTCAACTAGGCCTAACTACCTTAACAAACTACCTCATTATTGTAAAAGAAAAAATATTAAATTGCACATCAAAACTGCAACGCACTTATTAATGAGGCAACTCAAATGCATCAGGTTCATTAAAGTAAATACAATAGAGCATTTTTGTGGAGGGAGTAAATGATCCAGATCCACCCTGCGGGAATCCAGTCCACTTTTTCTCGTCAGTCACTGACGCGCCACAAACTTGTTTCAAGTGCCCAGAAACGGGGGTGTTAGCATAACATGGCCACGACTCGCATAACAAAAGGAAGTGAGGCTTACGCGCAGTAGATGTTTTGCGTCTCGTAGAACCTGTGAACTCACTAAGAAACGCGTCCTGCTTTCGTCTCCGTTTTCTGAAAAAGAAGAGTTTTACGCCGATAAGATGAAGATGGAATAAACGAGCCAAAAGGTGAAGCAGCGGGACAGAGCGATAACGCCAATACGCTAGCTTTTAGCCCGCTATGCTAAGGTTAGCATTGTAGGCCAGCCGTCATTCGCTTAACATAGCCTTAAGATTAAAGATAAGAGTTAAGCCTATAGGTACGTAAACGATTCTGCCTATTTTACCTATTTAATGTTTGATTTAAAAGTTATTTTCGAACCCGCACGGATCACAGACCTTATGTAAGCTAACAATGTCCGATACATGGCAGCAATGGGAGGTGGTCGCTGTGGACAAGGCACCTGCAGTTTGGCACGTCAGTCTAAAGATTATTCTCCTTATCGATTAATCTGCCGCTCCCTGCTCGTTAAATCGATTAGTCCTTAAGTCTAAGAAGTTCAGCCCAAAAAATTGATGCTTTATAAATGTTCATAATTTTACAGGAGTAATGCCAGGGACTATTATCGTACTGACACAAAACCTTGTGGACTCGCAAAATTCATAGAAATATAACAAAAGAGTAGAATAAATAAGGGCTGGAATAACCCTGGTTCTGCCAGACTTGACAAAGCTCTTTCTCAGTCGCTGAAATCATTAAACATGTGTTTTATAACTGCAACGATTAAATGATTAATCGATTGAAATGGAAGTTATTTTTGGCTTTTCTTATAGGTATTGAATTAGCTCAATTTGAAACAGAAATGTGAAACATTTTCTGGTTTTAGCTTCTCAAATGTGACATGTTGCTGCTTTTCTTTGTAAACTGTGTGATGGTTTATGAAGTATTTTTGAATTCTGGATTGAAAGACACAAAAAGTGATTTTTAAAGATGTCACTTTGTGCTGAAGGAAGTTTGAGTTGGCAGGAACTGCTGACATTTAACAGTTTAAAGGAATAATGGGTTAAATGACAAAATAATCACAAGTTTCATCAAAAGGAAAACAATTGTTTTGTTGTAGCTGTAATGTATTTTCACAGGCTGTGTAGTAAATACTGTAATGAGTAAACTGATCTTCATGTGTAAAATCTGCCAGTAAGGTCCTTGGTGGTAAAGAAAGGAATTATTTTTTTTTTTCTCAGCCAACTCTAAAATAAAACAATTTCACCCCCTCTTCCCCGCCAGTTTGGTCTGAATCCACAGAAGTTGTTGCGCCCTTCCCAGGGCCCTTTGGGGCCCAGGAAGAGATGCATCGTGGTGGGGATAAAGACTTCCAGATATCAGCACGAAAGATGGGCACATCCTTGCTTTTCCAGCTGTCGGCTCATGAAAGAGAGTTGGACCTGGTTTTTCTGGACCACAGCTATGCCAAGCCATGGAATGCTCACCCAGATGCCAGCAGCGCCCGGCCCACAAGGACACTGTTTGTTACCCCTCGTCGCCAGCCTGAAATCTCGATGTGAGTCAAAAAGTCCTAATTATACACTGTAACTAAACTAGAGAGGATGTCAGACTAAAGTTTGGGATTGTTGTCAGCCTCCTGCTCCGTTTCTAATTTCTAGTAAAATAAATCCCCTAGTTAATTAGATTGATAATGAAACTATTGTTTTGCCTAGCAATAACTTAATTTTTTTTTTTCTTTTTCATCGTCTGCAGAGATTCTGACTCTGTAATTGACGTGGAAACAGTCACACCAACACCTGTTCCTCTATATGATAACCAGAAAGCTCTTAGTGTGATGAAGGAGTGTGAGCGACATGTCCTGTTTGCTCGCACTGTTGCTGAGAGCCCTCCACCCCCAGATGACTGGGAGGAACACTTAAACAAGTAATCAAACATCTGCAGCAATCCGACATTCAGTTATTATCCACTGAGATTCTTGACACTCGTGTTCATCAAGTATAGACATTTTGACTGAAAGTATCTCAGTTACATAATTGTTATTAACATTTTTACCTTGTTTAGGACTGGATGGTCAGTGGCCCAGAACAAACTGTTTAATAAAGTCCTTAAAGCTCTACAAGCCGAAAGACTTGCCCGTCTGGCCAACGAAAATGTAAGTTTTGCTCATTTTACCTAATTAGGTTCTCAAGAGCTAAAATTTGAGACATTATATAAGTTTTTCAACACCATTTGTATGCACTGGATTGTAACGTTTCATAATTTATTGCTCTCTAAAATCCCCAGTTTATTCCACAGTGTACATGTAATTCTTAGCCTAGATCTGCTACAGTGTCAATGCTATAGGTTCAAATTAGGGTCAGTAAGTTTTTGAGCATGTACAGTAATGGTCACAAATAATTACAAAGTTTGTATTTGTAAGTCAACCTTTTAAATCTTTAATATGAATAAATCAGTATGAGAAATTCAAGTTTGTGCACCTGAATAAAAAAACACAGCGAATTAATTGTCAACCATTATTATCTAAAGTATCATCAAATATAATGAAATCCTCCTAGGTTATTTTCATATTGATGCTTATCCTGTGAAATGTTTGCATTACTGGCATGAAAACACTCATTTAAGAGATTTGTTGATTTAAATTACTATATGCCTGCAAATATTGTTTATTTATTCAATTCAAAATTATTGAAATATATTGGGGTCTCTTGTCTAATCTTGTTTGCCTTAGGCTTCCAATGAGCCAATTTTGCGGAGGATAGCCGTGGACAAGTGTGCCAGGAAGATTCGGCATGCATTAGCCAGTGTGAACTGGGACACCAAACTGACTCAGTGGTTACACACTACCATGATTGAATCCTTAAGCCTAGCCATGCTTGCTGCTTACCTGGATGTGCTGCAAACTCTCAAAAGCAAGGTATTTTATCATGATAATTGAATGAGGATCGAGAATTGGTGTATATTTTCTGTCAGATATATGCTGCAGCATCTGTAAAAGTTTTGGTATTCTTGATTCATTATTATTATTATTTGTGTCTCGGAAGTTACCCTCACTGATTGACAGAATGTTGCTGCCTTCGGCAAAGACTGGAGCTCCAAGTGCAGAGGCTCTGTCCCTGCTGCTGAAACGGCCTTGGGACCCAGCTGTTGGAGTTCTCTCTCAAAACAAACCGGTAAAAGGAAAACATTTACTTATGATTTCAAATAGAAGTTGTTGTTGTTGTTGTTGTTATTATAGTTGTTGTTGTTGTTGTTGTTGTTGTTGTTGTTGTTGTTGTTGTTATTATTATTATTATTATTATTATTATTATTATTATTATTATTATTATTATTATTATTATTATTATTATACAACTTTTTGGACTTTCTTCTTCATTATCTCTTACAGTTAAAGACCAGATCCCTGTCTGTTTTCTTCCATGTTTCAGAGCAAGCTTCCTGGATCCCCACTCATCCTCATTGCACCATCAAGCCCAACCAATCCCGCACTCTCTACCTCGCGGCGAATGAGATTCTGGCAGTCACAGCTCTCCTGCTTAGGAAAGGTCTGAAGCTTCACCCATTTAAATCCGTATATGTTATCAAGAATATAGTGGGGAGGGTTTCCTCAGCAAAGTGTCATAACAGCTGTTTCTATGTCAGGTCATCCCAGTGCATACTCATGTTAACAGTGGTGCCAATATTGGCATTACCCAGTGTCTGGAGCATATGTTGGGTACTGTCCGGGCGAAGGTCATGGAGGTAAGTTGTTATCATAGTATTATCATTTGGTACACATGTGACTGTAGTTGCAGTTTGAATGAGAGAGTGGTTGTGAAATTCATGTTGTTGGTTTATTTTTAATGTGCACATTATATCTTTTTTGCATGAAAGACGGCCATATACTGGCAAAACTAGCAAAACAGAATCTTGCTTAGGTGTGAAAACTTCGAGTAATACTTTTGCATTGATGATGACTCCACACTGTGGCCTCATTAGACAGCCACATTTGCTTTCATCAGGCTGTCATCAATGTGATGATAATAATATTATTTTATTTAATTCTTTTTAAATTTTGTCAGTACCCCTGTTTTGTGAGCATTATAAAAGGGCAGTACTCATTATGTGCACATCAAACCACAATCTAATCTACTAGATATGTTTAAAATGTCTTTTATCAAAATTAATTACACAAAAAAATGTCTTAGCAGTTTTTTTAACACCTTAGTGATCCTATATGTAAATGGGAGAAAATGGGGAAAAAAACAGCCATATAGAATGCTGAATCCATATTTTATTATATTTGATTTTGTATGTGATATATCTAGAGTTGTACTGAATGTGTGTGATAAATTTAACACCCAGGTTCACAGTCACTTCCCCCACAAACCCATTATTTTGGTTGGATGGAATGCTGGTGCCCTTATCGCCTGTCACGTAAGACTACTTATTTTGCATCAGTCTGTTGTCAATTATGAGGCTAAACCGTTTTCACCCATGAAAAAATGAAAGTATTTTTTTTTCTATAAATCGTCATTAATTCATTTTTATGCTGTTTAATTATAGGTATCCCTTATGGAGTATCTGACTGCTGCAGTGTGTCTTGGCTTCCCCCTGCTAACAGTCAATGGGCCAAGAGGGGTAAGACTTTAAGCATTATCCTCAATGGATATGTATGTCTATGGGTCTATGACTTTGAGCAGCTGACAGCAATGGACGGTAGCATTATGTTTTTTTGGTTGTCTGTCTCTCTGGTTCTTTGGAAGGGGATAACTCAGGAACACCTTAAGGGTTTTTATCAAGTTTAGCTCGACAATTCACTTGGACTCAAGGAGGAACTGATTAGAATCTGCCGGTCAAAGGTCAAGATAATCTGTGGCCTCAAAAAACACATTTTTGGTCATAACTGAAGAATTATTCATTGGAATCATACATGTCAATATGATGATAACTTCAGTTTCACCATATAAGAAATATACTTAATGGCTTTTTCTATTTTTCTATTTTCTTTTTCTATTTAATTAAATAACTACATAGTCTAGACTGCAAAGATTATTAGTCAGGATAGACATGGATGGAAACTACAGGTTGACTGGTTGGCATAGGTATTCAGCAGTGAGTCAGTAATTCTAGTTGTTTTTTTTTTTGTTGTTGTTGTTTTTTTGTTGTTTTTTTTTTTAACCATGGGTATTTCATCATTTCTTCTACAAAAACTGAACTTTGGCCTCTAATCTTTAGTTTTGGTGATTGTTGATGTGCTACCGGTTTGCAGGATGTAGATGACCCACTGCTGGACATGAAAACCCCAGTGTTATTTGTGGTGGGCCAGAATGCTCTGCAGTGTAGTATAGAAGGCATGGAGGAGTTCAGAGAGAAGCTGAGGGCAGACAACAGCATGGTGGTGGTGGGGGGAGCTGACGACAACCTCAGGTCAGTGATATTTTACCCTTTCATGCAAAGTGTAAGGATTTCAGTGTCATTCAGTGGTAACACTAAATGGTATCCCTCCACAGAATCAATTCAGCAAAGATGAAATCAGAGGGGCTGACGCAGACAATGGTGGATCGCTGCATTCAGGTTGGTGCCTGTAAATGACAATATCAAATTTAAACCATTTTATCCTGGGTTTTTCTCATCCTCTGCATAGTTTGCAACAGTTTTCTAAAAAACAAAAACAAAGATGACCATGATACTGATGACAAAAATGTTTTCTTCTTCCCTCACTGATCTGTAGGATGAGATAGCTGACTTCTTGTCAGGTGTCCTCACAAGGACAGAGGGCCACAGTCATGGCTCAGGCGAGATGAGGGACCTGGACACGGAGAAGAAGAGAAGACCTCGACGGGAGCTTCCCTTTGACATGGAGAGAGGTCGACCTTCCTCCCCTGCGCTGAGAGTTCCCATCTCACCATCTGGTTCAGAGGTCAGTTAACAACAGCTACAATTACCAAGATTTTTCCAAGGGTCACTTACTTTTATCCCTTGGATGAACCACATTATTAATATAGGAACACTAGGTAAATATATATTATTTCTGAACTGATATAATGATAAATAAAGCTGTATCTGATCTAATAATTTTCTCTCTTTTGTATCCCCAAAATTGGAAAGTATTATAATAGCTTTCTACTCTCACATTTTCTCTTCTTTTTAATAAGCACAAAAAAGGCCAAATTTCCCAGATAATGTAATAATTTAATCTGCCACACAACTAAGAGCCACATGTGGCAAGGTCTTTTTTTTTGTTGTTGTTTTTTTGTTTTTTATGACAGGTTTTTATTTCCTCCTCTCACTTGAGTTACAGAATTCTGGATTGAAGTCTGCATAGTGTCTTTTTTAGTGAGTGGCTTTAATACCTCTCTACCAAGCAAGCTCTGTATCACATAGTCTTCCAAGTTTTTGTTTTGGTTTTTTTTGTTTTTTTTTTTTGTGACGCATGGTTTATATCAGCAGATGATTCTTATGACAACAAACTCAAAATGTCTGAGATCTAAACCACATCTCTAATCTGGTTTCATTCACTGGACTACAGGTTTGATAACTCCTTGCGTCATTTAGCTTTTGCGGATGTCATTAGCCAAGGGTTTATCATACTTTTTCTAATTAAAACTGAGTGTTTGATGTATTCAACAATAAAATTATGTCATCATTTTAACTTTGTTAAAGATCTGGACATATTTTAAGATGAACAGATACATAAATGCAGGTAATTCCAAAGGCTTCGCCTACTTTTTCTTGCCCCTGTAGGTTTACACTTACTAAATGTTCAGTGACTGATACTAATAAATCATTACTCATCACGTATTCTTGCCTCTGTACTATGTCCTCAGGATCTATCTAGTGTCTGTAGCAGTCCCACATCGAGCCCCAAACCCAAGACATCTGGTCTGTCTCCAGCACAGAAGTCCAGTCTGATCACAGCTACACAGCTACTCAAGACACACATGCAGCGCTCTGGCACAGTACTTACTCACAAGCAGGCTCAAGGTTAGTTCATCACCACACTTCAACTCTGGATGCATTGAGAAAACACTTTGAGCATTTACATTCACCAAACCGAGCACAGTGATTTTAAAAAAAAAAAAACATATTTTTTTTTTAAATCTGTTTATTTTTCATCACTTGTGTGTACACAGTGTGTACACAGCGCTCACATTTGTCCACTTGTTTATGCAAACATGTTACATGAGTCACTCACCTCAACTTCTACTGAATTTTGCAAAAGCTGTGCGAGCTGAGCAGGCGGGGGGGTTAAGTTGTTAAAATGATTTTAAAAACATTTTTAAGGGATTGTCACAACATCTGATGGGGCAAGATTGAACGTGACTGAATTACTCTCCTCATCTTCTTGTCTCTTCTCTTCTTCCTACAACTTTCCTTTCCGGCTTTTTTTCCCTATTCATTCCAGCTCAGTTTGCTGCTTTTATGAAACAAAACATGCTTGTGAGGAAAAATCTTCCTCCTGGCACCCCTCCTTGTATTTTTGGTAAGTGTCTATCCCTCTTCCTTTCTTTTCCCTCTCTCTATTCACTCCTTTCCTTGTTTCCATTACTCTAATTTTATATGAATTTTGCATACTAAAATTCTGCACTGCACTAAAACACTCATTGGCATGCTTTGAATTCTTCATGTATTAACCTCAGAATAGTACTTTTTTTATTGCTGATCACATTTCATAGCAGGTTTCCATCAAAGCCAATTGAAGGTTGTGTAAAAATTCAAGATTCAAAATCAATGATGGTTACAGAAAGATAAAAAACCCAGGGGTTCATGTCACGTCAGTCAGTTGAATATCTGATTAAGTGTCTGTCTGTGTGGTGCAGTGCCAGTGACCAGCGATCAGATGGAGGGTCTGGACAGAGATGAACTGCGGTCGCATGGCAAGAGGAGGCAGACTCCTAGTCCCACGCCAAGCAAAACATCCAAGAGAGCAAAGATCAAGGTGACCATTGTTTCCCAGAGCGAGTCAGCAGGGGGCACCATCAGCCCCGCTGCACAAGAAGGTAAAAAAACCTGGTGTCCCTACTTTATTACTTACATATGAGACTTTATAAACAGTAGTTTCATGTATATCTTGGAGGATTGATTCTGTTTTCCTTAACCATTTTGAAAACTTGTCTGGGCTTTTTTTGTCAGTTTGGGTACACAGATACTGTCCTTTTTCTTGTAGACTAATAGAATCAGTAGTGTGCATTGGATGGGAAAATCTTGAGTGTTGAGCAGCTAATTCACAGACAGAACTCTAGATGGAATGATGATGAGAGAAACATGTTTTTGTGTGGTATTCAATAAAAAGTGAGAGTCTGAGTTTACAAAACCATGATTTCTTGAAAAGGTATAGTACCTATAATGAATGACTATCCTATGCATGGTAGTTGTTTAAGGGCTTCAGCCTTTTTCCAAAGGCGATCATTTGAAGTAAGTAGTGAAAAGACTATCTCTCCCAATTTTCTCCTCTTTCCTTGCAGTGGGTGTCACTGGGAAGCCCTTAACAGTGACAGTGGGACAGACTGTGGCTGGAGCCAAGGAACTCTCTGGACTTCTTATAGGCCAGCGGTAAGCTAGCTAGTCTTGCTAAGCACAGGCACATTCAGTGTAGAGTGCTTAAACCCCTACACCTACACCCCTCCCACCCTATTGGATAAAAGTGTGTCTGGTGCAGAGGGATTGATGAGTGGTGTACTCAGTTGTGGTGCTGAGTGATGGCCAAACAGCACTTGCCGGGTTAGCTCCTGAGTAGATTGGTGGTTATGTGTGTTACTGCAGGTCTGGTAGTCTCTCAGAGGTGTCTGGTGCCCTGTCCCCAGGCTCCAGCTCGTTCAACAGCGTGCAGCCTTGCATGGTGTCAGGGTCTTCCACACCAGTCCAAGCGCAAGCTCCGGCTACTGCCCAAGGTATCTCTGTCCTGTCCTGCCCTGCACGCCTGTTTGCACTCTCAACTGTGCAGCTCATCTCAGCGCGGTAGAATCAACACACAGTGCAGTTCTAACCGCTATGTAGAGTGAGATTAAATTTTTAAACACTGGATGACAACAGTGTGTGACAACATAATCAAGCAAACATTATCATTGATCACCTCTTGCGCCATTGCTGTCTGTTGCTGTCCCAATCCCTACCCTTTGGACATGGCTTTCATATGGTGTGTTTGTGCGTGCGTGTGTTCACCTAGTTTAGGCCTGTGGGGGGGACTGGTTGGGAGCGGTTTGTAAAGAGCAGAATTTGTTGTTTCAATATATTTCTTCACATTGATTTCACCCAAAATTCAGCTTCATGGATTGATTGTCTTTCTGTGTACAGCGCCTTCCGCCAGCAGTCTGCTACAAGGCCTAAGTTTCAGTCTTCAGGAGATCATCACCAAAGCTCCTAGCCTGCCATCCACAGCAGCCAACACAGGCAGTGCCCAGGTACCTCCTGATTACATGGTTACACTACATAAAAGTCTAAAGGACCATAATAAAGTCTATCTTGTTTTAGTCCATTCACTGCAAATGATATATACTGCCAACCATTTTTGGTTAGTTGGCCAAATGCTATCGTAATTAATTAGCTAGAACTAATACAGCACTCCTGCAATAAAATCCTTGCCTCATGGAGCTTATGATGCCCAGTTTTTGTTTTAACTGTTGAGATGTGTTTATTTAACGTAATTTATGGTGCTTGTTGACTTGTGTTATCCTGAGAGTGTTTTTGAATATTTTGTCCACTCCATTTTTATCAATAAGTGTTAATTACATTACAAACACATTAGTCTTATCTTAGTATACCTAATAATGGCAAGTGAATGTCAAAAGAACATATTAACAGGAAAATGTACAGACTCTGCTACAAATTCTCACTGATCGGTGTAAGAGCTCAGATCCCTCCTCAGTCTGTTGTTGTGGACATGTATGAGGATACCTTGACCTGTTTGTCTTCTCCTCCTCCACCCTCAGGCGGTTTGTGGGAAGCCCCAGGGACAGGTACTGAGCTCTGTCGGTACCAGCAGCAGTACTCTGCTCCGGGCAGTGCCTGTGGTCACCACAGGAGGAGTGGCTAAAACCACCGCCATCCACCAGCTGCTCACCAATGGCGGGCTGGCCAAACTAGCCAGCAGCTTACCCGGCTTGGCGCACATCACGAATCAGACCTCTGGTATGTCTCGAACTGCCAAAACACGACGGCCACGTTGAATGCCCAGGGTTCGTTCATCCTTTGTTTTGGGAAAAAGCTATATCAGGACATCTGTAGGCAAGGGAGGATTGACGCAGTAATGGATTGTCGTGCACAGCTCTGTTGACATGTGTATAGATAGTTTGCCTGGAAGATGCTGTCTGTTGTAAGGTTTGTGGAGTCACATGTGCAGCCATACGGTATCTGAGGGCAGATCAGCAGCACACAATGTTTTGTGTTCATGTTTAGAAAGAACCTTGTGGGAAATGTCATAAGTTTGAGTTCCCAACTTATGTTTGACACATAATGTTTATGTAGAAATGGATAAAATTGTTAAATATAAATGTATGAAACCATTTGATTCAGAAGAATTGTGAATAATGTTTTAAAACAGTTTGGTAAGGTTGACCAAACTGCTTTTGTATGTCACTTTGATTGTTAGAGGCGTCATTTCCTGTTTGTTTCATTTTGTTTGCTGCTTCACGTGATAACATTTTTGCAAACCCTTCCATTAAATCACTGGCTTATAATATCCACAAAGATGAGTGTTTACCTCTTATAGAGAAGTGTTGAAAAGCAATAACAGTATTAGTACTTGACATTACCCAAGCTCTGTTATTGTTGTTGCAATAAAGACTGGAATCAAACTCATGTTTTCTTTACTACTGTTTTGTTTTGGTTTTCTTTTTAGTGTGAATCAGTTGTATTTCTTACCCCTCTCGCCTAACTAAACCGCCAAAAATTTGCTTTTACTTCTCATTATGTTCATTGTCCACTGCCCTGCTATTGTTTTAATTTCCTTACCTAACCACGAAGCATGAACGATCATTCTGATCACTTCCCTAACAACATTTTTGACAAATTTTGTGGTAAAGTAAAATGCTAAAGTCCATCATGGTGTATTTTTGGGAGTAGCATGTTTTACTCTTAGTGCTGAGCAGTCTTTCTGTGTGTTGTCAGTAGGGCAGAAAGCCCCCACTTCTATAACGGTGACACTTCGAGGAGCGCAGCCGAGTAGGGTGGGATCTCTCAGCCAAGTTGGGGAGGTTGTGACGCCGGCTCATACCAATGAGCCCAAGGTGTGTCTCATTTCAGCATCTAGTAGGCACGTTTTACCAGGATCTTTTTATTTACTTACTACTACTTATCTGACATGCTAACACATGTTGGTGTATTGAATAATGAATAATTTAGAAGCTGCTCCGTAGCATAACTCTCCATGTACCAATGGAGGCTGCTCTTCTGAAATGTTCATCTTATGTTGCGAAAAGTATACTCACTGCTACTGAAAATACTGTATGCAATCTGAAGTCAGAGTGAAAGGAGTGCTGTAGAAGTCAGGCTTTCTTTGACCATAGGTTAAATAGGTTTGATATTAAATTTTCTGGACTTCAAGTTAATTAATTTTACTGTGCCCTTTTACAGCAGTGAAAAATTTCTACTCACGGTTTCGATGTGGTGATAAACCTCTGATGTAAAGTGGTCCTGTGCCAGAGGCATCTTTGAGCCACAGCCTGCTGATGAGACTGTAACCTCCCTTTTAATGATGTATACACCACCCTACAATCATGCAGTACCGTGCCTCACATCCTCCAGAGGGCTCCCTTGTCGAGACGTTTGTAAAAGGCCAGGCAGTCATCATCAGTCATGGCTAAGCCACTACGGTGCCTAGCCTCTGTGTACAGATGGGGAGCACTTACTCTGCTAACACTGCAATGATGGACTCCATGCTACAGTCTGTGCGCTCTTTCCTCACCTTTAATGAGCAAATTCTGGCAACGAGATATACAACATGATGGAACGTTATCCTCCAGGGGAGAAGTTATATAATGTGAGGATAAAAAGCGACTGATGATGCCACTGTAAAAGAACTGTGGAAGACTGATTCAACTCTTGGTGCTGACTATAAACCCATAGTGTATCACAACTAGAAAAAGAGAAATCTTTAGGTTTTTCTGAGTGCATATTAAGTTTCAATTCCTTTGTCGTCTTCTCAGCTCTAATATGTCTCACTTATCATAGGCCTAGATATTTAAGATTAAAGGGAATGTCAGCTTCTGTGTGGAATATTTTGATATCCCAACTGGATACTTCTAAATATCTCCATTATTTGTGATATAACTAAATTTGAATGTCAGTCAATGCTTTGATATTTTGTATCACAGTAATTATACCACCATCATCACAGAAATAGTTGCTTCTTAAGTAGCAGTTTTCTTTCACTATGAGAAACATCTTAACTATATGATATGCCTAAAATGAGGTAAGATAGAAATTAAATTTCAAAGCTATTTAAATATCAGCATCTGCCATTATCATGTGTGTGCAGAAGCTGCAATATTTTTGTCAAAGATGCCTGACGTTGACTGCGCACCTGTGCAATATTGACTTTGAATAATATGTACTATGCACACAAAAAGCTGCAATACATGAACAGATCATGTCTGTCAGTATTTATGATAAACTATGTGTTACATTTCCTCTATACACTCATATTCTACAGTTTACCATTTAAGGCAATAGTTCTCATCTGCGCTGTGTCATCACTTCACTGTATATCTGTCTATGGACTTTTTGTTTGTAACTGCGTCAGTAAATTAAAAAAAAAAAGATTTGCCAGAAGACAGTCAACTGTGTTCATCAATATGTGTTAATATTTGTTAATATTTGTTTCTGTGTGTTCCAACACTTGTAACATTGAGCAAGCTGAGATAATTCACAATACTATAATGAAGGAGACTACTCGCAGGCATGATAGTTATGCTACTTTGTTTACAGCAGCAGCATAGAAACAACCCACTCATCTCAGCAGACATCCTGTCTTAAATTCCACACATGGGCAGCGCTCAGATAAGATAAAGAGAGGAGTGTGTAGCCTTCTGTTACTGTAAGCCAGGTTTTGTATATAATAGGCAGGGACGGGAATAAACTGATGCCAATAAGACACAAAACAACAGAGCAGCTGCCAGAGCCTCCCATCATTAGCACCAGCAGATATTTAAGTAATCCATTTAATGTCTTCCAATCTCCACTGCAACTGAGTTTTTGTTGTTTTCCTCAGAAATTAGTTTGATGTGTATGGAATCTGTTAAGATTGGGAATATCTATGTTGAGATGCGATGCTGGTTTGATAAAACACTGAATGACAGAAGAATCAACGCATCTGATCTTGCTACTAAGATTTACAGTATCCCATCATTAAGACCACTGCTAGTCTTTTGGGGGGAGACTGAAAGCAGGACCTTAGGCTTTAACTTTATCATATAAAGAATATACGAAAAAATATTAGCACAAGTCAGATGAAAACCTTATATGCAAAATTCACGTACATCAAACTAGAACTAACTGTACACTGAATATATTTACACTCAGGTACAGGTAGATAATAAAAATAATTGCAACAATAGTTCATATACTTTACGCTGTTTGTGTACATCTGTGTACATACAGATATGTATCTAAAAGTACAAAATAAAATCGGAAAGTAAAGGTGAAAAAACAATTTCGTTACCAAATATATATATATATATATATATATATATATATATATATATATATATTATATATATATATATATATATATATATATATATATATATATATATATATATATATATATATATATATGAGCGGTCGGTGCTTAGACGGGAAAGCCAGGGTATCACAGACATGACAGTCATGACATATCTGCCTTGTATGTTTTGTTACTTACAATCTCGTCGTATAACTTTGCTTAAATTGCCAAGAGGCGGCGCTGTAACCACTTCAACTTGCTCCTGACTCCTTGAACGTGAATGGATCCTATTCCAGAAAGGTCAAGCGCCTTCTGATTGTTTGTTGATTCGCTTGTTTGTTTGTTTGTTTGTTTGTCTGTTTGTCTGACGTGCGCGCGTGTGCTTGTGATAGCGCGAGGGCAGCGGCCGGAGTCGTGCAGAGCGCACGTGAGATCGTCTGTGAGAAATGCGCGTTTCTGCTAAATTTCGTGCGCTCTTGTATTTTTAAAGAGAAAAAACAACTAACGCGGAAGAGGGTGCTGGGGTGTATAAGGCTTCAATCAAGGTGTGAACAGTTACGAAGAATAAATAATGAGACCGAGAACAGTCATGTACATAAAGTTTAATTTAAAGGTTTGAGTTTGATGTACTTTAATGGATAATGGGCTATAAGAGTCCAATCTGAACGCCAGGGGCCCATTTTATTTAACAAGCTCTTGCCCTAGGGAGCTAAATAGGATTACTTCTCTTACGTCGCTCGATTTAATATTGAATCAAAGTCTATTAGTACAAAGGGGGAAATTCACTACAATTTTCATTCTTCGCGAAGACACGACATGTAATGGACCGAGCCAGAGTCCCTCGTACGCTGTCTGAGGAGCCCTGATGGACCCGATGGACCCGATGGACCGACAAGGGAGCGACAGAAATGCTCACGGGCACCGCCGGGTAGAGGGGCTCCTTCTCACCGCCCCTGCGGCGCCGCCGTATCGTTGAAGTTTCTCCGCCAGTACTTGCACCAGCCCGGAGCTCCGGCTGGACGAGAGGAATCACTGCCCCCAGAGCCGAAGAGACACCGGAGAGAGGCTGGATTTAAAACCCGCCCTCCGGAGGGATCTCGTCTCCCCCCCCCCCTCAAAAAAAAAAAAAAAAACCTCCCATTTTTTTCTCTCTCCCTCTCTCTCCCTCTCTTTCTCTTTCTCGCTCACTCTTCTCTCTCTCTCTCTCTCTTTCCCTCTGTCCCTCTCTCGTCCTTTACCTTTATCCCTCGCTTTTCGCCGTTCCCCTGCCACAATCATGGATCTCGCGGCGAGATGTTTGTTTCTTCTGCCCTGTCTCGGCGTGATATTGGCGATCGATTTGGAAGCGATTGATCCGGGCTACTATGTGGAGCCCACTGCCACATCAGAGGCGATCGACTACAAGGATCCCTGTAAAGCTGGTGAGATTTTTTTTTCTCCCTTTTTTGGTGGTGCGCTGTGTGATTTACCTTATTTACGTGGAAGTAGAGACATGCCACGAATCTGTTTTGTCGGAGCTTGCTGGGATAAGCCCCAGATTCGCTTTTAGAGAGATGACAGTGGTGGATGTAGTTTTTAAAAGGTTTGAGAGAACATAATGTGCATTTGTTTTGCACTGAGTGACATAGTTCCTGCAGTTTGAAACATTTGAAGCACACACTCAGTCGCCTAGAATAATAGCCGAGCCCGGAGAGTGGCTGAAAGGACTGAACGAGTGAAAATAAAAGGATGAGTCCGTGTATACGTTTCCCGAGACACAAAAAGTTTTGGCTTAAGTGCTTGTTGAAAAGTTGCAGCCTGTTGTTTGAGGCAAATGCACTTTTATCGTGATGTAGTTCCTGCAGGCTGTCTGCTGTGTATTATTAAAAAGTCTGAGCTGCTGGGAAAACAAAGGATTTCTGCACTTTGATTTTAAGACTTCTGCTTTCGTTCTGGTTGTTTAGTTTTTTTCTTTCTTTTTTTTTGTCACTGCACAAATAGTCTTTTTTTCCACAGGCTGTTCACACAGCCACTGAAACAAAGTGGAGGAGGGGAGAGTACAGTGGAGCTTAGAAATTATGCACACATAATTCCGTTGGCTTTTGTTTTATGGCTCAAAGTATAAATATGTCTGCTTCTTTCCTGCTGTGGAGAGACCTGCATATTTTCCCATTATTTGGCCAAAGCATATCAGACTTGTCATTGTAATCTTTTTTCTTTTCTCTACTGTGAACTCACTGTCATGCCAAATCCCTTTGGGGGAATTTGAACAGATTGTGTTTTCCATCTGGTAAAAGTATTCAGGTTACAGATAGGGAGAGTTGGCTCCAGTCAGAAATGACCACTGAAGTCCTGGAAGTGTGTACTGATTTGGCGTTTGACAATTTCTGATGTTGCAGCCGACTATAACACACAATTCAACCCACCCATCCGTTTTTTTTTCATCCTTCCCCCAAGAAGATTAATATGTACTGAGGGAGACATAAAGTTCTTTTAGGGTGTTGTGGTTTTACATAAACATGAGAAAGGTCAGGCTGCAGATGAACCATGTCCCATGTGCAAATCAGTGTATATGTTGCTCTCTGGTTTTGCTGTTTACACTGAGTCATTCAAGAGGTCATCCAGATTTTCTTTGCATCATTTGTGTGGTTTTACAGGATATGATGCGACGTTCCGGTGAGTCCCTTAAGACTGAAAGTTAAACTGATGGAGGGATGACAATGCTGTGTTTATATTATACTCATGCTTTTCCTGAGAAATTATCAAAATCACTCAAGAGAAATGTCTCAGCTGAGGTGTTCTAAATAAATAATCCTCAGTTGTGACTGGTGTTTAGTTTATCTGTGAGGATGTTATCATTTTAGCATCATCGGGGGGTTTTAGCTTGGGTTTTGTGTTTGTTGTTTTCTTTCCTCTGGGTACGTCTGCCACCAGGTGTCTGTGAGACGGTCAGAAGTATCTTACAAACTCCCACTCTTGTAACTCTCCCAGTCTCCAGCTCACCCAACATCCACCTGCTTTTCTCCTTCCCACTAAGCAGCGAAATGTCCTGGATCTCTCAGCTCGTCCTTTTACTCCTGACTCCTCTTCACTCAGTTGATACACCAGAGGGAAAATTTTGCGCTATAGTCCTCTCCATACTTGCGTCTTTAGACCCTAGTATAAAGTTGATGTTTCGCGGGTCATTGATTGTTTTTCCCCTTTTCTCGTTTTTCAATCACATCACGGCACTGACTCTATTTGATCGCTCTCAGTGGCCTCGAGGGCAGCGTTTTCTTGTCATGCTTCTTCCGCTCATGAAGATGCTTACAGCCTTCAATGTCACGGTTTTTACCAGTTGATCAGGGGAAACATGTGTGAAATTGTTTTTCTGGTGGTCTCTTGAAGATGAATATAATGACTCCCATTAAAGCGTTTGTGAAGCACAAGACAACTTGTCATACTCAGCTAATTTGTGATGGCTAATCAGTTGGCTAATTTACCTAGTGGTGACATTTTCAATTATTTTCCCCCAGAGTATTTAAAACTCACTTAGGGAGTTCTTCATTTCGTGCCGCAAGCCATGTCTGCCACTCCTCCCCAGTTTAAAAGAATCCCTCCAAAATGTTCATATTAACAAATTATTAGATAACTCATCAATATACCAGACGTGATAGAAATGTACATTGATCGGAGAGAGCAGTGCATCAACACTGAAGTAATGCCATCTATTTGGGAACTTAACCAGTGGAAAATTCCATAGTTTGCAGAACTCCAAACTTGGCAGCATCCCAGGAAGTCATTTAAGACTCTAACAACCCACTGAGATTAGATCCACTCATTTTCAAAATAAAATATGGATGAGAACCAGTCACGCTCATTGTCTTCTTGGCTTAAATTATAATCACGAAAGAATTTGCTGGTTCAACGTGTACATATGCATTAATTCATGAAGCAGACATCTTTATCTACTCTGGACTCCTGTGACAGCATTGTCTGTCTGTGCAGTCTGTTGAGCATGTCAAAGCTTTGGATACATCCTTTTGCGCTTGAGCTCTTGTGCTGCTTTGGCCTCAGCTGCAGACAGTGCAACCTGAACACACCCTTCCTCCCTTGTCCTCTCTTATGCAAGTGGTTTTCTTGTCTCCCTGGGCCCCCAGCTCTCTCCTCCGACTGGCTTAAGCACTTTACACAGACTGTAGGTCATTCACCTCGTGCCAAGGGAAAGCACGGCTGCAAGGTGGAGGGCAGGCCAGTCACTCTGTGCCACACCAGCCAAAGTGAGGTGAGTCCAGGCCATTCACAAAGACGCTCGATAGGTTACCCCCATTCTGTTTTTCCTTCTCTGAAGAATTTGGTGCTGTCAACAGAGACTTGTGTCTTTCCTCTTGCCACTCAATATCGGGCCTTGACTTTGATGCGGTCATTTAAAATACAACAGCTGGATTCTTTGTGATAATGATGTTTTAGAGCTTTATTTTCCTCAGAAGTCCAGTTTTATCCACTAAAGAGTCACAAGCTTGCTGTTACGAGAAGCCACTATGAACCCACTAGAATTCAATTACTCCTCAGAGAGTCAGTCCCTTGTGAGAGGATTTATAATCTGATGGAAAGATGCAAAACAATCTAGAAATTAAAAAGCATCAGCCTGAATTTTTAACATCGAGCTGACCCAGACCGGTGGATCCCACTGACTAGGTTTTCTGTGTATTGCCTCCTTTCAAAAAAATGTGAAAAGTTGCGCTATTTTTATCTTTGCATTTTGTTCATTAGAGTCTCAAAACCGATGACACTCGTTAACCAGCTCCATCCCTCAGTCCTGCTCTGGCAGTGTGATGGGCCTGTTGAACTTCATGATTGGGCCTTCAAGCAACACTTAAGCTGTTGCTTTTCTTTTATCATGGAATGCAGGCTGCATGGCCGAGCCCACACTGGGTGTCGTTTTTTTACATTACAGGACCCCTGCCACTTCTCTCTCTGCAGGGTTCGGAGTGATTAGGGAGCCGGTCTATTGGCACGATCTCTGTGCATTAGTTGGAACAATACGTTTGTCGTCAAAGCTTAGTAATAACTAATCTTGCATTACATTAATGCTAAGTCTGGGTAAGGGGGCCTAAGTAACAACAGATGCATTGGGAGAGAGCTCATTGAAATGGCTCAAAGGATGCCCAATTACCCTATAGTAATGAGCAGCTTAACAGTCACTTTTACATTATTCACAGGTTGTTGTTTTTTTCTAAATAATTCATCAGCGCCACGTTGCTATGTATCTGGAATAAGTGTTTTTCTGTTTTCTGCACCTGTAGTGAATACGTTAAGTGTTTTCTTCAGCTGCAGACAGCCATTATTTATGACAAGTGTCGAGGGTTAGCTTCCAGATTCAGTTAAACTGTTCTGAGAAAACCTGCTCTTACCTCACGCCAGACTCTGAGTATGTGTTAGTCTGCTTTCTAAACCGAAATTTTGAAGTCTGGATGGTCAAACTAAGTTCTGTCAAAGGTGAAAATCCCTGCAGTGTAGCAATGTATTATTCATCTATGTAAGGAGCTCAAATATTGTGTATCGTCGTCATTAAAAAAGACAAATGGCTGGTGAGTCGATGAGTCATTAGAGGGGGTTCGACTGGCACTAGGGTATATCAGTAATCAGTGGCAGGAATGAGCTGGGAAATCCAATCTGCTAATGGGCTTGATGGAGTGTGAAATGTTAAAGGGGAGGCAGTCTCTTGCTGTGTGCCCTTTGCAACTGAAGCCACTCACATCTTGTCAATAAGATTGACGCTCCAGTGCGGTGACAGTAACTTGGTCTTGATCTGCTGTGGCTGATGAGACTTCAGGATTTTATTGGAAAATAATTACTCAAATCTCAGCTACAGCATGAGACTTCCTTAGAACCTTGCTTCTAATTATACCTCTGTTACATTTTTTTCAACTGAGCAGCGTGGAGATGAGCTGCCTTTTTTTCTCTTCTGCCTCGGGCTCAAAACGCAGTGTTAGGAAATGTCAAGGTATATGTTTGCTGAAGAAACAGCTGGTGTTGTTTTTACAGAGGAGAACGGTAACATATTCACCTGACAGCAGGCCTGCATTTAAAAAAAATCTTCATTCCTTTGTAAGGATTATGCATATTCTTTCCTCTTAGAAATAGTTTGTTTCAATATTCATGTTGTGCTTACTTTACAACTTATCTACTTTTTATTCCTCCTCAGTTTTAGGCGCAGAATGTCCGAAGGGACAATGGTTACTGGTCAGCATTTGGCAGAAAGGGCTAGTACAGAATGAAACCTGAAAAGTGATACTTACACTGTCATCAGATAGCAATCACCTTAACGCAATACACTATTGGCCTCTATTGGAATTTAAATGCTGCGTTTGTTACCAAACACAGGCTGTGAAAGGCGGTGCCAGGGTATTGTGATGCATTCCAGGTTTACATGTTGGCCGGGCTTTCTCATCCCTCATCATTAGGTCTTTCGAGGGAAAAGACTTTCTAAATGTCTCTGTAAGCACAATGAGGAGTAAAACATGGCCTAACAGTAGAGCTGCACTGCTAAATATAGTCTGGTGTTAGTGTCTATATAGGCTTAGTATTGATGTTTGTGCATGTTTCAGTGGCAGATGTCGCGGTTTGGTGTTCACCGAAGGAGATTTATGGGAATAGTCCTGGAGTATTTGACACAGCAGAGGTCGAGGCTAGGGCATTACACGAATCAATGGGATTAATTTGATTGAGATCTCATGTGTAATCTGACTGGATACACTGATTGTTGGGGGCAGTCCGAGATGAGAAGGATTATGATGGTTTAGCTTAACTAAAAAAAAAATTTAATGTGCGGGGAGAAGTTGGACTTTATCACATGCCAAAATGATTCATTCTAAAATTTCATCCAACGTCTCTGTCATATATACAGTTTCTTCACGTTAGTTTTCGTAGTACACAGACATATATACTCACTCAAATTTAAATGCTTACTTTGTTTTTTTTTTTCCTTTCCTGACTATAAAGGGATGTTTGAGCCAGAGCTGCAACTAAATACCCCACAACAATTACTTAACCATTCAGCATAGATATTAGTATTATTGCTGTAGCTTTTGTCATTTGGGTAATGAATAATATTTGCAGAGACGCAGCACTGTACTCTCTAATGTTCACTTGCCATCTGCCACATTCACTGGGCTTTAATCTACAGTACAACACACCCATCTCTCTGTGTTTGTACTTTATATCATTACAGCACTCTGTATCTAGATGAGTTTATCACCCTTCTCCATAGCCTGTCCTCAATACCAGCCCAGAGTTGTGTACAAAAGATTCCTAAATACGTGTGTCTGTGGATAATTAAAGCCAGGAGACAAGGGGATTAATTCACAATCCCTGCGAGTCTTCCCATAAACCTGCAACAGCGTCTCCAGGACAACTGCTGTGCCCGGGGGAAATGAGTCCTAATGCCTGCCGGGCTGTGCATTTGCTCACTTCAATCTCCACTGCTGTCTGAGAACAATGACACTGCGGATTAACCGGCCTGTCTCCAGCACAGTGGTGGATGATTAGGACTCAGCCATGGGCAGAGAGCGCAGCCCTCTGTGAACCTCATGGGGGTGGGAGAAAGCCTGCACCTCGTTATTTAGTCACGGCCTCCACATAACACTGCTAATATGGTGCAAATTGATGCTACATTTCAAAAGAAACGTCCTCCAATTGTTCTTTAAATTTTCTCTGTCAATATTGGGTGGAAAAAAAACTGTTTAAATATGGTCTTATATGACAGCAACTAGGAATTAATTGTTCAAGTACTGCCTGTTCTTTTGAGTGCTTAGCCAATTCTGAGAATCAAATAAAAAATGTGACGATAATAGAAAAAAATGTCCTCCTTTGGTTGGGCTATCCATCCTATACTGCAAGACATCTGGTCGCTTCCCCCTATCAGTGGTGTTTTTGGCAATGGCTTTCAGTACGACTGCTGATGTGAGTGGTCTGCTTTGTCTCTCATGGATTTGGTCAGAGTGAATTAGTGTTTTTTGCAGGCACAAATTAGAGGATCTCTTTGACCTCTGGAATGTAAACCTGTCCTCTGTGCAGGCCCGGTCTTGCCGTCAGTGATCTACACCTTTCCCTATTGCCGTCATTAGCCTCTAAACCCAAACACAGTCATTCTGCTGTGTGTCCTCTACGACCTGCAGGGTGGAAGGCTGGCCTGCATCCACCAAATCCAACTCCACATTGTTTCAATAATAACTCCTCTGGTGAATAAGGACGTGAGCCAAGTGTTTTTTATCCTTGTTTCTATTGTGCTTTTCATCCCTTCCTCTCTTGTCTGAGTCCTCTGTAAAACCTTTATACAAGAGCAGGAGATAAAAAAAAAGACGTTCTGTGGTCTGTCTGTGCTAAAACGAAAAGAAGCTATGAGCTGCCTCAAAATTAACCACATGAAATGAATTTTATTGGTTTTGTCACAGTGAGGGGAGCTTGTCTTGTGGTGGCACATTGAAGGTTTATAGATCTGATCAACAAACAACAACAACTGTAAATCACTCCCATTAACTCTATAATGTAGTGGGCCTTCTGGATTCTTATCCTTCAGGGTTGGTCTCCCCTCTACCACACTAAACTCCAACCAGAAGGAGAGCTTAGAAGGCTGTCATTTTCTTTCTGCTCCACATCTGCCTTCCCTATTCAGAGTTGCGGTGTGGGCAGAGGGGATATGCCTTCTTCCTCTCTTCCTTTCCTGTCTCGTTGTCATCTCCTGTTCAGACATGGTTTGCAGTGCCACCACTTTGCTTTCACTCCACCTCTGTTTCTCCCAATCCCCTCATCACACCCCCCCCCCCCCCGAACCCCTGTACACAAGCAAGGCAATAAATTCTGGAAATGTGCTGGTGTTAAAAGTCTATAAAACTGAGCGCTCTGTCTCTGCGGAGAGGATTCCCAGCTTATCCTCTGCAGAATTGGGGCATTTAGTAAGGAATCCCATAAAGCACATTCCTCATAAAGCGGGACTCTTTAGTTATTTTTCCTTCTCCTTGGCCTAATTAAAGAGCTATTACTCAATCAAGGTGGCCCATATTACTACATCGAGGCAGTGTCAGTGTCTCACTGTATCCTATCTAATAGGTCTCATCATCTGTTCAGGGGAACTATGCACACTATGACTTTTGTTGTTTGTTAACATCTGGACTGAACTTGGCTCAATTAATTATGTAGACAGTCAGGTTTTGGAGTTCATACTATCTGCACTGCATGAACTTTCATGAGTAGTGCGCAGTATATTGCTTACATTTATATCCTGCAATTTGGAGTGGAAACAAAGTAGCCTTCATGTAAACCATACAGGTCAAGCCGTTTCACAACATTGTTCCAATTTCACTGCAAGAAAAGGATAAACAAAACAAAGAGAAGACAGGAAATAAGTTTATATTTCTGTATATGTGTGTATTACACACTCTAGACCTTCCTCAAGTGCTTTGATTGGGCCTACATGCAGCCTGCTCCGTCTGAGCAGCAGGAAAAGCTTGAGGCTACAGGGCAGTGCAAACTAATGCTCTATATAGTGGAATTGCCTTACATGTTCTCTGACTTGCACCATCTCTCTTTGTCCATTTCAGCTGCCTTTCTGGGAGACATCGCTCTGGATGAGGAGGACTTGCGATCATTTAAAGTGGACAGAATAATAGATTTGGCTCAGAGAACCGTCCAGACTATTAATCACACAGATACAGGTAATAACAATAGAAACCGCTTCTTCAGAGATTACAATTGAAGGTGAAAATTCATCATTAGAACACTGAGGATGTCGTGTTTTAGATTATCCATCCAGATAAAATTGCAATAAAAAAACTGAAAATTTACATAGTTCCCACATTTTGTTTTACATTTGGGAATACTTATATACAAAGACATTTAACCGGCTAACATGACCACTGTCAAACCTCTCAGATCCCCCCACTGAGTATCAGCAGCAGCACCTGTCTGATATATGCATTGTATTTGTCATGAATGCTCTTTAAATGTTGATGCCCATAATTATGCTATCACTACACCTTGCTACACCTGCATCTCTGTGTTCAACAGTAATTGCTTGGCTTTGTCAGAATAAATGTTGTTCTTAAAATGAGAATCAGTATTTAAGCAACATCTGTGAGTCAGCAGGCACCAATTGGCTTTGCAGTCACATAATACATAGGTTGGCATGATCCAACAAGTATGTGCACGTTGCTGTCTGTGCTTGGACTTGACTCGCTTTTTTCCACTTGACTTGGTGACCACGATAAGGAAAAGAAACACTTTGGATATTTTAAGGGCCATTGAAAAGTATTTTTAATCCTCCAACCAGTAAGACTGATTTTCAAATTAAATAGTGACCTCTGAGGCAGGGAATGAAGAGGAGACAGAGGCCGAATGTGTGTACACACTCCTCTCTGCATACCCATTACTCCACTTTACCAGATTAGTCACAGCACATCTGATGGTTGTTTAGAAAAGCTACTCTAGTGTTCAAAATGAAAACCACTATCAATATAGTGGAATTGTGTAAGTCTGTTTTTTTTTAAAAAAAAACAACAACATCAATCATGGGTGCAGAATTTATTCCCAGGATTTTTTCATTCTCATGTAGCTTCCTAAGGCTGCACACGTAAACTTCCATTTCAGTATATACACCAGATCACCTTACACAGGTGATTCCTAATTAGTAGTCTAGTAGCCTTTATGAAGTACATACACATCAATTAAATGTCCAGGAGTTGACATTTCAGTCATACACACAACATGTCTTAACGGACAGTCAAGTGTCATAACAAATCAGTGCAAAAATAGGGAGTAAAATAATAATTTCTTACTGTTCACCTTCCACTCATTCATGATTACATCTCAGTATACTGTATGAACGACATGCAAAAGTGTTAATCATTAAACAAGTTATCGTATTTCAGGAAAACAACACAAGTCACAATTTTAAGTAATTCCATATGTTTCCAAAGAATCCAGATTGCGGGTCCAAAACATTCTCAACACAATTTTAGACTGTCACTCTCTCTCCCTTGCCTATGAACTTGCATTACCTACATAAACACAGAGCAGGGACATTCAGTTAAATGAATAATACGATCCGAATAAAAAATGATTAAACCCTTTTCAACTAAAAACCCTTGCTTGTATAACCATGAATGAAGATGGTAGATTTAATCACATTACTTTAATTAACACATCTTCCACAATGTTTGTCTCTCCAGCACTGCTTATCATTTAACTGAGCAGATTTGACTGTTATCAGACTTATCCTCAACACATGCGCAAGTGTAATTGCTAGTTGATCTCTCCAGGCTGCTAAGATTTACTCTTGCAGACAGATATTCAAAAGAACACATTGTTCCAGGGAAATTAGAAAAAAACTTGCCGCAAACTGTAGTTTTCATGTTAATCAAACTTTGTTAGAAAACATGAGGGCTTGTAGTCACACAGCTTCAAGTATTGTTATGGAACAACAACCAGTGTGCAGGATGTTTTTGAAACCAGATGCACTTGTTTTGGTTTCTACGGCAATACTTGTAGTATAAAGACCAGTTTTGCTGTAAGAGCAACATGTTTCAGCCTGTGACCTTCATCAGGGTCATCCAGTTGATGCCTCAACAGTAAAGACTGTAAGTGGTGCTGGATTATTGACCTCTTCAGACTATTTCCCTTCTTCATACATCATTTAAGTAGGTGATTTGCCAGAAATCCCTACTCCACTTTCTCAGCAACCACTTAAAACTCTCACAATGGATAGAGGTCAAATTCTCATTGCACTGTTTTAGAACTTGTTAATAAATATATAATATAAATATTAAACCAGCAGCAGGTGTAGTGTACCAGAGGGATTCAGCACAGTTTCACTCACACACCTATCCAGTGTATACACTGCATAAAGTGAAGTGTATCTTTCAGCACTTTCTTAGTCTTAGTCACAAGACTCCCAAGGTTTTCTCTCCTGCAGAGATTTACTGATCCTCGTTATTAGGAACGGCCTTCACTTATACTTTTTTTAGCAATGTATATATTTTTGTATAATATTGCACCGTAGCATATGTAATCAAATTTTAATAAATATAAAACATAATTCCTGGATGTGATTAAAAGGACAAATAAACAATATGTTGATGGTTCCCTGCAGAGTAATATAATTAACAATATGTAGATGGTGCCTTGCTAGTTGACCATATTTCTTGTTGAAAGGGTATTTGCTCCAGGAAACACACTGAAGCATCACTTTATTTCCAGATGTTTTGAAATCCATGTTTAGCATGTCTGTAATTAAAAACTAAACATTTTTTTTATTTTAGCATGATTTTAGATACCAAGAACACATCATAGTAACTTTTTTGTCTGTATGTGTAGGAAATCAGTGTCCTAATGACCCAATACAGATATAAAATGACCATTAAAAAGTAAAGTAAAGCAATATTTGGACACCTACTGCTATTTGACTGTTTATGTATAAAAATTCATGATTCCAGATGCAGTTTTCTCTATGTCAGTTAAAGTCTTACTCGTTCTGCAGCATAATAAAGTGTGGTAGAACGATTGTGCTATAGAGGTTCACATATGGATGTGTCTTATTATAATCAACAGGTTTAGGTGGGAGCTTAGTCTCCATGGTTACTCTGCATTTATGTGTGTTTGAGTGAGATTAATGGTGAAATTCATTTAAAACAAAGAATTCAGGTTCAATAAAATCCATTTGCGCAAAACAAGAAGAACAATGCTGTCTGATGTCTCTTTGAGGAAGTAAATGTCATTTCTAAAATGAGAAATGATAATTAGAATTAAACCGTGATGGCGTTAAAATGTGATTAATGTTCTCATTTGTCATCCAAGCAACTATCCAATGGTAGAGTATAAATCCAATTATACAAATGTTGGAGAAACATTTGCCTATCAGACCCAGAAATGTACTGAATAAGGTATGTTGTTTTTGTTGTCGTGATTTGAAAGGCTCAGGATCAACAAACCAGAGTAGCCAAAATAGGCAAGGCTTACGTCGCAGGAAAAGGGCCGCCACCTCCAGACCTGAGCGCGTTTGGCCTGAAGGTGTTATCCCCTATGTCATCAGTGGCAACTTTAGTGGTAAGTAAAAAGGATTTATTGATCCCCCTCCTAAGGAAAAAAGTCACGTGTACTTTATGGGATGTCATCTCGCATAGGTAATGAAAAGTTAAAATTTATATCTCTCAAAGGCCACAGATTCTCAAAACTATAAAGCATTCAGGGATGTGGTCAAAATAACAAAAATCAAAAATGTTGATCGTGTCTAGCATCTGTGATTCACCATAGTGGAAATGGGATTTGGTAAGGAAAAAAAATGTTGAGGCATTACCTGTGACTGAGACTGATTCTTAATTTGTCAAAATACATAAAGATCTAAAGAAATGCTGCTCTGCCTCATCTAGTTATGACACCTTAAAGAAGTTTATATAATGGAAGTTGTGTTGGTCTATTGTTCAAAGCAAAATAAGTAGTGCAATGGTCATATAATAAACATAAAATCAAGAAACCTTGTAAATACTATAATTTAGAATTGTAACATTATGATGGTGAACACAGTGAAAACTGTATTTTTCATCTCATCTTCATCTTTATCTTCCAGTAACACTCTCTCTAACTGAAATGTCTTCAAGCTGATGCCAGCTGTCCACTTTTCTATTCATCCTTTTTCTCTATAAAATGCTGTGTGCGAGAGTGTGCTTTTGTCAGCTCCACTGATCCCAGCCTCTCTGTCGTCCTATTCAGGCAGCCAGCGGGCTATATTCCGCCAAGCCATGCGGCACTGGGAGAAGCACACCTGTGTGACCTTTATTGAGAGGACACAGGAAGAGAGCTACATTGTCTTCACCTATCGACCATGTGGGTGAGTCAGTGGGGTTTTTAGCTCCCACATGATGGCACTGAACAGTGGTCACCCTCTGTAGAGCCTTCGTTATCTACAGCTAATTATTTAGCGCCTTAGTAGTTTTCCTTGCCTCCTTCTCAGCAGCCTTTTACCATTGTTCATCCTCTCTGTTCTCACAGTCTCTGTGCGAGTTGTTATTCCAGCCCCCTACCAGTCCTGTATAAGAAGGCCATTCAGTGGCAACGAATGTTTCCTGTTCTTCATGAAATCGTTGAATTACCCACTGAGCACTTCTGTCATACATGATGTAAGGAGTTGCTCCTAGGGGAGTCACTTCCTGATGCTCCCCATAACCCTGCTTACCACACTCCACTGGAATTACACTCAGTGTCCACTCAGCATTTCTTCTTAAACACAGGGGAATTTCTGGTTGTTGCTAAGCGACTATTGACAGTCTGTTTTGATGGCCAGTGTTCTTTTACTTAATGATGATACATTTCAAAATTGAGACACTTGCTGCTGTTTGGAAGACAAACTGGTGCAACCTATTAATTTGGGATTTTGAGGAAAAGAGGCCACAGATATTAGTGGAGGTATTAGAGAGGTTCCCAAAGGACACAAACCTAAAATGTTCCCAGTTCCCACGTTTAACCTCAAACGGATTTAGACCACAAGCTGGAAGCATTATGTCATTATACACAATGCGCTTCTCCCACTGATATGTGTCCTTTAATACAAGCCGTTTATAGGAAAGCGGATGTAGCTCATGAAACACAACTTTTTTCCAGCCAACAGTTGATAGCCATTTTTAGCCTGGTAACTGGCCTCTGGAGCAACAGGGATGACATTATCCACGCAGGCAGCAGCGGTTAGCAGTGGGAACGCTTCACTCTGCTGCATATTCAGCAGGCTTCCATCTGTCCTGTGCAAAGTTCAAGGCGTGCCTCAGGAGAGCCTGGCTGGGCCAGCAGTAATTAGAGAGCGGCTGTCTGGCGCAAAGGGCCGTGATGTGTGTGCCCGTCCTGCAGACTCCCACACTGAAACTTTCATGTCACGCTGAGGTGGAGCGCTGCACTCAGCCACCTTCCCCAGCATTCTCAACATTTGCACCGACAGACCAGAGGTTGTTAAGATAATATCCTTTTCGTCACAAACCTCATTATATTCATACGGAACAGCTTGAAATGTAGAGGCTAGTAGACATTACAGAGCCAGAGACATACTCTTTCTTATTCTCCCCCCAGAAACATGACTTTTCTGTCCTCATTTTCTAGTTTCCACAAACTTTAGTGATTTTTTAAAATTTTTTATTTTTATTTTTTGATTTAAGAAAACATAAAGCCCAGTCATTGTATTTTGACTATACTAACACTGCCCCTCTGTGTTTACATGTGTGGCTACTGATTCATAGGTGCTGTTCCTATGTGGGTCGCCGCGGAGGTGGCCCCCAGGCCATATCCATTGGGAAAAACTGTGATAAGTTTGGCATTGTGGTGCACGAGTTGGGTCATGTGATCGGCTTCTGGCACGAACACACACGGCCTGATCGAGACGAGCATGTCAGCATTATCAGGGACAACATTCAACCAGGTAGGATAAAGGACTCACAGTAGTCCCTCAGCAATAATGGTAGATAGACACAGTGAGAGACAAGATAATAAGAACAGTCTCATATTTGTACACACAGAGCCTGGGCTGAGATCATAAAAACACAGAATAAAAAACAGTGGGGTATACACTAATCTTAACCTCCTCGCAGAAATCTGTGAAAGTGTTTTTTAGATCTGTCAAAACACATGACTAACTGCACAAACTGCTAATTGTGACAATCAGTGTCCTGGACAACTTGTAATTAAATATTTTGGGGGTTTTGACAGACTTACAATCCGTAGCTTAATAGGAGATAAGCACTTTGTCATTCCAAAATGCCTGAAACACCACTGGTAAACAAGCTGTGTCTTGCACTTTCGCAGATAGTTCATTTGGCTAGAATAGAACTGTATTCACCTTTGACATACATACATCAGGGTTCACAGTATGACTCAGCTGCATATTTCAGCTGTGCCTTTCCCTTTTTCTTTCCACAGGGCAGGAGTATAACTTCTTGAAGATGGAGCCAGGGGAGGTGGACTCTTTGGGAGAAGTCTATGACTTCGACAGCATCATGCACTATGCCAGGAATACATTCTCCAGGTAGGAGCCAAACCAAGTTCCACCCCATATGCCCCAGACTTGAAAACTAGCCTTAGAGCAAGTCAGACCAAGCTCTGTCCCACTTTGCTGCAACCTTTTAACTCATCATCTTGTTTTCCATTTCTTTTCATAGTGATTTATGACTGTAAAGATGTGTAATGCATCGGGTCTCTGTCTGTGGGCTGCTACTGCTGAGTTATGTGGCTTGATTCCCAAAACTCAGGAAGAATATAGAATGAAACACTTAATTCTTCCCAGTAATAAATAACTATGAAACTAACACGTAGCTTGAGGACATCAAGTTTTGAAAAGCCTCAATGATACTGTCTTGGATCTGAATTGTTTTCTCACTACTGAGTTTGTGTTCAAAGAGATAAAAAGAAGGTGGATAATCAGGGGCCTTTTTATAGAGTAGCTCCTTCTTTTAACAGTCAAAGGTGAGTGGGGCTTCAGGAAGACCTGAGGAGCACTAATGATTTATGTAATATTTAAGATGAAATTGCTTATTGCTGTATTGGGACCACTGAGGGTCAAAAAATACTACACTTGGTGTGAGAGGAAAGTTGTAGGATGAAGTTCCAATTAGCTTCTTCCCAGAGTGGATTAGAGTAAATCTGCCTATTTCATGTCTAGCTGAGTTTTTTCTTAATACTGTAGGTTTTACTTTTTCTGGTTTCCTTTGACACCGAGCACTTTTCACTCTCATTGTGTTTTTTTCATTATTAGCAGTATGGCAATTGGAACACAAGCTCTGAGCAGTGTTTTTAAAATCGTTAAAATCGAGTGTAAAATGATTCATATTATGTTTTATTTTTTTCTTTAAAGTGAAAGTCAAGTCTTTGCAGCCATTGTGAAAGTGTTTGTCTAGGATATACCAGCTTATTCCCACAGCTTGTTCAAATTAAGGCTCCTCTTCTTGATTCCTGCTGTTTTTGCAGCAGCAGCAGCCCCACTAAAGCAGCATCAGTCCTGAGCTAGACCAGCAACAATAGCCCTGCTTCATCACACCAAAATTTCTTTGCACCATTTTCAAGGCAACGTGAAGCTTCTTGTAAAAGTTGTGCTTCATACCTCAGACCACCTCATTATGCTCCTAAAGGTTCTTTGAAGAGGCTTTAATGATTAGTAGCATGATATTCACACTAGGCTACTGCAGGGACTTGACGACTTATTTTCAAGGTGTTTGCTGAAAAGTTTTATAGCACCTTCATAGCACTCAGGTGTTATTATACAAGCCTTGCTTCTAAACGTCCTCTGTACTCCAAGCACAATTTAAGTCAACCCTTAATAATCACCTACATAAGGTTAGAAATGGAATAGTTGGAATTCGATTGTCTCATTAATGTTTCCCTTACATATGAGTTTTGCCAAATTGCTAATGTTCTGCAGCCTCAGGAAGCAGTAAACTAAATATGTGTAACATAGGTTTTGGACTGTCCTTAAATAATGAATAGGCATCGAAAGCTAAACTTTGGGGAGCCCAGTTGAAACCAAATTTGGTGCTTAATTTATTGGATCCTGAAAATATATTGGATATAAAAAACCATGTTTGTAAAAGCAGAACTACATATATGTAATACTGAAAAGGACATTTAAACTTGTTGCCAGTTGACCTCATTGTTTTCCCCCTGTCGGGGGCTAGAGGAAGCCTTGCCAGATGTTGTGCTGTCATTCAGCACTACATAGGGACATTGTGGCAACAGAGGAACACCCTTGCTAGAAAAAAGCCCCATGACAAACACTGATCAATCCAGGCTCTTAACTCTAGCCATATCAGGCTGCAGTTAATTTGAAATGATATTTACCAGCTGGGTAACTGCAAAGCCAAAATAGATCTCTTGGTAGAAGCTGACTCAGATTCAGCTTCTGAGTCACCATTGTAATTACAAATGCATCCCTACGCTCATTGCAAAGTGGCTTAATGACCACCTGTCCATGTACATTAAATTCTTCCATAAGCTGTGACAACCCAACTTTACATAGAGCTGTGTAAATGTTGTGGTTACCTCCTACTTCCATGTGCAGGATATGACTTCAGTTTTGTGTATGAAAAATACATTTTGACCCTTGCCTCTATTGCCTAGATAAACAAAATGGGGGAACATTTGCTGCTGGAGCCATCTCTTCAACTCTAAAGCACTTTTACCTATAGCAGGAATAGTTTTGACAGCCCTCAGTGAGTCAGAGTGAGTGAAATGTAACACAAAAGTCAAAGAAAAAAAAACAAACAAAATAAGCTAGTCTAGACTATGATCTTTACTACCTCAGTCTGATATGAGAACCAGCTGTTGGCAGTCCTTTTTTTTTGTTCTTACTCCATGTCAGCTGTACAGTGATTATATTTCTCTGCAATCAGCTCTCCCATGCGCTATGTTACTCTCTCAGTGTATGGGCCTCTTCGCAAATCAACTGCCATGCGGCAAACAGCTTCTGGGGAGTAGAGAGGGAATCTTTGTCTGAATGGAGGCTGTGGCTGGGTGTAGGCCAATGTACAGAAATTCCTGTCTGGCTGCATCCAGACTTTAGGTCAAGAATACCTGGCACACAGAATGGAGCTGGAATAGTGCAAATTTATTTGTAGAATTTGATTTTGTGTGGTTTTACTGTTAAATACTGTACAGAAAACAGGCATAGAGTCATATCTGGTATGAAATCGAACATGAAACACCATACTCCCAAAGTACTGTTGCTTCATTAAAAAACAACAACCTTTCCTTTCAAGTGGGCTTGTAGGTTTACAAGAACCCTTTAGTTCCCTGAATAAAGTCCATTGCAACTGATAAAGTTTTGTTTGTTTGTTTTGTTTGGGTTTTTTTTGTTTTTTTAAGTTGTTTTAGAGGAGAGCTTTATCTGGTATCGAATTTTAGTCAGCTCAGCATTCAAGGACAGGATGTCCATTTAGTTGTCATCATTCTTATGTCAAGATTTGGACATGAGCTCATGATCTGTTAAACCTGTGTTTTGCATTAGAGCTTGCTCCACAATGGAGCAGCCCAGCCCCAAAGTATGTTTATGTCAAGGATAATCCGCCCCGTTCTGTTTTCACTCTGACTGTTGCTATCCGAATTCGTGGAACCGTATTGATCAATAAAACTATTGGGACATGAGAGAGGAATGGTTGCCACTGCTGGAGAATGTTTCACAAGGGGGTCCTGTTAGCTTTTCACAAGTCAATCCAAACACTTTTTCTGCAGCGCTGATTGGCTGATTTACCTGTGCCAGTGTCCCTCTTTCTTACCCCGTTATTAGCCTGTGTGTTTGTTCGCTGTTTTACAGTAAATCACCGTGGGAATCCAGGGCCCCTGCTGTGGGTGTTTGGAAGATTTCATGGCTTGTCTTGATGTTTTGCTGTGTCTCTCTTGGGGACAAACAGGGCTGATCCCCATGCTTTTTTGTCCTGGGTGTGTTACCCAACCCACAACTCAGCTTGCCCCCTCCTTTGCACCATAGATATTTTTCAGGACTGGTGCATGGAGCAGTGCCATCTCAAATAGAGACCTGCCAGTGTGGCCTTTGTCTGGTCTGACACCGACTGAAGTGGCGTTTTTCACGGACAGCCAGCATACGGGCTCCTGGAAGCTCACAGACAGACAAACAGACAGACAGACAGGCAGAGTCTAAACTGTTAGCTCAGGCTGGTCTGTTTGCACATGCTCGGCGTTGATAGGCATGTCACCATGGGAACAGCCAGGGAGCCGGGCCGTTGCTCGCCAGTACTTAGAGAAAAATGGAGATGATAAACTAGCAAAGTGTCAAGTGAGGCAGCAGTGTGAAAAGAGGCTTTTTGGACTAACTGTTCTGTTCTGATATATATATTTTTTTTTCGATTAATGCAGATGCTTTACGTGATCACTTTTTACAGTCCTTACTTTGAAATCCAACAAGTAATGTGGCTGTTGTGCATGTTCCTACCTTAACAGCTCATGCAATTTATTTTGATCCCTACGTAACTCTGTCTTTGGCTCTTAGTTCAGGTCCATCTGTAGGGCAGACGTATGTGAAGAATAATGTCAGCGTTAAACTCAGCAACAGACCGTGTGACCCCGACCTCAAAGGAAGACTGTGATAAGTGACTACAACTGTCCATCTGTTGTATTTTAGCCACAGAGGAGTAGCCCTAAAGGAATCAAAGAGTAAAAACAGATTACTTTTTAAACAAAACGTCCACAAACCCTCACATATGCACCCTTTTTCCATTGGTAGATGTTGTGTGGAGGAAATGGCAAAGTAGGTACCAGTGATAGAGAAAAAAAAACTTGTGCAAGAGTTCAGACTGTCAATTTTTACAATAACATCAAAGTTCTAATGTACTCTATCAGAAAGTGACGGATGAGTTGAATGTGAAAGTATGTCAAACACATCCTCATTGGTTACATTTAAAAGAGTGTTCAGTGATAAGAGGTTTGTGAAAGGACTGGTTTCAATGAATCATGTTTACTATAGTACAAGCAGTTTGGGTTCTACCATAAATAATAATAACCTTGTGTCTAGACTGGTGTTTGCGCTGAGGTCCACAGCAGGTAGATGGGTCCATGCTGTCTGATTTAACTGATGACAGGTCATTGCAAGCAGTTCCTCTATCTCTTAGAATTGCTTTATTTAGTTGGAAGAGGTATTGACAGAATGTATTGTATTTGGGTTTTACAGAAGTGTCAGGTGTATGTTATACAGATGTGAAATATATCAGTGTTCTGAATTGCTTTCTTTAAAATGCATTTCTTTACATTGTTTAAATACTCATCCGAACTTAATATGAGCTCTCTATGCCCCACTCGTGTGGCAGTTTCATTTGCTATATTATTCTACAAACCCCCACATTTTGTTTGGTTAGTCAAAACTGGCAGTACTGATTTTCATCATAGTATTTGGAAGTCTCAGTCCTATAGAAACCGTTACCAGTGATGTTGACAGTGATTGAATTGCACTGACCGATGTTAACTCACTTACTCCTTGAGTGTACATGATTTGTGGAGTGCATGCATGCTGGACTGGTTTGCAGGTGTGCATGCATACTTTCATGCAACGTTAACTTCAATCTCCTTCATGAATTACAGAGGCATCTTCCTGGACACCATCCTACCGCGCTACGATGTGAACGGAGTGCGACCACCCATTGGCCAGAGAACCAGACTAAGCAAAGGGGATATCGCACAGGCGCGCAAACTCTACAAATGCTCCAGTAAGACCAAATGACCACTATGGGTTTTTCCTGTCTATTTTTGCATGTGTGCGCAATATAGCCCTGAGAGAGATGTCTGTATCTCCTCCTGCCTTCCCCAGATGCAGCTCGCACTGTGTAGAAATAGCTAAGCATCTACTATTGATGTGGTGTGGTTCCTTGGCTGCAGCGTCCAAGACTCCCAAGCTGGGAGGAGTGTAAACACTACTCAGGGACAGGAAGTTTGTCATCACTCCTTCCCAGATAGATGCAAAAGGACAGCTGGGTTCAGGAAGACAATAACTAAAATGATTTTTGGGAATCAATGCTCATGTCCACACATCACAGCATGTACAATGTCAACTGGGCAGCTTTACACGAAGGAGAGTTATGTAAGCCTGGCGCTATTCCGAACCACTCGCCTTGTTTATGCTTCCAAAGTGGAGAGGGAGGATTTAATGCTGTTGAAGTAAACAAAATTTATTACATTAACAGATGTATGTTGATAATAGCCTTCTGCTGAATAGATTTGATGTCAGCTAGTTAATTGTAGGTCAGGCCGGGATAGCTGGGCATTCAGCCTCACATTAAAGCTCAATGAATAAACATAGCGGTGGGGCACCAGAGATGGAGCAGCCGGTGTGGTTTTACAGTAGTACTGGAAGTTTTAACCTAAAATGGATATATGTATGTGTCTGTGGAAGTGTTCCGTCTCCTTCTTCAGGACAATCTCTGTCTCGTGAGGAAGACTGGATGATGTGGCACACATTGTAGGGGATGAGGTAGTGAGTCTCCACGTGGTCCTGGAAAAAAAAAAAATCCTTAAAGAGCCATGGGTCTCCCATTCATGCAACATTCCTGGGAATTTTTTCACCCCTGGTGTGTGCCTGGTAGCTTATTACTGGTTTAGTATTGGCAGGCCTCTGCCAAGCTTTATTACGCGCAACTTGTAGCCCAGGGGTCCTTGTTTTATTGCTTACACACAATCCTTTTGGGAACCAATAAACACAAACATTTGGGGGAGATGTTTTCCTTACTCCTACTAAATGCAGCCCAGGGTAAAGATAACACAGAGGTAATATTGAATGCATACATAGTTCCCCAGATGTATCTCTATCATTTCCTCTCGATCTTAATTAAACACACCTTTCCCCTACTTGGCAGGAGCCTCCTTCAGTTGTTCCATGAGGCTGTGTATTGTTTTTGGATCAGTCTTCGCACACTTGCACACTTAGTTTTGCAAGTCAAAGTAAGGCTGTTTTTTTCACTGGAAACACGTACATAATGCATCACATCCTCCAGAGGGCTGGTTTATTTATAGTGGGCCAGGTTTATTTTCAGATGATGCTCAGAGAAAGTGTCTCACACTCTCTACTCCTTTGTATAATCATCATCTGGAGTGGGTGGGGGAGAGATGGGGTGAGGTGCAGGGTTGTGGGTGAATATTATCAGCAGATGTGCCTTTGAACACAAAAGAGCTGCCCTTTACTTCACATTCAGCATCAAGCATCTGTCTCTGCAGTGAGATTTAAGAGGATTTACTTCAGGGCTGATATCTACGTAGCTTGAATTAGTGGCTTAGTTGTTTTCGGGCAGAGACTAATTGGCAGTGCGTCGTGCTTATAGCTCAGGCCTTGCATGCAGGTCTGAGTGTGTTTGTTTCTGTTTGCAGGATGTGGGGACAGTCTGCAGGACAGCAGCGGGAACTTCTCCTCTCCCGGCTTCCCCAATGGATACTCAGCGTACATGCACTGCATCTGGAGAATATCCGTCACACCAGGGGAAAAGGTATATGAGTGTATGGAAGTGCTTGATCAATTCTGAAAACACCTTGAAATAGCTACTTCTGAGTGCATGTACTGATACGGCTCTGATGACTGTTACTATTTGTCTGTGTTAGCAGTGTGTAACCTCTGGTCCGTACGGTGTCAGTAATCACTCTCGCTCTTGTTTTTTAAGATCATTCTGAACTTCACCTCCATGGATCTGTACAGGAGTCACTTGTGTTGGTATGACCATGTGGAGATTCGCGATGGATACTGGAGGAAGGCACCACTCAAAGGTCAGTTTTAACTGGAGAGTACAGTACCAGGCCCACAACTAATGTTTAGTTTCAAAACTGATTAATCTGATGATTATTTTCTCAATTGATTCACCTCAAATGTCTTTTTTTTCCAACAAATAATCCAGAATTCCCCTTCCACACCTCCATTAGTTTGAGCTAGTCAAAACTAGTACACACACTATATGAATTGACTAAAGACTAAGCACTAAGATAAAGATGCCACTTGTAAGCTTAGTTCTTGTCTATTACTACATTTATAAATATATATATAAATACTTTTGAATACATTTCCTCTTTTATCCTTACAATAAATTCCGTTTCTCTGAAGTAAAAAGCAGTGTAGAGGAATTTCAATGCTTTATCAGATATAATAATGATCCAACTTTGGTTTATATGCCCGTGTTTTCACCTGTGACCCAGGTCGTTTCTGTGGCGATAAGCTGCCTGAGCCAATCATCTCCACCGACAGCCGTCTGTGGATCGAGTTCCGCAGCAGCAGTAACTGGGTGGGAAAAGGTTTTTCTGCCGTTTATGAGGGTAAGCACTCATTCCAAGATCCTCCTGCACTCATTTCCAGCATGTCGCTCGGCCGACTGAACGCATGGCCAGCAGTCACATATCCAACAATGTGCCTGAAACCTGAATCCACAGTTTTTGGCTCCTTTAGTGCTGATGTGTAAGGCACCTTACACTGTATTAATCAGATTCTGGCTGGACTTCACAGTCAGCTCTATTGTTTCCGGACCATGCAAAGGGATGATGTGTGTTCTTGTGTATGGGAGCTGGTGGTGGAGGCATTTTGGCTAATCCACATTGCGTAAATCAAAACAATGGGCTAAGTTTTTTTTTTTTTAATTTGTTGTTTGTCTTTTTGTTTTTTGTTTTTTGTTTTTTTTTTCAGAGGCATGTGCTTGTGATATTGCTATCGAGGGAGCTCGGTATGGTTTTTTTATAGATTTTATTTTCACATGCAGCCATCTGTGGTGGGGAGGTGAAGAAGGACAACGGCCAGATCCAGTCCCCCAATTACCCTGATGACTACAGGCCCAACAAAGTGTGCGTGTGGAAGATTTCTGTAGCTCAGGGATACCATGTAGGCCTTACCTTCCAGTCTTTTGAGGTAGGACGTCAATTCTTTGTTATTTACTAAATCAAATAATTATCTGTAAACTTAATGACTACATGTGCCCCTCTAACCTCAAACCCTCTACTGTTCCTTAGATTGAGAGACATGACAGTTGTGCCTATGACTACCTGGAGGTGCGTGATGGGAACTCTGAAAACAGCCCTCTCCTGGGCCGCTTCTGTGGCTACGACAAGCCGGACGACATCAAAACCAGCTCCAACCACCTATGGATGAAATTTGTTTCAGATGGCTCTGTCAACAAGGCTGGTTTTGCTGCCAACTTCTTCAAAGGTGATGGGGGTTAAGGGCTGTAAAGTCTTTGGAGAGAATGTTCCAGCAACCTTTCTATCAGTCATTGTCTTTTATGTATTCCAGCAGGCTAAGTTTATTTCAGATATTTTTGTTCCACTTGAACGTTTGGGCTGTTTGCAACCCTCCTTGCCTTTCGCTGCTGTTGTTTTGGAGGGCCATCGAGCCGGGGGGCCAGCTAACAGGGTACCAACATATCTTTGTGTTTTCAGAGATGGATGAGTGCTCCAAGCCGGACAACGGTCGCTGTGAGCAACGCTGTGTCAACACACTAGGCAGCTACAAGTGTGCCTGCGACCCAGGCTATGAGCTGGCTGCAGACAAGCGCAGCTGTGAGGGTGAGTACAGGGAGAAAAGTTATCAGCCCTAACAGTGTAATTAAAATGCTAAAGCACTTAGCAACACAGTTAGCCAGCCAAATATAATAAGTACAGTTCACCCTAAAAGCTAGAAAAGATACAAACAGCGATGCTTGTGCTGGCTGGGCACTGTCTTTAAAGATTTGAGTCAAAACAATGCAAGTATTTTTTTTCATCTCAAATTACATGATGTTTAAGACCTAACTTTGACTACACAAACTGTTGAATAACTGGTTGAGGTTTTAACCGCTGTTCGCCCTTAGAGGAAGTCAGCTATCACTACATCTTTGCCATGTGTACCAATATTCAGCTTATTCAGCTTAAAATTAAAGATAGTTGAGTTTCAAATAACGGACCCTCAGATAAGATTTGATTAGACAGGTTGAATACAATGCAATCGCAATAAATTTAATGGTACATCCACTCACATAAACAATCCCACAGGTACATAAAAGGTATGACAGAGTATGACAGAATATCTCTTCTGATTTCTGCACAGCTGCCTGTGGAGGATTCATCACCAAGCTGAATGGGTCAATCACCAGTCCAGGTTGGCCCAGAGAGTATCCTCCAAACAAGAACTGCATATGGCAGCTGGTTGCCCCCACACAGTACCGCATCACTCTGCTCTTTGACGTCTTTGAGACTGAGGGCAATGACGTGAGCACTGGGGTTATTATAAATCGGCACGGGGTGGGTTTGTTCTGTGTTCTCTCTCTGTCATTGCACCACATCCCTCCACTTTCATAGCAAATAAAGCCTTCCTCTCCTTTGTATTTCATAATTAAAACCAAATGAGATATCCCAGCCCTCTTCACATGCTCTGTTTCATCTGCTCAGGTTTGTAAGTATGACTATGTGGAGGTGCGCAGCGGGCTTTCAGCAGACTCAAGGCTACATGGAAAGTTCTGTGGGGCAGAGAAACCAGAGGCAATTACCTCTCAGTACAACAACATGCGAATTGAGTTCAAATCAGACAACACGGTATCCAAAAAGGGCTTTAAAGCGCAGTTCTTCTCAGGTGAGTCCTCTGGCAATGTTGAATCCCAAATCTTGCCATTCAGTCACTCGGAGCTGCTGTCTTTCAGCCTTCAAAGGCAACAGTCAGCATGTTGGCTCTTTTTGCTCCCTCAGACAAAGATGAGTGCTCCAAGGAGAACGGCGGCTGTCAACATGAGTGTGTCAACACCTTTGGGAGCTACAGCTGTCAGTGCAGGAGTGGCTTTGTGCTACATGAGAACAAACACGACTGTAAAGAAGGTATTTCACCTTTTAATATAGTGGCTCATTTATCCCTGCTGTTGACTTATTCGTTTTTAATCACAGCAGCAGTGTCGAAAATAGTTCGAGTTCAGCCCAAGCGTTGGCTCATTTATCCCTGCTGTTGACTTATTCGTTTGTAATCACAGCAGCAGTGTCGAAAATAGTTTCGAGTTCAGCCCAAGCGTTGGCCTGTTCAGTTTTAGGATGATACAGAGGTCCATTTTGACTCAGTCATGTCTTATTTCAGCTGGTTGTGATCACACTGTGAACAGTGTGAGCGGTATCATCACCAGCCCCAACTGGCCCGATAAATACCCCAGCAAGAAGGCATGCACCTGGACACTCACCACCACGCCAGGCCACCGAATTAAAATCGTATGTTCTTCCTGCTCTCTGTATAACTTCACTTGTCAGTTATTCAATTAATTGTGTGGAGCTTATTTGTGTAATTGAACTGCCAAATCCATTACAGAGATCTGTATTTACTGTGCTAATGTCAGAGACTGTTACGGTGCTCCTAATGATGATGTGTGGCTCCCCCTTCTGTTATTATCTGCATTTTTGACTACTGTGCCACCAGCTTATAATATCAAAACATGTCACGTATGCCTCTGTTTCTAATTAAGGATATTTCAGATATTTCCTGTTAAATTCTAGCGTCCCTTTGTGCTCAGAAGATTACAAGTTGTTTTCTTTTATCTATGCAGACAATAGATAATAATGAGACATTACTATCAAGATAATGTCATTCGATTTTAAAAAGATGCCTAAGAGACTTAGAGTTTGAGTTCATACATTTCTATTAATCTCTTGAATAATAATTAAAACAGAAAAGATTTAATTACTTGGTCACCATTTTGTTTTGTCACAGGCTTTCAATGAAATCGACGTGGAAGCCCACTTGGAGTGTACTTACGACCACATTGAGATTTTTGATGGCCGTGATGGAAAGGCACCAAGTCTAGGTCGCTTCTGTGGCACTAAGAAGCCCCAGCCCATCATGTCTAGCAGCAACAAGCTGTTCATTCGCTTTTTTTCTGATAATTCTGTGCAGAAGAAAGGCTTTGAGGCTTCCCACACTGCAGGTAAGAACAGATGTTGTTGTTAACAGTACTCGGTTCCTCTTCCTGCTGAAGAAAAAACATAATAGTAGATGAACGGGATTTGAGTAAAATCTCAAAAACCTTCATTAGTTAAACGCAGGTCAATTAATCATGTTAAACTTAAACGTCATAAAGTTTTTGGGATGTAATACTTATAAGACTTAGCTTTGGTCACAATTCACCACCCTGTCTGGGAGAATGATTCATATTGAACTAGAGAATATGTTTCGGAATCCTTTATGAAACCAAAATTGGGCACCGGCCAACAAGTGCAGCAGCTGGTCCTGTTTCTTATCGACCCCTGCCCTCCGTCTAGAAAACGCCCAACTCAGCTCAACTTTTCTGTCCACAGAATGTGGAGGTCATCTTAAGGCTGAAGTCAAAACCAAGGACTTGTTCTCCCATGCCCAGTTCGGGGACAATAACTACCCCGGGGGCTCTGACTGCGAGTGGGTGATCTCAGCAGAGAAGGGCTACGGTGTGGAGCTCATCTTTCAGACCTTTGAGATTGAAGAGGAGGCGGACTGCGGCTATGACTACATGGAGCTCTTTGATGGAGATGACACCAAATCTCCTCGGCTGGGACGTTACTGTGGCTCAGGGGTGAGAACATTTGGAGAGCAACCATTACTCTCTGAATGCCTTTTCTCTGACAACTACAACTGGCTCGTTACAGCACTTTTTTTCTGTTTTACAGTAATAACAGCAGGAATGTTGTGACACTTGTTTAGGAATTAGCGCTGCTGCTGAGTAACCTTGGCCAGCGGTTTGTAATGGTGTGACTTTATGAAGTACCCTGGAGCTTTTGATTCCAGCCCCCCTACAACTTTAATCACTTTTTTAAAGTTGATATGTTTGGGAGCATTGCTGTGGAGGCGGTTGACATAAGCCATCACTCCCTGGGTGCTGATAGATCAGATCAGAATCTCTGGCATTGAGTTGTAACTGCAAGTTAATCAGCCAATGCTGAGGCAGCAGCCTATGTCTGGAACAATGAGGGCAGCAGGGAATAGAAACACAAGTTTCCTCAGGTCGGAGAACAGCTTGATCTCATTTACACACTTTAGTAATAAGCTCTGGTGATTTACTTATGCCTGTTCTTATGATTCATTTGCTGGAGGGGACGTAACACCCTCTGAACCTCGGGGAGCGGCTCCTCAATCAAGTTTCCTTTTATAAAACAGGTCGAAATAAAATGACACAGTTCAGAAAAAGTAGGGTAAAAACTCATTATAGTACAGGGAGGCTTAGCCCAAGGGCTTTCCTAAGTCAAATCGTAGACTACACACAGTATTGCTGGGTCTAGATTAAAATTTGCAGGCCACTTTCTACTTGTACTTGAAATCACTTTACGAATGAACTATGACTTATGGGCTATCGTATATATATCTTATTCATGTTATGAATGGCAGCTTTAATAAACAGTCTGGTGTTTTGAGCATCTAGTTGCACAAGCCACTTTAACATTGCGTCTCTTGTCATTGTTGTAGCTACAGGGCAGCTGCCAGAGCACCTCATCCAACTAATTATTTTTCAGTATGATACCGTGCATTAATATTGATGTGACACAGCTGTTCTGATAAACAGTCAGGTCAAGTGTTGCCTGTTTTCTCTTCTCACTTAATGCAGTTGGCTCCTCATTTGTTTCAATGGAAACAGTTTGCTGATTTTACTCAAGGAAGTAGAAATATATGAAGTGCTGTGCAGTATATGTTTTTTTTCAGGGAAGAAATTAGTTGTCTGCAGTGGTACACCTGGCACCAATAGGCAGAGTACGTTTTATCCTCACTTCAATAGCAGCCCAAGCGTAAATTAGAATAAAGCTGATAAAGGCCATTCCTGGTCCTGGACCCTTGCACGGCCCCTGACTGTTACAGAACTAGCTGTCCTCTGTAGTTAGAAGCCATTTGTCAGGGTCACTGATTTGAGTTTGGTATCAGCATGTGAGAAGTCTTTAGTTTTAATTGAAGTGCAGTCAAAGAATCAGAAAGTGACAGCCACAAATATATCCGTTGTTTTGTCCCTCCTCACAGCCTCCAGAGGAGATCTACTCAGCCGGCGACTCCATTGTGATCAAGTTCCGCTCTGATGATACTATCAACAAAAAAGGATTCCACGTCCGCTACACCAGCACCAAGTTCCAGGACACACTGCACTCACGCAAGTGACCAGCGGGGGCCGGAAGGGGCCGTGCTGGGCAAAGGGGCAAACGGAGGGGTCCCCAGGGGAGGCGCCAGCCTGACGCTCGGAAACCTTCGGCCACCAAGACGAATCAGACACGACAGAACAGCCGCAAGACCACCAACCGCACCTCAGCTCCCAGGGGCTCTAGCTCCCCCCACAGACTGTGAGGAGTAAAGCCATTCTGCAGTACACCTTGTTTTTACCTTTTTATGGTTAGGATTGGGGTGGGAGGGTAAACATCCGCATTAGGCGGACAGTAGGGGAAAATTTATTGACCCAGTCCCCTCCAGATTTTTTTTTTTTTTCATTTGTGTCTTTTTTTTTTTTTTTTTTTTTAACATGCCTCCTAATGAGAGGAACAAACAAAAACAGTGGATTCTCAGGACCTGCAGGAAGGCAGGCATCAGCTGGACAGATCCCTGCTTTTGTCGGGCCAGCCCACCATATTCAGGTGAGAGGAGAGGAAGAGGAGGAGGAGGAGTATGGGATGGTCTCCTGCACTCCTCAGTAATTGCTCTTCTCTCCTCACACTGTCATCCCTTTGGTTCAAGGATTCCTATCCATATGAGGATTAGAAGGACTTGAATTGAGATTTTGATACTGTATGTCAGTCAATTGCATGTAATTACAAGGAAAGAAGGAAAATTGTACAGTGACAACACCAGCATTTGTAATTGGCATTGTCCTGGCAACCAGTGGCAAGATTCTCGTTGTTATCAATAACAAGGAAATTAAGGAAGCGGTTATCTTATTAAAGGACTAATACATGAAATGTGGTCCATGTCTTCTGGTTGGTAATTGCTTGCCTGATGACTGGCTATTACTTTACCTCCATGTATAAAGTAATGTGTATGATCTTTCAAAGGGAACATGTGCTTTTCTCAGCTCAAACCAGTTAGCACTTTACAGTGAATTGTTCCAAAATCATGAGCTTATGAATTTTTGTGAAATGCAATGCCAGTTCACTTATTTTTAAATGCATTTTATCTCTTATTCTTCATTGTTTTTTAAGTGCTCCATTTAGTTCCTCAGGCATACTTGAACATTGTGTGTGCCCTGCAACATGGGGTAATAAAGATATGACTTATGTTTCAGTGTTGTTTTACAGTTCTGATGTAAAATAATTTCTCTCCAGAGAAAATGCCTTTTCTTGGTACAATGAAGTATTTCTCAAGAACCAAATGAGCCTGAGTATTTATTGTTATAGTAATTACATATATGATGTAAAGGTGGTAAGGTACTGTTGAAATTAGCCCTATAATTGCCTTTTAATGTATAGCCATTGGTCTGTGTTGAATATACTATGTTGCTCACTCATCCCTTTCCTTCATTTATTTCTCATTCAACAATATGGGATTAATTTTGTGTGAAACTTCAGCAGTCTTGACACATCTGTTTGATGCCTGACCTTTGTTCAGAGTATTATCTGACTACAGTAAACCTGTTTCATGCCATTTAAGCTCAACCATGTGCTGCATTGCATTGACTGAGTTGCTGGCTGAGTGCAGTCCTGAACATTAGAGTAGGAGCAACTGAACTGGGAACTTATATTACACACTGGTCTGTGTTTGAAAAAGGTTTCAGGGGGATTTTCTGACAAGCCTGCAAACACAAAGAACAACTATGTGAACCAAATATAAATATCCATTATTCATCTTATCTGCGATTCACTATTTATAGATGGAGCTTGTCATTTCATTTCTGACCACAGCAGAAAAGTGTTTCCTCTTTCCACCTTGCTAAATATTCATTCCCTTACATGTAACCTTGCTCTCCCTCAATAATTGTTCCATTACTATTCTGTTGTGCTCCTCGTGTTCCTCATAAAACATGAGGAGTGGAGCAGTGTTGTTGAGCTGAAAAACTGCTGGTGTGGCAAGACTTAAATTGGGGCCCTCACTCTACTTAACCTAGAGAAATGTACTGCCAAATATGTGCAGCTATAATAAGACTGCAGTCTGGGTGAAAAACAGCTCAGGTAAAAACACTTTAAAAGAATCAAGACATATTTCACATTCATAAATAAATGATAAAGATTCACGAAAGGTGCAGTTAGCTTTTTTTGATGATGGAATTTCCCATATTAGTCCAAACTTTTTTAGTTATCTAAGTAGAGGGGTATCATTTAGGTTATTCAGCAAGCAAAAGCAGTGAAGCCATACTCTTTACTTAGACGAGTAAAAATAAAAACATTAATGCAAAAACAATCATTCAGAGTTTGAAAGGAATTTAGTGTCTTTGCTCCAGCAAGGGCAGACTTTATTTAAATATTTCTGGATCAGGAAACATAACATCTTACCCTATAAAATTAATATTATTTATTTACACACTAGCTGCATGTACTTGCTATTTGCAAGAAAATGTGATCTCTGCAAAAAAAAGAAAATAACCTTTACATTTAAAAGAATGTAAAGTCCCTCCACTGCCAGTGGAAAATGAACTGACAATTGAACGAATAATTTCTTTTCTTTATTTTACTTCCAAGTAATAAATTTGGTGCTACTGCTTCATTTAAATAATGAACAAAGAACTCTCCAGAACAAAGTCTACTAAGGTCTTTCTACTTTTACTCAAAAAATTTGCTCACATCTTCGCACTTCTTTTTCCTTCACAAGGAGCAGGAAGGCTAATGTATGTAGAACAAATTCCTTTTGTTTATTAACCAACATTAAACACCAATGCACTGCAATTCAATGATAAATCTTAGCCTTTCTGCATGAATAATTAATGACAGCCACATGGACATGTAGCGCTGTCTGCAGCTCTCCCTGTAATTATGTCACTGTAAGCAAACAATGACAGGTCATTGCTCCTCTGCTCTGTTACATAACTATGAAGAAGAAAACAGTGCTAAGTTTTGACAAAAGAAAACACTGGAGGCTTTCTGGACCTGCTTTATTTCACATTCCCAAGTAACACGTACATACACAAAACCAAAATTTACTGTTCTTACTGCAGTTGAACCAGACCCTCTCCCTACCATTCTTGTTATGTTCTTTAACAAATATCCCTCACCTTCACTGCTGGGCAGATCAGCGCCAGTGAAGATGGGTGTTTGAATGGTGCACTAATTTGTGTGAGAGCAGAATGGGATGCAGGGAGTGCCTACAAGTGTGGCAGAGGGTGCGTAGAGGGGACACCTGAGGAGCTGACAAGAAGTTTCAATTGGCACTAATGAAAAAAAGGATCTGGAAGCAGTTTGACATATAAAATATAAACATGTGAAAGGGTCAGAGAAAAATAAGATAGCTTGTGGTAATAGCCTATTGAATACACAGCTCTTCAGAACAAGCGTGTGCTGGCACCATCCAAAGTTCAGTTCAAAATGTCTGAGAGCAGCATACCTCAACATTTACATCACACATTACATTTAACAAAACTGTCCACAGTATAAATCTGGCTTAGACAATTTATAATCAAACCACCACAAGACAATAATTTGTGTTACGAATGTGGCTAAGTAAATCACAATTAATGCACAACTAAGAAACCATGATGTTTCACAAGACAGTCATGAGTCATGTGAACACTAATCTTCACAGACGTCAAAGCGCAGTGCACTATTGGTGTTCACACAACAGGTCAAGGATCAGTCAGTGGGTTCTCATAACTCATCAAGTTTCACTGACGAAATCTGTGACTCAACCAGTGTTTCCTCAGTTACTCAAATATCTCCAACCTTGGGCTGAGGGTGATGCCAAATCAAAAAAATACCTCAAACTGAATCATCATGTCAACCCACTACTATGAGTCACATAGTCAGTTTCACTATAATTTAGAAGAGATACCTTACTGGTTTGGATTTTTTTGCGATACTTAAGATCCACTGATCAATACAAATGAAATAGAAAGTCTTGTGTAAAGTAAAACTGTTTCTAATTATAGAGTATATTCTGACATCTTTGTGCTGTAAGGTACAAGATCACTTACTGATCTGATATTCCTCCTAAACAGTGAGGAAAATATAGTGCTTACAGTTCTCATAATTTTGTGTCCAGAGGAAGTTCTCTGCCTGACATCATTGTGAGTCAACTGACCATTGTGTTTATGTGCTGACTGACTGCCAGGCCAACACTCCAAGCTGTCCTCCCACCCAGAACAGAGCTACTCCCAAGGCTGTGGCCACCATCACAGCCATGCCGGCCTTCAGCACAGCGCTGGAGGGTCTGCTGAAGCGGGCGGGGGCCATGTACGCCAACATGGACACAGTCACGGTCAGGCTGAACAAAATAGAGACGGCGGTATTAATGGCCACTATCTGGCCAAACTTGGCGAAAGGCACAATGACACAGAAAAAGAGAGGGACTGTGGAGATCACTGTGGTGACAGCACTGGACACTATGGCAACGCCAACATGGTTCACTGCCTCCAGGGTCCGCCTCTGCCTTTCCACTGAAGGCTGCTGCAAACAAGACAAAGATTAACAGGATGAGACACTCCTCTTTATTCAACAGCCTTCAGGGCGCTTCTCACCCTATCAAACCCAAAACTGAATTCATTTGCTTGTTTTAGCATGTGTGTTAACAGAAAACAGGTTGTTGTAGTTCTCCTAATCACTCCTAAATGCTGCATGATACAAATTGATACTCCCATACCAAGTTATGACCAGGCATAGAGGACACAGTCCCCCCAGCCAGTAGGTACCCCTCCACCAGGTGCAGACAATAATCCACTGAAGATCCCACAAGTATAGATAGAGAAATCGCCTCCACTGCTCCCATCTCCCAGCCCAGCCAATACATGATCGCCACCACCAGACAGATCACTCCTGTTTAAGACCAGAGACTCATAGTTACACGGTTGTCAACACAGGCCTGAAAATTCAATTTTAAATCAATTTTTGAGTCACTTCCAAATCTATATGTACAACTTCCCCTCTTACCTAGAATGGTTATGAGTACTGGCAGCAGCAGCAGAGGATGTGCAGTAAACACAGACACAGCTGCCACACATATGGCCAGAGACAGCAGCAGACTCCAGAGGGCACTCTCCACACCTACAAACAGATCACAAGGCACAGCTTTATCAGATTTTTACAAGCTTGCAAATTGATCCCGCTTCAATTCACAGAAAAAAACAACATCTCTTTTACAGGAAATACCACCTCTCACTTGCCTATGATTTCCATGAAGATCTGCTTCCAGTGCTCACATGTCTGGAAACCTCGTTGCAGAGCGGAAGACTGCGGGAGGCCTGCAAGTTGCTCCTGGATGAAGTTTTCCCACTGAAGGAAGTCAGAATAGGTCTGAAAGGAGGACTTCCCCTTGTATGTGGTCTTGGGAGAGGAGAAGTAGAGCATTAGGCTCTAAAACCAGCTCTAAAATGTACAGCTCTTTGAGGCATGAGGATGAAAAGCTGGAGGATGAGGGAACTTACAGACTCAAAAGCCATAGACAGCCAGCGGACTTTGCCTCCGTGCATTCCCACCGCTCCGTGAGAGAGCTGCCCAGGGAGCAGGTTGGGTTCAGGGAGAGAGTGACAGTCAGGATGGAGCAGAGGCAGAATAGAAGACAGCTTGTTGCCTGAAGGGAGCAGGAGACAGAACATAGCCTTTTCAGCATTTTTATCCTCTATGTATGAATTTTTTATGACTTTTATACATTTATTTACTTTCTTTTTGTTCAGAATTCGATTTGCTGTGTGTTGTTGTCTGCTTTATCGAGTTATTAAGCACTTTTTATTATCATATAGATAAGGTTTTAGGGCTGCAACTACTTATTTTTGTCAGTCTCAATCAATCTGCCATGATTTTATTCAAAATTTGAAAAAATGCCCAACACAATTTCCAAAACACCAAAGTGTTGTCCTCAGATGTCATGTTTTGTACAAACAAGAATCCAAAACTCAAAAATAATCAATTTACCATTTGAAAGAATAATGCAATTTGCAGATATTCAAATTTGAGAGGCTAGTGTTTTTTCTTAAAAATGACTCTAGCAGGTAATCAGTTACCAAAATGATTCAGTTTTTTGTCCATCAATCAACTCCATGTTTCAAAATTTATATGGTTCATATTATTATTTTATGCAACAGAAAAAATTGTGTGTGTGTGTTACCAGAAGGCAGACACTGTGCTCCTCCTGGCTTCACAAGTTGTCTGTTTGCACTAACAGCTTTACAGATTTTGCAGAGATGCCCCATCTCCTGGAAAATGTCAAAGTCCGGATCCAATATAATGCTGCCCTTTGGAGAAAAATAAGAAACATGTAAACATCTATCAAAAATCTCTCTCTGCATTATTTATATTGATTGCTAAGATTCGTAGATGACCCAGGTGTTACCTCACCATATCTCCAATAACATGGTTGTCTTTGTGTTCAGTTCGGTTGACTCCCAGGATCCCGAACACGACAAAAACCATGGCTCCGGTGTTGACCAGAGGACGCACCGCTGGTTTGCCACACACACCGCCACTGCATGGGTTGAAGCCAAACGTTTTGGATGGTTGTCTTTTGGCAGCAGACAGGGGATCTTTGAAAATGTAACCAGAGAGAAATCTTTCAAGTGCATTTATTTATGCAGTGTAAAATTATCTGTATAACTGAGATAATGCGGAAGAATATACCAGTTGGCTCAGTGACTGCAACTTTAAGAGGCTATATTTGAAAAAAGTGTCATATAGCTTCATTTACCTTATTTTTATGACTCAACATGAGTATACATTATATAAAAAGGCATTTTAGCAGTGACACATGCAGTGCAAAAAAAGAGTTTGCCTGATGAACTAAGAAACTTTCAATGATAATGATGCTCTCTGACATTGTGAAACTTCCTCACTCACCACTGGGAAGAGGGGTATAAAAGTCTCCCTGTGTGGGTCCATCAGGCCCAGAACTGATGCCGCAGCCAGGCGGGTTAACACACACTCGGCTTGGATGAGGTCTCAGGTGGCACTGTGCAAAGTACAGCCTCCTAAGAGGAGAGATCAGAGCTGAAATGACAGATCCTCCGCTGAAACATGGCGAAAGTCCAACTAAATTGTACTCTGATTTCTTCTCTTTTTGTGCTTTCACCTGCTGTGCTGCTGCTGTGGAGATCCTGCCACATAAAAGGAAAACTCTGGCGTCCAGCCATGACGGCTCTCACATGAGCTGGTTGTGATCATCCAGCTGGGGTATGGGTGGTACACACGGGAAACACACACTGTCATTCTGGTGGTGTAATTGCTGTGGGGCTGATTATAAGCCTATTTGGATAAAACAAGATTAGTTATTGGCAACTTTAGTGGCACATGTCAGAAAAAAAACTGTACTATACATTGTTTTTTTTAAATCTTAAAGTTGACTTTTTATGCTCCCAAACCTGAAATGATGACACTTCATGGTCAGTGCTACATAGTTTCCATGGCGAGGGAGTGTTGGTGTTAAGAGAGAAACGGTAAAGGGTTGTAGAGGCTCCAAGGTCCAGCTTTGATATGTATATTGTCAGCAAAGACCCTAAAAACCAGGACAAAGTGTAATTTTTCAAAGTGGTGGAAAAGGCTTTAAATAGGGAGGAGGAGGAGGATTTATATGTGCTGGATGTTTTACCTGTGTGGTTGGTGCCTGAATTTGGTTTTACCGAGCTTTGAGGAGCAAAGGAGGTTGTGAAGCTTGGGGTCTGCTGATGTGTAGAAAACTTAAATGCCGATAAGGAACTGTGGGTGTACAAAGAGTGGGGCTTCTCCATGAACACACCTGCAGGACATAACATGTATTTCTGATATTTGTTTCTGGATCTCTAAGGTTATCAACTGGTGAGTAGCTTTTCATCACTGCCACAGTCTCACCTGAGCACATGGGGCAGGAGATGCCTTGACCACTGAGGTTGCTTCTAAGAGCCAGTAGAGTCTGGAGGTTTGTGTCTGGGCGGAAGAGTAGAGGGGCGTGAGTGGCCGGCCTCAGGAGACAGCAGCACCCAGCAGACAACAGCAGAATGAGTAGGAAGACACCTGGATCAGAAGTAAGACAGTCATAAACAATGGAAGAGAGGAGGCTCTGATGGCGTAGACAGAGCAGCAGAGCGACAAATCAGGAGCAAGGATCAGTCACTCCCGAAGAGGGTGGATGAATACTTCATGAGATGCGCCTACTCTTCCTCTGACACACTGAATTCCCTCCAGACTGAAGTTATAGCATATCTTCAATAACTCTTATCAAAGCTTGAGGTTACTCTCATGTCTAAATTATACATCAAGAGCTCAACAGACAATATGTGAGAAAACTGGATTACAGAATTCTACCTTGATCTTATTAAGGTTTCTTGGGTTTAAACTGAAATTAGCCATATCAGAATCCTTGTCAGTTCTTAAGAGTTTCTATCAAAACTCACCTAGAACAGCTTTTCGTCGCTTTACAGCTGGCTCTGCCACTAAATGCTTCAGGGCCCACTGTAGGTTTGTGCTCACCACACCCACATGCTGCTGTCCTGGAGGGGACAGCGGTGTCTCCAACGACAGGGACAGAATAGCTGTATCATCATCTGTGTCACAGGAGCCTGGCCAAGACAAAGACAGGGGCTTTAGGTAAGGGGCTTTAGTGGTGCCTGGGTAACGACGTTTTACAGCCTAGACTCATTCTCTTTCCAATTCTACCCCCCTAGGGAGATAATAATCTCACCTGGCTCCACCTCCACTGACAGAAGTGCTACATCATCATCCTCATCCGACAAAGGGCTTTGGTTCGCCGACAGGCCCGAAAACAACTTCCAGCTTCAGGGGGAGGAGGCAATATAGGGAGAGAGACAGCTGAGGAGATTACAATTTGCCCGTGGTATTGCACTGCACGCACAAATAACAACAAAAGTAAGGAAATAATGTCTTACCAGTTTAACCAGACATGTTCGTGGGGGTTGACACACTGTGTCCAGACACACAGGGCGGCTGGCATCAGGACGGATACCCAAAGCCAGCAGCAGCTGACAATGAGGGCCATGAATAGGCCAAAGTCATGCACTGCTGGGATCTGAGTGTCAGTTAAATGAAGCACAGCATCAAGGACCTTGAAACATTCAATTTGTGCTTATCAAATGAAAATGGCTGTCTGCTGAGAAAGGCACATCAATTCATTCATAGCAGGGAAGTCATTCATACTTCCTGTACAGATCCTATTAACTGTTGATTTTTTTTTTTATGATTACCTGAGAGAAAGTGTTAGCAGCATATGCAGCTGCAGTAGTGAACGAGGTGAGAAAAGTAGCTCGGCCAGCTGTTTTAATTGTGTAGATCATTCGCTGCTGTGGCTGACACAGATGAGAAGCCTGTCTGAAGGTGCTGATGAAAACAAATACATCATCCACTCCTGAGACGACAAAAAGACAAAAGAGCTGCCTTATTACATAGTCTGGTAAATTTCATTTAAAAATTATTATTTTTTTTTTTTTTGCTGAGAGTTAGATGAGAATCTTGATACCACTCATGTCTGTACGGCAAATATGAAGCTACAGCCAACAGCTGGTAGCTTTACATATATTAGCTTAGCTTTATGTGCTCAGGTATTTAATTTACACTTTGTTTTTTGTACGGATTAATCAAACATGATATAACAATTTAATCTGTGAGCTTTAGAGATGCTGGATGATGTTACTGTCTCATAGAGCCGTGCCAGCTTTTTATAATAGTTCCAGTGTTTATCCAAGATAAGCTAAGCAGCTGCTGGCTTTAGGTGCATATTTAACATACAGATATAAGAGTGGTATGAATCATCTTCACTAAACTAACTGAATTCAAGAAAAAATAATAAGTGAATTTAACAAAATGTCGAACTATGCCTTTAAAGATAAACAAAAATAAATAAATAAATAAATAAATACCAAAAAAACTAAACAGCCAGTGTATGTCGTTTCCCTTACCAATACCGATAATAACAAAGGCTGCCACTCCATTGAGAATGCCCAGATACCTCACACCAAAGACAACGTGGTACAAAAAAAGAGCCACCAAGCAGCTCAGTCCAATGCTGGCCAGTCCGAAGAAAGTCAGAAAGACTACAGAGAAACAAGGGAACAAAATGACTCTGACAATGCAAAAACTGAGATACTGTATGTATGCACTAATGCAAATGGAAGAAGAAACCAGACATACTGTACCAGAAAAGGAGGTAAGGACATAGACAAGCACAGTAATGCAGGCTCCACTGATGACAGCCAGCATCATATCATTGTGGAAGGTATGCCTCACCTCATCATCAAACAGCTCTGTTCCCCCATACAGCACCTTCAACTGGCTGGGGCAAGCAAAGCAGATACAGAATAACAATCATTTTGACTGTCTGCACCAATGTCTGGTACATTAAGTATGTGACTATAATGCAGCAAAGTAAACACCAGAAAGGAATCCTGATGCACTGTAATAAATGGTCAATATTTTCCTTACCTGGTGGATTGCTTGGCCAGGATGTCCGCATACTGAACCACAAAGTTTTTGAAGCGTGTTCTCTGCTCGTCTGCTCGGTCCTGCAGGGAGTAGTAGGATGGCAGAGGAGCTCCAAAGTGGATCTCACTGCGTAAGAGAGAGGAGGAGAGATGCTCAGGGGACAGACTCTCATCCACGTACCAGTAGAACTGTGGGTGGGTGATGGCCAGACTCAGAGAACCTATAAAGCAAAACATACAAGACAAATCAGCATGGTTATGTGATCTCTTAAAAGTAGTTCATAATCCTTGGAAATCCTTGTCATTTTTCCCAACTTCCTCATTGTGGACGCACCTTGAATGTCAGCCAGGTCTGGGCCCATTCCATCATAGTATATCTTCCCTCCTCTCTCACTGGGATAGAGGTAAGACAGGAGTGAGCTGGGTGGAGAGCAGTAGGAGGGTCCTAGTGGCAGATCCCTCAGCACCTCCAGAGGCTTCCAGCAGAACTGATGAAACTGCGGGTGCTGCATAAGAAGACGCTCCACATGGTGAATCGTCTGCAGACGTTCTGGGGTGAAGATGTTGCGATTGCCCCGCCCTTGAGCTACAAACACCAGCTCAATCCTCCAAAGAGCCTGGCTCTGCACGTAATAATTGGGAGAGAACCTGCGCTTCCGATTGAGCGAAAAAGTGTAATTTCCTCCCCTTGATCTCTCCTCCTCTTCCAATGCTCTTTTATTTGGGCTCTTGTGCTTCTCCATTTCCTCCTGACCCAAATCAGGTAATACACTTTTATGTCTGCTCACTGAAACCTGTCTTTTCTGACCATCTTCTGCTAGTAACGCGTCATTTTGAGGAGTGGGGGACCTCATGCCCTCATTATCTGTCCTGTTGAACACTCCCTGTCTGCCCAGCTTCTCCAGCAGAAGCTCCTGTAGGGCCTCGGACTCACTGTTATCTAAGTCTCGCCTACGTCTGTCCCAGGACCCCAGCTGAGTCTTTACAGCAATGGTGAGGGCATCAAAACGCTCCGCAGAGAAGTGACTGTGAACCTCGAAGGCACTGTAGGAAAGGTCTATGTCCAGAGGAGGGCAGTAGAGGAGCATGGTGGCAAACAGGGCACAGGGTAGCAGGACAACTACACCTAAAACCACTCCACTGGCCCAGGGCTGGGTGTAAACCCAGCCCACCATCCTCCACAATCCACACACCCCAGCATCCCCAGACAAACAGCTCTGTCCTGCCGTGTGTACTACTCCATCCTCTTCCTCCTGCTCCTCATCCTCCTCTTCCTCCTCCTCCCCCCATGCCCAGCTGGTCTGAAACAGCAGTGGCTCATCCTCCACGTCCATGCTGGCACCTGTCAGGGACAAGAAAAAAAAAGCAAAACACCACTTGATCATCACTCACTTAAAGCATTGCAACTTTTGCCCCTTGGGCAAGTGAACATGAGCAGAAAATAGATGTTTGCATAACCAGCAGCTGACATAAGCATCAGGCAAAAATGAAGGACAAGGTAACTTCCAAATTTCTCTCAGTGAGCAAGGACAGGAGTATTAAGTCTGTCCTCAAGCAGCTGTTGACAAAGGCCTTCCACTGGCAGCTCACATGGAGAAAATTGGGGGAAGGGGGGGGGTTCTCAAGGACTTCTAAGAGAAAATGGTTTGCCAGGCCCTGCTTTAAGATGCTGATCACAAGAGCTTTGGGGTGAGACAGGCTAAAAGCTGTGATTTAATTCTTTCCTCTGTCAGCATGAGCAAACCATTATCACCCAGAGATGGTCTGCTGGTGGCTTTCCACGTATCAGCAGTCGACGTAGCTGTGTCGGCTCTGCAGCAAATTAAATCATCTCACTTGTCTAATTACTGACAAGAAGAGTGAGTGGGATATTGGACAGAGTCGTGGAATAACAGTGGGTTTATCTCCTGTGATGAGCAGCCTTTGACTGATAGTGTCAATAGGTGCCACTTTTTTGCACTCCTCTACAAACAAACGAACACACGACACTGCAGACAGTTTGTATTCAAGTGGCAGTGAGCCCACTAACTGCAGCAATTTATCTGTTCTCTTTAGAACAGTGCTTTAAGGTCAGCCAGGTAGGACAGTGAATCCTGATTATGTGTAAAAGATCGCTTCTCAGCTCTGTAGCTGAAGCGAAAATCAATCATAAGAAAGAAGTAATTTACAAATTATAGCATTTAATCAATATTTATTTAAGTATTAAGACTCCTGGTGATAGAAAGCAGGGAAAATCCTTAACAAACAAACCCTGGAGCTAAGAATGAACAAGAGACTTTTTGATTAATGGGATTATTGTTTTTTCTCTCACACCTGAACAAACTTTATTTCATGGTATGTGTTAAAGCAGAAAATGTGCTTATGTTTACTACAGGAAATCAGCTCATATTGTGTCACTGAGTCCACAGAGAAATTCTCCGGGTCACTGGTAATGGAGCAGCCCATGGATACATCTTTAGCAGCCTCAGCTCAACGGTTTCTCACTTTCTGAGAGACAGTTTTGTTTTGTTTTTTTAATGTTTTCAAAAGCCCACAAGATTTATTTTCCTTTTATGAAAGAGATGAAGCCAGTTAAATTGGAAAAACCAGAAGCTCCAGACTTTGTCTAATATTCTGTGAGAGAGGCCAATTTTTGGGCAATTTTAATTTCATTTTAATCTCCATCTCATTGCACAGACAAGGACACCAGTGCAACACTTAATGGGAGAACAGCTGACCAGCATCTGTCCACGCAGTCACACTGTGAACTTTCTGCCCTCTTAGAGGACAAATCCATGAATTGTCAGTGGAATTTGGTTTTAAAGTGTGAAAACAGAGAAGGAAATATGTATTCTCAACAAAATAATCAAATTATTTTTCAGTCAGGTTTTGAATTACAGTGCTTGAATGTTGAATTACAGTCTATTGCTAAAATTAATAAGAAAATAATTTGTTCCAATTTGCAGGCTGCCATTTGAAGGCTGTATTGCTGCTATCTTTACCCATAATGAGCTGTATTTTAAAATGAGCACTAATGTGTTGTTTTAGGTGTGCTATAATGCAAGTTGCCTTTCCTATTCAAATGCACTGTTCAAGTTATATGACCAATCTTTATGAATTATATGAGATACCATTATGCATTTTTACTGTAATGTAGATGGAAAACAGCCACTAATTTCGATAATTAGATTATTGTAATCCTGCTACATTTCATCTCAGCCTCTCCATCTTGTTTTGATGATGGTACAATCATCAACAGAAGACGAGAGGAGGCAAACAGACAAGCAAGGAAGTGGTAAGGAAGAAAAGAACAGCCTGGGGACTGACTGAAGACATGCATGCCACAGCTGTCACCCTTCAAACAAACGACCAGCACCTCAAACATCTATGAAAAGAAATGTTGCTGTTTAATATTCACAGCTCCATTTCTGTGTCTGTTTCAACATCAAAACAGGCTTATAAGTGGGTGCAGAAGTCTGACAGTTCAAGGAACTCATTAGAGACTGGTAGACAGTGCTTATTAGACATTGAGGCTGTGCTTTCGCTATCCCTCCATTCACCTGCTATGTACAGAGAGCACAGAAGTGTAGTAGAGGAAAGATAAGTACAGTGATGCCCAGCCTCAGGGACACATCCTTTTCTCTTGTCCAGATGAGTTTGACATTTCTTCACCTGCAAGAACACTGAACCACATGTACAATAATTATGAGCGGTGTACAGCTCCAGAGCTCTGCGAGCAGTGCAGAGCCTGGTATAACTAATGCGTTTATGAGCCATCAGAATTGTTCAACACTGCTATTTTTCTGCAAGATTATGAGAACACAGTTGGTCTAAACCCTGCGCAGGTGTTTATTAAAAACAGAGTGCAATTTAGAATCCTGCTTCCTGTATGGATTGGAATAAAAGCTGTCTTCCGTATGGCTCAGTCTATATTAAAGCTATGTTGTTTGTGATAGTGAGGTTGTGTTTTTAGTTTTACACTCAAAGCTGAAGCAGAATAAATGTACTGAGAGGCCTAAAATGCATCATCAAAGCAACAAAGCATTTTTTTGAGTTATAAAAAATGAACCTGGCCTTGTATTATGGATGCTGTTTGAGGTTTCCTTATTTAATTTCTTTAACAAGTGCAGTGCAGTTGGTGAGGCCATACCTGGCTGCTTGTTGGGAATGCAGCAGCTGTATTTGATGGGCTGTGTTGTGCAGCAGAGAGCTGTGTTTTGGTTGTCTCATGTGACATGTTCAGCGAGTTGTGAGCAAAAATGAGGGTGAACCGTAAACTCTGCTACACCAGGTATTCCTTTTTGTTTTTTCTGCAATAAAAAAAACATGGATAAGCTGACTCTCAGTGTTTTTCACTCTCCACTATATCTCTGGATTTCGTTGGTTAGGTGAAGTGCAAGCTCTGAGCAATCCGAGAAAGATGTGAGCCAGAACCCTTCACCTGTCACCATCTCTCTCAACTCTCCATCTCTCATTCTTTTGCCCTTTTCCTTCCTTCAGTCTTGTTGCCTATACTCCATGTCTCTGTCTTGTCCAGGAAGGTGAGAGATTTGTAACCATCATTACTGACAGCAGCTAAAAATATTCCCCGCCCCCCTCCACCCTCCCCAGTTCATCTAGTCTCCATCTCATCCAATATGGATATCACATGCCGCCTCTTGCCCCACACATATTCAGCCTTGTGTAAACTCGGCCAGCATGCCACCTCATTTAAAGGGGCATTGATTTCATCACTGGTGCTTTATGAATATATTCCTTATGCATGAGCGCTCAGCAGTGTGCTTATAGCAAATGTGCCTCCTATTCTTTACGCTCTGTGAAGCTGGAGTCCAAGGTTCAAGTTCAACTCTCGAGAGCCATTCGCCCCTAATGACAGTGTTCATTTTCTTATTGACGATGAATTTCTGCTTGCACTGAAGGACACGCAAAGCTCCCTGTGTACAATGTGTGAAGCATCCTGGGCTCCATGAAATTTCTCTTACTCAGCTGGCTAAAAATGGAATAAATAAACCTTATACTAAGGTGAAGGTAGTTTCTCCCTGGCATCATAATATAAAATATAAGACAAAAACAAATTCAACCAGAGAATGAAGCCTATTTTTCAAAACTTATCTGCTTCAGGCGTACTCTGAGAAAACAATGCTTGTTCTCCGAGCTGCCTGCAAATAGAATGAGCTTTTATTGATTAAAAAACAATTTCTTGGCATTTTCTAGATAAGTGCACTGTGTACTGACTTAAATAATTAACATTTGTATCAATTTATAAATTCAGGCAAAAACAAAATAATCCCTATCACAGTGAATTCCTGCAACACTGAGGAGAGACTTACCTGAGGTTGATAAGACAAGAATTACAGGTGGAGCATTCAGGCCTACTGGGTCCACTTGTAATGTGCTGAACTTGTGCGCTGTAATTTCAGCTCCTCCATGCTCTGGTGTGGGGGGGAAAAAATAATTTACTGCTTTATTGTCATACTTAATAACTCATCAGAGAAGAGAGAAGAGATAGACAATAAGGGACTCCTCACAAGAAAATGACACACAAAAATCCACCCCCCCTCCCAAACTCTACAGGAATCCACTAATCTCAGCAGTTAATAATGTGTTGTTTTCCTCTCCTTTTATGCACCCTGGTCCTTTCTCTCCCTCATGCTCCCTCCCCTCCTCTCTTACCCGGTTGTCCAGGCGACAGAGTCAGTGAGAGACATTTCTTCGCAGAAGCTCCTCTCTCTCTCTCTCCCATAGCTTTGTTCAGCCTGCTCTGTTGACTGGCTCACCAGTGGAAGTGAAATGAGGAGGGGGAGTACAGCCTGAAACCTCGAGCACTCCTCCGATGGAAGGCAAAAAAGCCTAAATGGAATTTATTAATGGATCAACGAACTTCTCGGACGGGTTCCACTTTATTCAGCTACTTTTAGGAGAGCAATGGGATCCAGTTTGTAATGAAGCAGCAGTCGAGCTCCCTCCCATCCTGTCGGAGTTGGTATAGTCTAGTCTAGTCTCAGTTGGTGGGGAGGTGGGGTGTGTTAAAAGAGGTTGAACAGAATAACTGGCTGCAGTGTGAGACAAAGTGTAGGCAATTTAAAATAATCACCTAAAGTAAGAATTTATTAGTGTGTAGTACGTTTTCATTTTGGAGCATGGTGCGCTTACATCAGCTGCTCTCTGTTGTATTTGTAGGGTGACTGCTGTGTGTACAGTACAGTTAAAAGTGGGCTTGATTTGACTTGTCATTTTTGCCTTGACGTGCCAATAGTCCTTTAAACTGGACCGTAGTGTGCTCGCTTGATCTCATCCAATATTAATGAGCACCTCTCTATTCTTACTTTCACTACTCACTTCTCAGCCTCTGTTCAGCTTCAATTTAGATTGACTAAAAAAATTTAGTAAAAATAATAATCCATCGTCTAAATGGGAGCTTATAATTTCGAAGTGAAACTTCCCTATGTAGCTGGTGCAGTGTAGAGTCAGATATCTAGAAAACAAAGATTTAGAGATTGCTACTCATCCCACTACAAGCACACTAGGTGTGTGTGTTGGCACCAACCAGGACACTGTCTTTATCCTGTTGGTGTGCCTGTTACAAACCCTAATCTAAGCAAACAGACTTTTTCCAGTGACTTGAGAGCAATAAAGTGAAGCAGTGCGAATCTAATCACATCTATTGCTGCAGCACTGTGAAGACAAACAAATAGATCTTATGAAAACTAATCAATTTTATAAATGCATGTCATCAATAACGCCCAAACAGACTCCTTTGTTAGGCTTTAATGAGTCCCTCCAATCTGAACAAACTTAATTTGGTAAACATATATCACAAATATTGGCAGGCAAGAACTCCGAGGCAGTTGACACATGATAACAATATACATTTATATAATACAAAATATACATGAACCATTCATTCGTACTTCCACACATGCATACTGAACACACACATGCAAACTTGCACAGGGTTTTCAGAAAGACAGATTGACTGGATGTTATGCTCGCTCCCTGATCACATAGAAGTCGTCATAGCTTTTGTTCAATGTTAAGGCAGATCTTCCTGAAAAAGCCTAATTTTTAGGATAACTACATGTTTTGGCTAAAAGAAAAGATTTACATTAATTGCTAAAGTCCTGGGGGGGATACCTGAACATCAAACTATGTAAGGAAAAGCATATGGAAAAAGATTAAAAGATGAATAATTTTATATATCACACTCAAATGATTACATAAACAGAAGCAAATGGCTCTGGCTAACGTAAGATGCAAGTTCACAGTTAGCAAATAAATGCATGCAGGAGGTATCTGCATGAATCATTCCTGGGGGCAGCTGGTCTGTACATTTAGAGAGACTCTCTGTACCATTAAAAGTGGAAACCAGTGGATAACTAGTTTGTGGAAGTGAAGAGAAGCTACAGAACATTTAGGTCACACAATCTACGTTTACAATGTTACCCCCAACAGACAACAGAATTTTTTTTTTAATTTTGATAATAAGAATACCATAGTATATACCCACTTCTATGTGGGAGTCTCCTAAAAATTTCACATAAATAAAGGGAAATGTATATTAGGAAAGTCTGGTCTTCTCACTAATGGCTACACACAAAACTGGCAGGTTAGTGCAACAGCTAACAGGGTATAGGGGCTGATATGTAATTGCAACTCTGCAAAATAAAACCTACTACTGATTTGCACCACAGTGCTGGAAAAAAAAAAAAACAATCTGGTTTCATTCTGTAATTTCTGCAAATGGCCGCGGTTTGTCTTCAGTATTGGATTGCAGTCACCACTGACCAAGTTGGATTTCTACTTCATTTCTATCTCTGGTGAGTACTCCAACAAAGGGGATTAAAGTTGGAAAGCTTCTAATCTAATAGAGTTTTTAGCACCTGCGGAATGGGCTCAGAGGAAGCCCAGTTTTTGGAGAGTGTGAAATTGAACAGTATGAGTTACATGATCCAAAAGACACTGGAGTACAACCTAAATAGTCAGCATAGAATTTACATTTTACACTTACAGCAACAATCATACGACCCAACAATTTGTCACAAAATGATGCAAAAAAAAAAAAAAAAATATGTCCGTGTCTGCATCTTTCACATTTCACCTTTTCAATAGCACTTTCACCTGAGTGTTTAATTATTTTCCGTCACTATACAAGATTCATGGTGAAAAGCAACAGCCCCAGTGTAGGCTTCTAGATCTATATGTGCAATGGTCAATAATCCATCAGAAAACGGTGGTACTGTCACACGTTTAGAAACACACACACACACACACACACACACACACACACACACACACACACACACACACACACACACACACACACACACACACACACACACACACACACACACACAGCTCTTTCTCTGCTGTAAACTCACATACACTCTCATACTCTCAAAGCTGTCCTATGACGAGAGAATTTGTTCGTGTCCTCTGGCTACCACAGATGGGTCTCCCGGATCTCAGAGATGATGTTATTGGCCTTTTGAAGTGCCTGAGAAAAAAAAAGGAGATGGTAGTTTAAATCTTTGGCCTTTTAATAGGAGATAAAAGAAAAAGAGAATGTTTTTGAAGCTCAGAACTTATTCAAAGAAAAAAATGCATCAGCCAGTTCTACCTCAAGCATTTGAGCAACCTCAGTTCGCTGCTGCGCTGTGTCCTGTGACTCAATGAGCAGCTCCTGCAGCAGAGGCTGTTTGTAAAGCTGACCCACCAGCTCACTCTGTAGATGCTCTTTCACAAAGTTCACTAGGAAGTGCATCACTGTCTTGGGCACACTGAGGACACACAGCCCCGAGACAAAGTTAGAAAATCAGCATCAATAACAACAACTGAGCTCAAGAGCAGAAATAGAGGGGGAAATGGGGAAAAAAGGTCCCCCCAGGAGCTCTGGATTTGTTCCAGTCGAACCTGTCTTGGATGCTTTTACGAACAATGAGGAAGTAGCACTTGATGAGGCGCTGGATGACCTCACAGTCCCTCTGCTCTTTTGCACTCAGCTTGCGGGATACAGGCACCGCCTGGCAGAGAGAGCCGAAGTAAAATGTTGATAGTCTGCAATGAATTCACTGCTAAGTGTTTTGTCCTATTGCTAATCCCACCACTCACTGTGTCGAGGAGGTTAATGGCCTGGCCTTTGCTGGGGCTGCCAAAGCCTGAGGGCGGGGCTTTCTCTTCTGCAACCTTCTCATTCTTCCAGCGCTTCCCTCCATCGAGGGCCTCTGCCTGACAAAAAAAAAACCTGAGGAAGTCAGAGGGTCAAAGCAATATTGGCTGACCCTGGAATTCCACTACTAGCTATGAAAGGGGACTGTAATGTTTCTATGTAATACGTTATGGTTAAGGCGTTGCAGATTACTGCAAATGTAAATGTAAATGTAATTGTAACTACAGTGCAGCAAGGGACAAATAACTACCTGTTGACTGTTGACAGATGCTGAGACCTGTGCTGCATCTGTGAAGTCTGGATGCTTTGTGTTGATGTAGGCGAGCTCTATTGCTACTAAATTGTGTACCTAAAGGAAAAAAGAAGGAAAAAATGCCTCAGAGTATTAATAGAACCTGGCTGTTGGTTATTAAAATTTGTAAGAAAGATTATTTTAGCTAAGATGTGGATTACCATTTCATTAGTAATTGGCAAGCGCTTCCTCAGTAATCCAGTCACTACTTCCACAATGGAATCGTGCAGTTTGGGAAATCGCAGAAGCTCCTTGCAAACACAAAGACAAGCTGTCTAAATGTGGTGCTGTCATAATTGATGCAGCATGATTTTCGGAAATCAATGACATGTACAGTGTATCACCATCTCTCGCCTAACCTGTGTGCTAAATGAAGAGCAGTGCTGGATGATTCTCTGCAGCTCTTCATGAACAAGCTCTACACAGCGCATACTGGGCTCCTCCAGCCGTTTAATCTGCCGCTTCACCAGCAACTCAAAGGACACCTCGGGCACAAAAAGCGCTGGCCTCGGACCCTGCAGGGCAAATCGTACACACACAGACACACACAGCAGCTCTACTGTTCACCTGCTTTTCCTCCAAATGACAGAACTTGACCAGAATTTGGATTAAATCAATTACACAAAGTCAAGGGGAGCTTACCGTAGCATTGCGGATGGCAGTGAGAATATCAAGCTCAGTCAGTCCCCCGAGGGGGTCGATGGATTGCAGAGTGCGGCCAAAGGTCTCATGGAATATGTAACAGATCCGGGCACCCCCGCAGCTGCAGAAGAGATGGGTTCAGCTGTGACACCAATGCTGTTTCTCAGTACTGTGTGTCAGCAATGTTAATTGCTCCAAAATTAAATGCAGTCAACCAAAAAAGGTCACGTTTTCACCCTACATATTTACATGAATTAATCACCTTGTCGTAAGAGCGCTGTGGAAGATGACGGTGCAAGCAGAAGAAGGTGATACCACTTTCATTTAAAATTACATTACCCCATGAACATTACCCTCATAACATACGCTGTGAACCAATGTAAGCAAAATGCTGGGCTGTGCAGAAAGAGTACTAAATTGGATGACAACCTGAAAAATTTAGACAACAGTTCACTACAACATAAAACAAAGAATGCTGTCATCATAAAAGCATTTGCTATTCAGTAATATCCTGCTACTGTAGAGAGGTCAGACTCACAGCTCTGACGTTTGGATGTGCCTAGCTGTTCCCTCGATGGTGTTGCAGTAATCGCTGGCAAACTTGGTGACAATCTGCAGCAGGGTGGCGCTGTGGTCCTCCACCGGCTGCCCATAGCTGTTGAGCCGTGTCTGGTACTGGGCATTCAGCACAGTCACTCGGGTTTTCAGGTCTGGCAAGCAGTCGCGGATGTGATGCATGAGCAGCCTGCTGAGAGTTTTGGCCAAATAGCGTGAACCTGCGCGAGAAGCAAGTGAGGGGTAGTGGCGCTGCAGGAAGGCCTGCTCATCCCTCATTGAGTCCTCCAGGCTCTTCTGGGTATTGATATCATGCTGGCTCCTAGGAGGAAGACCAATTAGGGAGAAAGTGAGCATAATCAGATGATCAGGATAATAAGGGCAATAAAAAGTTAGGACTTTACTTTATGAAAAAAGCTAAAAGAATTAAATAGCTAAAATGTAAGAGAACCAGGCTTTAATCACCAAACATATGAAGTAGAATAGAGATAGTTTTACTATTGTTCCAAACCTGTTAACCACCCCGATAATCCCAAGCCTGACTGGGATAACTCGGCCCAGAAGGACCTCCAGAGCATCAGTCCCTGCATCCATCAGGTCTAGCTTACTGACCACCAGCAGTGTTCGACGGCCTGACACAAACAAACACAGCATGAGATTATTCCTTTTTTTTTTTTTTTTAAGGGCAATAGACCCCCCCCCGGACATTATTTAATTTGACAAAGTCAGTAGGAAATCTAACAGTGGTACATAAGAGAGCTGAAACAGGAAACAAGTCTGATGTGACAGGATTCGAGGCCAGTTGGGGATCATTTGGGCCCATACACTCATCTTAAAATAAAATCACTGTGCACAGCATGCATAAATAGGCCATACTGCCAAGCTCCCTGACAATTGCTACAGCCAGATTATCATTATTGATCAATCTACTCTTTGTGTGCATCTGACAGCAACATTAATTTTCTAGGTAACTGTTCACTGTCAAGATGCAGTCAACACTAAAGATGAATGAGTCTAATAGCCTGAAATGACTCAAGTAGAAGGAGCTCTTCCTGCACATTCAATAATTTAAAATGCATTTCCACTTGAAACATGTTATGTAAAACACCACTGGCGATGAGAAGAAATTAAAATGAAATCTGAAGAGAAAAAGAGCCTGTGTACAAAATGTCCTACCATCTGGATCAACCTCACGTGCCAATTTCAGTGCATCAGAGGTGGCCAAGTCAGAATTGGCAGGGGACACTGCAAGGATGAGGGAGTTCGGATTGGCGATGAAGGACAAGATCATCTCTTGTACTTGAGCCTCAATGTCCTCTGGCTGGTCCCCGACAGGAACCTGGGTTAACAACAATAAGCAGTCAGCACAGCAGATTCAGTGCTTCTGTGAATCTGTGATGATTACAGATAAGCAATGCATGAGCATTAATCACGATCTAGTGTCATTGTGTTTACATACATGAAACAAAATCAACATCCTTGTCAAGTGGCTGAATTTACCTTAGTAATTCCAGGTAAATCAACCAGAGTAAGATTAAGGACTTTGGGGGAGAAAATCTTCAAATATATAGGCTCAGGACCGATTCCCTGGAAGGTATGAAAAGAAGAAAGAAATTCATGAATTCCGGGTAAAAGGCTTAATTAAAGGCATCACTAATTTTACTTTAATGCTTCCTTCTCACCTTGTTGTCACCAGAACTGCGATCAGTTTCTGCTTCAATTTCCCGACGGATTTCCTGAAAATCTGTGAAGATCTGTCAAAAAAGGTGAGAGAACAATGCATCAGCTAAACAAAGTACATAATAACAAAGGTAGTCATCATTTGAATTTCTTAGATAAAGGTACCTGGTTCTTGCAGTGCACGAATGTACCCCATTCATCAGCTTTGACACCTGAACAAACAAAAGCAAGTGAAAGTAATTTCACAGTGATGCATCCAAAATAGAAAAAATGAAATGCCAATAAAATTAGGGTTTCAGAGGGAAAATGTAAATGGAAAGATTACAAATGAATGTATATCATGCTAGATGGATGAAAGTCATAACAAGGATAATTCCATGCAGACCAAGTATACAGAGACCTGGGTAGCTGTTTTGGGAATTTTGTTTAACCCCATTTCCTGAAAAAGTAGTGAAGAAGAAAAGGAAGAAAGACTGAAGGTTAGCAAAGGCAGACGAAGACTCCACAGGGAGTAGCTAGCCGTTCAAACAGTGAGTGAAAGTGCCATGCCTATGTAGTAATCACACATCAACTACTGCAGACTCTTAATTTAAGCTACTGATATTTTGGATGACTTGTCTTTCAAAAGTCAACTGTGTTTGTAAAACGATATTTAAAGCAGCTTCACTCTGACGGAAAGTAACAATACACATATTAGTATTTATGTACCATTCTCTATCTTCAGTCTCTCCTGCAGAGGGGAAACATTAACAAGCTGCAACACCAGGGGTCGTCTTGTGACTATTCCTGATCCCCGAGGCAAGAAATCACGTCCAACCAGGCTCTCCAACACGGAGCTCTTCCCACTGCTCTGTTGTGGCGAAAAAATGAGACCAATTCAGCAACGTTTCCCGCAGTTTTTTGTCTGTGCTGTTTGAATTGGACGTTTTAACAATACATTTTCAATATCTGATCCGATCAGAAACTCCACTGCCAAACAGAGACCTTACGGTTTTACTAATGGCAGTGAAGATCAGGTAAAGGTTACAGATAATGGTTAAGTTCATAATAAAGCTTCTCAATGTGTTTTGTTTTGTTTTGTTTTGTTTCTAAGCTGACCTGAGATCCAACCACGACTATCTGAGGCAGCTGTATGATCTCTGCGCCCACTGTGAGAAAAACCTCCTGCAGCCGGTTGATGGTGGGGATCAGATTTTCCATCCTTCCAATACACTGGGCGCACTTACTAAATTGGCAAGACAGGAAAACATGAATGGACATTGGGAAAGAACAGCAAAGTCGATCAAATGATGATGAATCACTCTAAAAGCAGAATAACTCTTAAATAAATGTGTTACTTCCAATAGCCAAATGAGAATTACGAGTTTACGAATATAAAGTGTAAATGAACTAAAGTTGTTCCCGTGGGAAGACAGCACTGCTACATTAAGGGGAAAGTGGTCCTGATGAGAGGGGCGTAACACTCAAGCGTCATTTAGATCGCCACTGTGTGTAATCCCGCAAGATTATATGCTAAAGTAAGCTTTTAATTTGCTACCGTTAAATTTACACGGCAACAAATGATCTGGCAGCACAGGCCGAAAGCCTCAGTATCATCAGGTAATGTTGGCCGGCTGAATCTAAGATAGCTGTTAAAGGCAGGAAGTGGGAGACGTGCTAGCTTTGTGCTAGCGGTGGGTTAGCGAATGGAGCAACCGATGCCGCGTCCTGACCTTACCGATGGTCGACACAGAATTTCCCTCCTTATCCAACGTGCTTGTTCTTCATACTTTGTAGAGAAGAGGTGAAAGTTAAAAACGGCGCATTTTTACCCCAAATGCGATTCAAAATTAGCAGCAAAAGGGACAGCCGTCAGTTTCCCACATAGGCGGCGCCAGTATTACTCTCGATACATTTGATTGGTCAGACATTATGACTCACGAGTGTTCCTGTAACCTGATTGGTCTACAGATGAACGAGGCATCGTTTGGCCCCGCCTCGGGAAGTCTCTCTTGAAACATACCTCCCTCCTCATTTCTCTATTTTACGACCTCTGCTTTTTATGCTCTCTAATACACGTAACCCCTTCCCAGTCAACCATCATCACTCCATTTAAAATGTTAGCACAAGACACAAGTGGACACATAAACAACCGTCTTTTTTCTGTTTTTATGTCTGCATATATAAACATGGTATTTACAAATCATACAATGACCATCAGTTAACAACATGTTGGAAAAAAAACATGTATTACCTTTGCACAGATGATTAAAAGAAAACACCCAGTCATCGTCCTCCAAAACAGATATTACTAATAAATACCCTCCAGTAGAAGCTAGTGTCCCCTGGGAGTTGTAGCAGCCAGAGATCATGTGAAACAAACAGCATAAATGGATTCCTTTGTATACAAATAGTATGTGATAAGGTCTTGTGTCATGATGCAACATCCATGACAAGGACCAATTCAAAGTGGCAAAGTTTTCTTATCCAAGTCCTTTGGTCATGGATAAGAAAGCCCTATTGCTGAGACAGTCAGTCTTATCTGTGTTCACTCAGCCACTGATTAGGCACACACCAGGGGCTCTCTGCAAGAAAACTGATATTGTATTTTCCATGCCTCACACTCTAAACACGGTATGCATCTAGGGCACTGAGCGCCTCTTGAAAGACAATCACAAATAGCAACTTCCAGCTAGGCATTCTTAGTCCATGTATGAGGTGTCCATGCCCTCGCTGTCCGGGTGAAGGAGTCTTCCTGCTAAGCGCTCAATGTCATCGAGACTAAGTTGTCGAAGTGAACGTTCATAGTCCTTGAAGAAAAACAAAATAAAAACATTGAAAAACAGAAGGTTGAACTGGCAAATTACAAATACCAGTGCTAAACATTATGAGTTGTGAGGTTTCGTTTCAGTACATGATGGACAACAGTCAATGAAAGATATCCATATAACTTTACAGTGTGCATAAAAAGTATTTGCACATAGTATGATTTTACATTGGGTGTCAGCTTTTCTTATTTACACCTTTCCGTGGGTTCTACGAATTGTGTTCTTTTTCTGGATCATCCCCCTAACTAAAATATCTGGTAAAAAGGAAATTATGTCTGGATGGGAGACTGGAATGAAACTATCCTTGTTGGCCAGATGTGGTTTATTGTGACTAAAAATGAGGGCTGGAGGGGATTGAGTCTTGAAGTTGAGGTATAGCGTTTACAGAAAAAGAGGCAACAGGTCGATGTCAAGTGAAAAATATAGTATAATTATATAATATAATTATTTTCAAATCCCATTAAATATCAAATTATCTTGCCCTCATGGCTACATGTTCATTAATCATTCATAAATAGGCCAAAGCCTTTTCAAGCTGCATTTGGTGAATTACTCAGTAACATTTTTAATTTCCAGCTTTAACTAGTTGTTGAGTATTATGCTGTTCAGCAACTGTACATATCCAAATCTCAAAATGGGCAAGCGCAAAGTTAGCATTGATCAGATTAAAATGCCTAGGAGCAGAGATGCTGCATTGATATACCTTAATAAGCTGTTCGTGGACTTTTGCTGCATCTGCTGGACTGAAGTGTCTAGCAAGTACAGTGGACACAGTCTGCCACACTCCTCCGTGTGTGTTACTGCTGCTGCTGCTGCTGCTGCTGCTGCTGCTGCCAGCCATCCCTGAAGCTCCAGTCCTCTCCACTACTGGACGGATAACCAGATTCAATTTAGCCTCTGGCCCAATGGAGTAATCACTCAGTCTGTGTTCATCTGAGGAAAGCAACATATTATGCAATCATCAAAAAACTAGGCATTTGATTCTTGTAAAAATTGGATTGATGGATCAAGCAATTACAGTTACGTACAAAGGTTATGAGCCAATAGTCTGTTGGCAAATCTACCTGCAAGTGCTTTCCCTTTATAGAGCAACCGCTGCTGGTTTGCTGGTATGTTAAGCCGCTCAGACACAAGTTCCTTCACTGTGGAGACTTTTTCATCTTCTGTCACCTGGAAGATCACCAACATGATGATGTAATCACACTACATGATCAAAAAGCTGGGAATAGCTGGAAAGCAGCTTCTCTTTCATTTTTTGCCAAATAGTATTAAAACTGCAGAGGAATTCACATTCTCTCTCTCTCACACACACACACACACACACACAGATTCTTCCAATGAAAACAAAAAAACATCGGTGCACAATGGTGGTATATACCCCGTAACAGGCATGTTAGAGTGTTGGCAGGTATCTTTTTCTAAATTTTCAGAGCAGAGCTCTTCAACTGAAGACAATATTTAGTCTAGTTTGATTAGTAGTTTCCCATTTGTTTCACATTGCCAAATTCTTTATATTGCTTGTCACCGTCTGAGCTAGACATCCTGTTTTTTTTCTGTTGTTCGTAAGACAAGGCAGTAAGCACGCTGATCCTATTAAGAGCTAATGGTTCCTACCCTCACATACGACCCTGATTATGTTCATACAGCTCCAATACTCAGGGGGTTGTGCGTGTTTCTATATAGACATGGCCTGTTAAAGCACCCGTTGATACCTCACACGGTAACGTTATCATCAGGACGAGCCTACCGAGTGCAAATAACGTCCCAGACCGTTGTGAGTAGGACAAACGATGCTAGTAACGTGGATGGTAGTGAGTTATGCTGCTGTGCAGTGCCAACCAAAACCCCATTCCTACGATGCTTTATAGACTCATTAGCCTGCAGACTTCTCTCTCATACAAATACCGACAAATAAGGATTTACGGAGCTCCCATCTAGCCTCTGTGTATGAAAGAGGTAACGCATTTTAGAGGGGAGAAGGGACGAGAGAAACGCAGCTTATATCGTGCCTCTCCCAGGGCTGAGACTAGCAGGCTAGCTACGCTAACCTCAATTCACACCTGGGCGGCGATGTGGCGATACAACCGCTCAGGTTAAAGTACACTGGGTGGAAAGGTTTACATTCAGTAATAAGAATTTAGTTGTTTTACTCAAAAGGTAGCTCGGCATGTGACAGGACCACCGCTAACCAGCTATGCTCCCTGTAAAGGCTAATGTTGCGATTTAAGCTAGCGTCAGGGAGCTAACAATTAGCCGTTAGCTGGCTCTGTGGTCCCTAACTTACCTGTACACTACATTCTTTTCCTTGCAGCGGTTTCACGGTAAGGATCATTTTCGCCGACAGTCTGAACAAAACACAACCACACAAAAAAATACGTTTATGGATTAAACGACCAACTCTACCCGAGTAACGTTACTTTGCTAGTTCAAGAGAGCCGACTCTCGTCCCCTTGTCAACGGCCCTTCTTCTTCTCCGGCGGTTAAGGAGCAGCCTGATACGGCTCTCAAGTGACACTACTGCCACTTACTGGCCGAGTCGCGGTATGGCCCCCGAGGGCCGAACTCTATGGAGGATAATCTCACCTGAGAGGAAAGACGCGGCAAATTATTCATCCAGCAGTACTGAGAATAAACAATTAAATAAAACAAGTGGAAAGGACGATTGATTCATAAGTTATAGGGGGCAACATCCAAAAACATAGCAGTAAGCATTATGAACTTATTATTATTATTATTATTATTATTATTATTACTAGTGTAAAATTTGTATTTTGATTTTTCTTTGGTAACAAAAAGCCCGTATAGCCAAAAATAAACGTAATCACAGCTAGTTTCAAAAATAATTCATACATTACTTCGCGGTTATATGATTTTATATCAAATACGTGTCCTGATAGTGTATGTCGCTGAAAAATATCTGTCTGAAAACGTCACAATTCAGGCTGCAGCTATTACCCAGGATAGGACACTCTGGTGTCTGATCAGCGCTCTCAGCTCGAGTTTCTTCTCTTTCACAGGTTCAAGACGTTCGGGGATAAAATGATTAATGTTCAGTAGATCCTCGGGGTTGGGAAATACTCTGAGGACCGTGTGACCCAGTTGAAATCCAGTCCACGCATCCCGCCCTCCCGGACGGTCCCCACTGCCTCGGTCATGTGATCGCCGGCGGCGTGTCCAGCCTCGGCCACCCCCGAGCGGCGGAGCGGCATCGCTCACCGGGGCGGTGACAGATCTGGGATCTGCACCTGTCGGATGGACCCTCCGCTGCCGAACAGGAGCGATCCCGTCCAGGACAAGTGAGAAAGACTTCCACACCACCCCACATGTAAGTGATCTTTGTGCGTGATGTGAAGTACACTGTGTTATTATATTTTGCGGGGATAATAGACTGTGTGTGAATACAGATGCATGGTTTGTGTTTACAAACAGTATTAGAAATATAACACGCTTTGCACAGATTTGACCAATTCATTCACGGGCTGTTATCACTGCGTGTGGCCGCGGGCGCGTCTGCGACCCAAAATGAAAAATCTATATTTAATTTCTGGTGGAACTTAAAGTGTGTGGAATTTAATGAGGAGTTTTATAGTGACATTTTTTTTACTGATTTATCTCTTGTATTACCATAGCACCTCTACTTCCTCGTCGTTTATTTTCTAGTAAATGCGTCAAGTGTCCTTGAATTCCTTTTTTTCGTTAAGATGTGGGAGAGAAATACCGATACATAATTGCAGTGACTGAGTGCATGAACCTAGTGCGACTGTAATGCCTTTGCACACGTGTGCTGCCCTTGAAATCAAACAATGTTCTGCAAGGACTGCGAACTCACAGTAAAAAGAAAGGTAATAGTCTTTTTAAATTTCATGGGAAACAGTGTCATCAGATTAGACTTGAACATCTTCCCTATTCAGCCGGCTAAAAAATAATGTCATTATCTATCTATCTATCTATCTATCTATCTATCTATCTATCTATCTATCTATCTATCTATCTATCTATCTATCTATAGCATACAGCATACTTTCCCATCTATGCTAATGAATTTATCCGGGAAGAAGCCATTAGCCCTTATTGATTTCCCCAATTAATTTTTAATATGAATTTAAATAATCACTTGAAAAGATGTGCATTAATTGTCATGTGTGTAGAAAGAGATATGTTGTCCTGTGTTTTGACACCTTGTATTTGCAGGTAATGGGTACACTTCGGGACCTCCAGTTTGCCCTGCAACTAAAGATTGAGGAGCTTCGCCAGAGGGACACACTGATAGATGAGTTAGAGCTGGAGTTGGATACAAAGGATGAGCTTATCCGGAGACTACAGGAAGAATTGGATCGCTACAGAGCCACAGTCTCCCTCCCAGGACCCTCTGCAGTCAGTGCAGGTGCAGAACATTTTACTTTTTCATCATATTTTAAAGGCTTCAACAGGTAACACAAGCCCTAAACCTGTGCAAAAATGATAACTTATTGTGTGTGGTTTTTATCCTGTACCTTCCCCAGCTCAACTTGAAGACAGGCAGAGAGCCAAAAGGAACACGATCATTTCTGAGCCCTTCAGTCTGGACACAGTGGCTCTTGCCATGGTTTCACAAAGGAGCTGTGACAAAAGTCAGGAGTAAGAGCACTCAGTGTCCCCTCAGCTCCCACCTGCTCTAACTAAAAAATCGATCTCTCAAGTGTTCAAAGCTCATCCAACTAATTTCCACATGATTCAGAATCAATGTGCTTTTCTAGTCGTTTTCATACACTATAGCTTTTGACACTGCATTCAAGGCATTTAATAGCATGGCTTTAAATATGTCGTCAGTATCCTTCCTTGATGCCCTCAGGTCTCAGAGGCTGATTCAGGCAGCGCTTTTGAAAAATGACTTGTTGAAGAACCTTGACGAAGGAGAAATCAGAGCCATCATAGCCTGCATGTATCCCACCACCATTAATCAAGGCTGCTATGTCATTCAGGAGGGGACCAACGGGGCTCAGGCTTACGTTTTAGAAGGTAAATCACCTTCCTCCTACAACTGCTGACATTAATCATATCTGAGAATATGTAATAACGCTTCCTTGAGTGGACAGGTGCTTAAGAGCAGTCCAATGAAATGATAGATTTTATCATATCTCTCTATATCAGTTTTCTTAATGCTGGCTCACAGTTGCTCGCTTTCTTGCTTGAGCAAGAAAAGATTTGGTACTTGGGGGACTAACAAGTTACCTTCTGTGTTGAAATGTCAACTCAGCCTGAAGAGAGAGGAGAAAAGAGAAGTCCTGCTTCTCTTTGGCTGCAGAGTTCATCAGTGCTTGACAGTCTTCAGGAATCTTGGTTGCGACAGCTGAGGATTGGCTGCCCCCTATTTTTCTCTTGTTGTCCTAAGCAGGGAGGGAGCGGCCTTGTTTGGCTCAGGGATGATTGTTGATCAGTTGTTCAGGCAGTACATCTCAGGCAGTGGAAAGTTCTGAAAGACCCTCTTCATTTTCTGATGCAGAAACACATTCACGGAACAGCTCTACGTATTGTGCACGCACGTTATATTTCTTCACTGACTGTGTGTTTATTAACAGAAGGGAGGATGGAGGTGACAAAAGATGGATTGAAGCTGCTCACACTTGAGCCAGAAGACATGTTTGGAGAACTAGCTCTCCTCTACAACTGCATCCACACCCACTCTGTCTCAGGTATCAAAGCCTGCTTTTGGCTTCATGGTTTTATATCTGCATGCAGATATCACTGTCACATCAAACCACTGTTGGAGTTTTACTAAGATTAATTTTGATTTGAAAGGGGCATTTAAAAAAATATATTATTTGAGAGATTGTCACAAGGAGGCAGATTTCTGGCAGCGGTCTTAGATAGAAGATGTCTTTTGAATTTAAAAGACCTTTTGAAACCTTAGACAACCCCAAAGCTTCCAAGGATTTTCACAGAGATGTGGGGAATTTAAGAGATTTTCTGTTTTACTGCATAACCCAGATGTCTGTCAAATGTCCTCCTTGCAATCCAATTTGCATTAACTGAATTTTTACAAACTTTTACAAATAATGTCTTCGGAGATAGTTGGCATTCAATTCACTCTCTTCTGCCTTGGATCACAACCTGTCATATGAACATTTCTGGTGTAAGAACACTTGATATTGTTAAGAAAATACAAAGCGTGCAGTCATTTCCTTCCAGCATCTGATCACTGTCCAAAGGGAAAACTTTCTCAGCCATAGCTACATGCATCTGACCTGGTTACACAAATGAATAGTGTGAGGAAACAGCAGGAATTAGTTTTAATTGAAACTAAAAAAAATTATTTTTCTCTAATCTCATTTATACTGCCTTCTTAAGCGTGCGAACAATGAAACTTACCAGTTCACTATTCTTCGTTGTCTGCTCTCTGATAACAATGCTCAGCGCATGTTGCCAGTCTGTTGTCCTGTGTTCCATGTCCATTACTGTCATCCCTTCACTTTGGCTCTGTTCAGGGCTCCATATATTTATCTCCCTCCTGACCTGAAATGACTTTTTTCCCCATTGTTACCATCAGAGACCACCAATAAGGCTTTTGCTCTTTTGCTTTGTGATCTCTTTCATTGTGACACTGATAAGGATGCAGGTGGAAGCAGGATATCATTATCGGGTCATGGGTGTTCAGGGTGCCATAGTGAAGAAAATGTCAGAAATTACTCCTTTGAGACTCGAATTTTACTTTTTGAAAATATTCTGCACAGGATCCTGGATCACATAAAAAAAGTAATTGCTATGAACTATGTGTCATATGATGCTAAAGGGAAAACTGATGGGGTATTATATTATCAGATGGTGGATCTAATTAGACTGTCTAGAGGACTTCTACTTCCGTTTGCACGAGGATTCAGTGGTCAAATCAATATGAGTCATTACAAAAACTCTTTCAAGCTCTATTATAAGGAGAGAGGGTAATTATGGCCAAGGACACCAGATTAGATTCATATTAAAAGACATCCATATCCATCATACACTACACATCTCTTAAAGCTGTTTCAATACCTGCTTCTTGATTATGCCTCCACCTGAGCTCCAATGTCAGTGACACAACCTTTATCCCTTCTTCTGTCTCTGTCTCTTCATCTGCAGCACAGACAGACAGCAAGCTGTGGGTTATTGACTCCAAGAGCTACCAGGCCATATTGATACAGAGTGGTCACAGCAGCCTTTCTCATTCAGTGGAACTGCTTAACAGGTGAACATCAGATACACTTGGTTTTCTACGTGAAATAGGCCCAGAAAGCTGCTTTGTATTCTAATGCCTCTAACACGGTATCACCAGGGTCATGTTGTTGAAAGTCACCACAGTATTGCATTTATGCCTTTAACACTTATACAAATAACAACATTCCTATGACATGTTTCCGATGTGCTTGAGCACAGAGGAAATGAGGAAAATTTAAATCAAACCCTTTGCAAACCTGTCACCATACCTGTGTGTCTACAGCGTTCCCTTCCTGCAGTCCCTGCCAGAGGAAGTCATCATGAAAATGTCTGATCTCATGGAGGAGGTACAGATTAAGTTCTCAAAATCTGAGGCACAGTATCACATAGTCATTGCTTGTCCTTCAAACAGACACCAGCCACTAGTTTATACATGCAGACAGAGGGAACACGTGTAAACATGACTGTTTACAGGCATTCCCCCTGCATTTTCTACTTTTTGCTTCCTTCGTGTTGCATCAGTTAATAAGCAGGTGAATTCTTCCCACAAAATGACTTTGTACTGTTTGCTCCCCATGTCATTTGTTTTTACATAGACACACTACACTGAGGGAGACTACATTATTCGACAAGGGGCCACAGGAGATACCTTTTATATCATTAGCAAAGGCCAGGTAAATTTTAATGCTCTGTGCTTGCTGCATGGATGAAAAGAGGCTTTTTGAGTAAAAGATTTGGAATGTGGAGTACAAAATATCACCGCAGCTTTAGGGGTTTCTTTATGATGGCAATAATTGAACATGGCCTTTTCCACATTGCTCTCCACCATGACGTCTTTTTCATTACTTCTCTACTTTGGAATTGCTAGGTGAAAGTGACGGAAAAGAGGCCAGGGCATGAAGAGCAGATAGTCCTTTCTGAGCTCTCTGAGAGAAATTGGTTTGGAGAAAAAGCTCTGTGGGGGTAAGAGGAAGGAAATAATGCACTTTCAGAAGATGCCGTAAAGGAAATTGTACATAGTTTTCAGCAGCTTTTAGGAAAACAGCCTGTAATGGTAAAAAGTGACATATGTCCCTGCCTGATATCAATTAGTTTCTCTTTTTTTTTAACTGTGGGCTTTGCATTGATGACATTATAATTTTCTTACGGTTCTTGACTCTGTCTTTAGAGAGGATGTTCGGACGATGAATGTGGTCGCTGCTGGCAGAGTTACATGCTTAGTGACAGACAGACAGTGAGTGGATGTTTTGTGTACATAAAATAAACTGCATAGAAAGCTTAACTGTCGATGCAAAATACTCCAATTTGGTCATAAATTGTTGTGCTTATTCAGAAATTTGGAGAACATTCACATGCCTCTGTATTTCAGGACCTTCAAAGACATCATTGATGGGTTGTTATTTGACTGCAGTCATGAAGAGCGGCAAAGCCATGAATACAAAGTCAAGTGAGGAGCATTACAATGCTAATGTCTGTAAGAATTACATGTTATTTAAAGCCATAGAAAAAAAAGAGCTATCAGTTCACCCTGGTTTTCCCTGTTTGCAGATCAGACAAGGATTGGGCCCTCCTCTCATCGTCCACCTTAAGTGATTTCCACATTATTTGTACTCTGGCAGCTGGGGAGTTTGGTCACGTAGACCTGGTAAGGGCTGCTCTTACCCTCTGCTACTCTGTGATCACTGTGCTGCAGCCTACTCAAAATTCCATGTTTCTATAATGTAATCTATTGATTTTCACCCCTGTCAGGTTCTACTAAAGAGCAACATCAAGTGTCTCTTTGCCATGAGAGTCCTTAAGAAGAAGCTGATCCTCAGCAGCGGTCAACGAGAGCACATCCTGAGAGAAAAGCACATCCTAATGGAGGCTGATTGTCCATTCTTAGTCAGGTGTCTTTTTCTTTTTTCGATTTTTCTTTTTTTTTTTTTTTTACATTTATCTAAGTAGGATTGGTTTTATTACATAATATATTAATGAAAAGATCATGAATATGTTTTTGTATTTGTTTTAATCACAGGCTACATAGAACCTTTGGAGACCCTGAGTGCCTGTACATTTTGACGGAGGCTTGTCTTGGTGGGGATTTAGGTAGTCTGCTTAAAGATAAGTAAGTATTTTTTGGACTAAAGGAAATTAAGATTCAAGTCACTTTTTGTCACCATGCTGAGAAAATATTTATTCAATTTCATCACAGTTCAGTTTTAAGACTTTTTGGCTGTGCTCACTGTTTCAGAGGATATTTGGACGAATCCAGCACCAGGTTCTTCACAGCTTGTGTTGTTGAGGCCTTGACCTTTCTTCACAGTGGAGGTGTCATCTATAGAGACGTCAAGCCTGAAAATGTTGTTCTGGACGAGCATGGTTATGCCAAACTGGTGCTGCAATTGGTTACCAATTTAAGTCCGCATTTTGACTATTCTATTGAACTCTACCAAAGGTAATTGTAGATGTCCTGATATCTGCCTTCAATAGATTGGCTCCAGATGTCTAAAGAAGGTTGAGGTTGGTAAGAAAACCTGGACATTCTGCGGTACACTGGGCTATATGGCACCTGAAATCATCTTGAGCAAAGGCCACGGTGTATCTACAGACTTCTGGTCACTGGGGGTTTTTGTGTTTGAACTGCTCAGCGGTGGGTACGTTTTACAGTTCTGTGTAGCCTAGCAGAGCTTTTTCAGGCTCATTTCTTGATTTGTAGATTAGAGTGATAGTGATATTTTTTCCTGTTTCCCTCTCCAGGCTCCCATTCAGCAGCTCTGACCCAATGAAGATTATCAATGCAACCATTTGTGGCATCGATCTGATCGACTTCCCGAAAAACATTAGCACAAGTGCCTCCAGTTTGATAAAGAAACTCTGCAGGTGTGGCAGATAAGACCCACTAGTCTCATGAATTATTATGTGAAAGTTAATCACAGTTTTTTAGTTGTTTTATAGCGCCTCTTCAGACATAAAAAACATCTTCCAGCCACCAGGTGGGTGGATGGAAGATATTTCCCCTCTTCCAGCCCCAACACGCTCAGACAGAAGTGATGCAGTTGCATTGGACAGGATCTGTGCTGTGATACCACTTTTTGAATGACATGATTGGATTATTAATTCATAGCGTATTTATTTTTGTGTTCTCTTTTGCTTTCCATCACCAAGGGACAATCCCCTAGAGAGACTGGGCAGTCTGAGAAATGGGGCCAAGGACATCAAAAAGCACAAGTAAGGTGACAGGTTTATCATTTTTATAGAAAAACACTGAGGCCTGTACTTGGAAAACATGGGTGTGATGCTCTGTCTTTACTCAGGTGGTTTGAAGGATTCAACTGGGATGGACTTTGTAAAAGAACACTAAACCCACCAGTTGTTCCCAAGGCAAGACAATTTGGGGTTGGCTAATTGTTGTTTGGTTTTGTGATATCTTAAGTAAATTTCTAGATTTTATGTGTTTTTTCCCCCCGGTACACTGTCTTTCAGGTTAAACATCCTTTGGACAGCAATGTGTATGGCCGTTACACTGAGGCCTCCGTAGAACTGAGCACAAACTGGGATGATTTCTGAAGCCATCAGCTGTGACCTGGGAAGTATAAAAGCCTGTCTGACTACGCCTCATCACTTTAAGGTTTAGCCCTCATGTATACTTCACTGCTCTCAGTCTTAGTGGCATCATGGATCAATTATATCTTGAGACAAGAAAATATTTTCCACTCTATCCGTAGCTGCAGATGTTGTTTGATAGATGGACCACGTTGCCTACTGTGTTGAGCTGAGACGGTCTTTGATGTAGAACCTCTATAGATTTATAAACATAGGAGTTCAGCATTGTCACCGCAGTTGAATGTAAGTCAATAAAGGAATAAACTGCATCAGAGTGTCTTTGCCTTTCTCTTAAAACTTTTAAAATCATTCTCTCATTATTTGACTCTCCCCCAAATACATGCATATAATTAGAGAAGTGACGTCAGAGTCAGCGCAGTCTTGCAGAACAGCGTCGAGAAAAACAAGTAGAGGAAGTTGAGTACTTTCAAAGTAAAGTAACTGAATTAAAAGGTTTAAATGTCAGCATCTCGAGAAGAAAGAAAGAAAGACTATGTTGTCGGGAATTTAATTCTTGGCGTGATAATTGTTTTACCTTATAGCTAAAAAAAAGCACAGTAAATGACAAATGGAAAGGGGGAAATGCAAATGAAGGTAAACAAAAACATATATATGCATTTTTTTCTGTTTTCTTCAGTTGTGTTTCTAGATGAGAGACCTACTCTCTTCTCTCTTTTTTATCTGTAACGTTTGAAATGTCAGGTAAAGTAATGCTGGAGCTGAGCAAAACACCATAGTTCGTCTCTTTTTTAACTTTCTGGCTGAACTTGTCCGCCTCAAGTCTGAGACTAAACTCGGACGCGCACACTTTTGCGGCCAGTCACGCTTTTATTTTGACGGTTCTGAACGCATGTGGGCATGTATTCTCTCCGGCTTGACGCATGGACAGATTTCTATGGCTCTGCTGCTAAAGTAGTAACTTAGGAGCCCAGTCTGAGGAAAGTGGAGGCCTGCGTTTTTACTTAGGTAAGCTGTGTTTGCTCTTTCTTTCTTTCTTTGCTCACTGGCTTCTGTTTTCAGTCTGTTCAGCACAACTGCGAAGGCTCTGGTTCCGATCTAAAAAAAAATAAGAAAAGTTTGATTGTAGCCCACTTAGTTTCCAGGCTGCCGATCTGAGGGGGTGTTGAAGTCTGAGGAGCACAGTGAAGGTGAATCAGCCTCTTAACGCACTGTTGCGTGGAGATGTCTTTGCCTTTACTCGGGCTTTCACTTCTGCTGACTTCCCATTGCACTGTTTGTAGAACCCCTTTATTTTGCAGAGACCTTAAGTTTTATAGATATTTCTGCAGCTTTCTTTCAAGTACTTTACAAGAAGTAGGCGCACTCAGCGCCTGTGTAACTGTCAACTTAAGCACAGTGCTGATGAACTTTCTCCCTGATCCAACCACGGGCACAGTTATGCTTGGAGAGTGCTTCTGCCCCGAAATGTAGCTCTTCTGCACTTCTTTTTGTGAATGCACACTCCAGTGCATGTCCTCATCTTGTTCCAGCTCTGGTTTGTTTTTGTCTTGCCTAAGTCTTGTTTTTAATTGTCCAGGTATTTTTGGGGCGTGCGACGTGTTTGAGGTTGTCCACATGGCCGAATGCCAGTGTTTGAGAGCTACAGAGTTACAGAGTTACCGTATGGCAGCCGAGGCTTGTTTGCCCAGTGGCGCAGGGCAAGATGATCTGCCCTGGCACACAAAAACACTCGCTGATGCAAAAGTGAAGGGCGAGGTGTGGTGACAGGAAAGCTAAACATAGGATCATCAGCCTTTCGTGGTGATGTTCGAGCCCGGTGCTTCTTAGTCTCATGAAACTGAAAATTTTGGGGGGAAAAAAAAACCCCAAAATGCACAATTATTGCACCGTCTGTGAGAATCCCATTCGGTTTCAGGTGAGATTGAGACCATCGGAGACTCGTGACCAAATTGTACAAATTGAAGGGTTTTTTTTTTTTCCTTCTATGTGCAGGATGCGAAGTCCTTCTCATTTATTCTTCACCTCCTCCCTCCTCGACAAGAAAAACGTCATTGTTGACCGAGAGTGTCCGTGTTCTTCACGCTTCATTTGGGAATCGCAGCCGGAAAACACCCCCGAGTTTCATTCTTTCTGTCTTGCTGGTTCCCCCCCTGCTGCCCAGCCAGCCTCACGTGTCCCCCCCCCCACCCCCAACTCTCTCCTCATCTCCCCTTGATCAGACCATTCACTTATCTGGGCACATGGAAAGTGTGCAAAGTTTATTGCTGCTGCCGGGTACAAAACGCCATCGCCCCTCTCTCCCATAAACTCCCCCCTTCCTATCACCTCCTGTAGTTTTCTGGGTCGGGGGGGGGGGGGGTGCATTCCCCAGCACTGCTCCCATCAACACAGAGGCCCTGTAAGCTACTGTACAGAGCTTCTTCTCATTCAGGGATTTTTTTTCTGTGTGAGATATTTGCTTTGCCGGAAAAATACTTCTTAATTTTTGCACTACCAGTTGACAAAATCTATATTCTAAGTTTAATTTAACAGGAAGATGGCAAGAACTGCGCACTCTCAAATATAGAGCATTGGTAACGTCGGCCGTTGTGTCTGCCTGTGAAAAGACACTTGACTCTGTGTGCGTTTGTTAAAACAGCCTTGACAAGTCTTTCCATTTGACCAAAACGCCTTAAAGATAATTGAAAACTTGAGTCTACCTGTCTGCCTGCCAGAGTATTAGATAGAGCAAGTTCACTTTCCCTCCACTTTTTAAGTCCCTTAACTGGCTCGTTTACTTTATTCATTTATTAGACTTTACATGACAGTGTTATGGGTGTTGCCAAATATATTTTGACAACGGACGTTCTACTTCTTACTGTACCATAGATATGTCAAAAGTCTATGATGAAGGTACCTTTTTGCATTCATTAATGCAAAACCTCAACGCCACATCAACTCTTAAATTATATATATATATATTTAAGCCCTGTTTTTTGCATGTTAATGCATCCAGAATTCAGCGCACAAATTATGTTTGACAGTTCAGATTCATTGGTTTTAGTGAAATCTGATTTCATGCCAGATCTCTCATAAGTTTTTTTTGCTTCCGTTTTTGCACTTTCCTCATCCTGTGTTGCTCTCTTGTTTTTTATAACACGCTATGGTACAGTTCTGAATATTTTCTGTGCTCTCAGCTCTGTCTCTACTTGTCAGCAGCAGTAAATATGCACAGACGTGTACACTGCCTTAGGCTATCTGTTACATGCCTGCCTTCCCCCTGTGAACCTGCATTCTGCTATTTAGTGGCATTTACTGTGCAGGCACTGCAGTTTGTCCCTCTTGTTTCATGCCCCCTCACGAACACCTCTGTCATGTGTGTCCTACTATGCAGTCAGCCCCATTAATATAAATTCAGATGCATACTGCCAGAATGTTCAGCCCCCCACCCCCACCCCCTCCACCCCAGCAGGGATTGGCACAGGCTGTGAAGGTGCATTGGTGCTTGTTTCACTTCAGTATACTTTCACATGTGTGTGCCATTTTCTTTTGTCTCATGTCTTCCAGGGAGTCAAAGCTTGGAGCACAATGGTCCCTGTCTAGGCCTTGACAATAGCCATTATGAATGGGAGTGAGAGAGGAGGGAGCAGTGGAGAGAGACAGACAGGGGCTACAGGAGGCTCTCTTCACAGCAGACTGTCATTTTTTTTGGATGTGTGACATTTCATAAAGCCCTTTGCTTTCCATTTATTTACCCAGTGAAAGGACTCAAGGGGATCAACAACTGCTTTGATGTTCTGGGTGGTGTATAGTGCTTCCTTGAGTAACTTTAATTCACATAAAGTGATGCTTAACGTAGCTTATAAATCCCCTGAAGACATATGTGGCACCGCTTTGCTCCTGCAGGGAAGGGAAGCAGCGCAGGATCGGCCCGGTTGAAGGGGAGGGAGGGGTATGATATCACTCTTTATCCCCTCTCCAATTGGGTAGTGGGGGAGAAAGTGGGTGAGAGGTTGAGGGGTGTTTTTCGGCGGGGGCGGGGGGGAGGGCGGTTGTAGGAAAGGACAGATTTATTCATTGAGGTGAATTCCTTGGTTTCTTTGGTAGGAGTGAATAGGACAGCGTAAGGGAGAAGTGTATTTTTACAGTTTGCACGTGAGCCAACACTGTTTGAGTTTGTTTGGAGGCTACACATCGTTCTTCTGCCTTTCCCCTCCCCGTTTTTCCCTCTTTCAATCAGTCCTGATATGAACAATTAAGTCTCTGGCAGGAAATCATGGGGGTGGACTTCCCCGGTCCTCCCCCTCCCCCCATCTCCCCACCAGCCCCTAGCTACTGTACGCGCCCCGAGTCTCTCGCTCCCCGTTGGATGAAAGAGTGGCACAACATGCCTGAGAGTAACCTCGGTGCCTGTTCCTGTTAAGCCAATCGTTGTTACTTCCTGGTGCCCCCCCCCCCCCCCCACACACACACACACACACACACAGCTCAGGCCTTTTCTTCTTCTTCTCTTCTTCTCTCAGTGTGTGCGGTGCCAAGCCTGTGACCCAGTGTGATTCAGTCTTTTAACCAGACTCATCAGACTGGTTTTTTACAGTTTCTGAATTGGAATCATGTTTTTCATTACTTTTTGCTTTTCTGTTTTGTTGCCCTCTGTGTTAAAGGTAGTTTGTAGTATATATGCAGAGTTTAAATCACTCGAAACTTCCTTAGTGATTTTACTGATTCACTGGGAAAATTACCTTTTTTTTTTTTTTTTTTTTTTCTTACACAGTTTATTTTATACAATAGAAAATCCTGGAGTCATATAATTATAATTGAATTACTTGTAGTGAAAATAAATCTATCCTCCCATTTAAACTGCTTTTATCTAGAGCTCCTCTGTTATTAGAGAAATCTAAATGTATTATCTAAATAAACAGTACTTTTTTCCCATTCCTTATGTTGTTACTTAAATTTACATTATGTAATGTATCAGTTGTCTGAAATTAAGTATAGAAAAATTAAATAATGAGTTAAAAAAAGGAGTCTTGGATTCTTCTAGTTGAGCTAAATTTAATCAAAATTTTTGAATCATCCAACAGCTGTAGAAATTTGTGACATACAATGGAAATTAAATAGTGTTTGAAAATTTTGTCTCAAATCTGTTGCAGTTGCTCCCAAAAATGTGTTGAACTCGCAGGTGTCTTTGCTTTCACCTTCTGTCCAGTTCATCCCAAACTGGCTCCGTGGGGTTTAAGTCTGCAGACCGTGCTGGTCATCCATCATGTGAGGCCACCGTCTTCCTCTTTTCTTCTAATGTTTGGTGTCATTATCTTGCTGCAGGATGAACCCATGACCTAAAAGTCCGTCTTCCTCTGTTACTTGCCTTTTTCTCAACATTCTGACCGCAATATACAGAACTGCTGCCTGCAGTACAATATACTACGTAATAGTGCATCAGAGGGTGTAGTAACAGAGTTTGGTCCAAAGCTGCCTTTATACAGACAGAGGGTTTATATAATCAAAAAAAGTTGGGAAACCTGTAGGAATTGTTTGCATTAACTTTCAAGGCTTCATTTGCTTCAACTGCTGCAGGAAAATTGTAATTTAATCAGTGTCTTCATCCCTGAAAAGAGGCCTCTTTTCTATAAATTTACCACTTACCTTTGTACAATTTAAACTTACTGGAAATTACTGTACCAAAACTATTTGAATTTCAATGAAACCTAGAAAGATTGGGGTGTTCAAGTCCTTATTGTTAAATATAAAAACCTTTAAACTTTGGACTGTTGGGTAGAGCATACTATTCTTGGACCTTTTCACAGACTAAACACTTAATAGATTAACTGAAAACAATCAAAGGATTAATAAGTAATGACAAAAATTCTGTTTTTTTTTTCCTGTCCTCTTCTCTCAGCTATGCATTTCCAGGAGTGGTTACGGTCACTTCGCTCCAGCACAGGACTCAAAGGGTCTGAATCGGAAGACTTCTGGAGTCTTCTGCCATCTCTGCCTCTGTCCTCCTTCTCCCTGTCCTCCCTGTCTCTGTCGCCCTCCTCTCTGCTGGGTTTAGGAGCCCTGGCCTCCCTCACCGCGTACTGGCTGGTGACCCGTCCACGACCCATGCGTCCTCCCTGTGATCTGCAAGCCCAGTCCGTGGCTGTAAACGTGAGTGGATCACAGTCACTGTTGGCGTCTAGACTTGTGCGAATGAAATACGTCATTACCAACGGAATGTTTTGAGGTGTTGATAGTGGTGTTTGTCCTAGGGAGATCCTAGCTGCAGGCGATCGGCTCTTCTCAAAGACGACTCACTGCTAGAGTTTTACTACGATGACACCAGGACGGCCTACGACATGTTCCAGAGAGGCCTGAAAATCTCAGGTGATGACAGTTGACACTTTTTATTTTACTTTACCCAAAAGTTTGTTGTTTAATCAAAGCTGACATTTCGTAGGATTTCAACCAACAGTTATTGCAAGATCAAATGGACAAGATGAGTATCTCTGAAACCAAAAGTAATTCAATGATAAATCTTCAAAGTGACACTTGTATATTTAGCAGTCAAATATATGTTAATGACACTGAAGTGCACTTAAGACTGATTAGATAACCTCATTTATTAACATGAGAACTGTGGTCTGATAGTTGTGATTTTTCATCACAGTCTAGTTCTACTGGAACAAGTCTCTGGTTTAAAAAAAAAAAAAAAGATATCACAAACACCATAATTTACATCTTTCACGTTTGAACCGGTGGGACAATGCTGTTTTGTGTCATTCAGGAGATGGCCCGTGCCTCGGCTCCAGGAAGCCGGGTCAGCCCTACGAGTGGATCTCCTACACTGAGGTCTGACATATTTTAGCAGTTTGACCCCCCCCCCCCAATCCTCATAGCTCTTCGTTGTAACCTCCCATCGATGCTGTTACTTGACTCTGTCCTCGACCCTTCAGGTGGCTGAGCTGGCGCAGGTGCTGGGCTCCGGGCTGTTGGCTAAAGGCTGCCAGCCGAACCCGCAGCAGTTTGTTGGGATATTTGCACAAAACAGACCAGAGGTATGAACTCATAAGTGTTTTGTGGGGTGAAATTTGTCCCCGACATAGGTTGGATACCTGTGAGCTTTAGAATGGATTAGATTGCCTCTATAGTTCAAAAACATATCTTACGCCTTTTCCATAGTGGTATGTGCGGAGCCCAGGATCCCATTTTTTCCATGAGTTTTTCAAATTTAAAATCTGATTTATTTATTTTTTCCGTGTCCACCCTGTCCACCCTGGAAGTGTGATTGCCTTTATTCATATTGAGAGCAAAGTACTGGTGGTGAATATGGGTCTCTAAGGCAGCTAATATTTGAAGAAGTCAGCTCGCAAACTCCCGAAGGCCATTTCTCTCATTCCTGTATAGACTGAAAGTGAAACATTTTTTCTGCTCCTTGAGATCAATCTACACACCAGGTAGTGTTTTAAATTTCAAATATGGTTTTGTACATGCAAAATGCATGTGATGTGGATCCTAATGCACAAGCCTCTAGTTGATAGATAGCTGATTCAAGTACACAGCAACCAGCGAAGACTGGAGATGAGTCTAAAGATGCTGCTCTGTCTCCCTCTGCTGGTCACAGTGGATTATCTCAGAGCTGGCCTGCTACACTTACTCCATGGCGGTGGTGCCTCTGTATGACACACTGGGGCTGGAGGCCATGGTACACATACTCAACCTGGGTGAGAAAACCTTCCTGGTGCAATTAAAGAAAAAAAAACACACAATTGATGAGATTTTACTACTGTTTAGTTTGCCACAAAATATAAACCTTGCCATTTCTGGTTTGCCTGCTAGCCTCCTATGTCAAATCGAATTTCCGCTATGCAAGAAATTTGTGCTGAATACACAGTGAATCTAAGAGACAATAGGAAATAATTACATGTGAGTATGTGTAAAAACAAATGTCCTGCTTTTATAATCCTGGTTAATTAAAAGTACATAAATATTATGAGTAAAATATACTTAAAGAGTAAAATATAAATGTGGTCCTGCAAAAAAATAATGTCTGATGGATGCTTTTTTGTAAGCAGATAAAACCCAAGCAGTTTATTAACCAATGGTTCAATCTTTAATAATATGTTGTAAGTTATACACTCGTTATGTTTTTAATGTAAAATCTGAACCTGCAAAGTCGCAGGTAACTATAGCAGATCAAATGCGCAGTATCTCTGTAGAAATCAAATCGATGCAATGTAATGAAAATGTAAGTAGGATTCCTGAGGAAAGGTACTTACTTTTCATAATTATTAGCTTTATTTGTATATAGTAGATAGATAGTACGTATTGTAGTACTGTAGAAACTATCCTAATTTTTTGTTATCTATGCATCAGTTCTTGTACTTCTGCTGCTGTGCCACTTGAATTTTCCTGCATGGGATCAGTTAAGTTTATCCCGTCTCTGTGTCGTGGCGCTTTCGTAGCGGAGATCTCTCTGGTGATCTGTGACCGCGAGGAGAAGGCAGCGGCTCTGTTGGAGAACAAGGAGAAAGGCGTGACTCCGAAGCTGTCCTGCCTGGTTATCTTCAACAATTTCAGTGAAGCCTTCGTGGAGAGGGCAAAGACCTGCGAGGTGGAGGTTTTGAAACTGGAGCAGCTCATGGTGAGCAGGCTGGAAGCACTAAATCCCTATAATGCACAGTCATTTCAAATTTCCCCCTTTAATCAATGCTGATGTGCAAATTGATATGAATAACTCCTCTTTGTCCACATCTTAGGAGCTGGGAAGGCAGAACCTCAAAGATCCTGTGGTGAGTTTATGGTCTCTCAGCTGCTGTATCACCGCATCAAACTGGTTCCAGTAAATACCTGATCCCCCTCTAAATGCTAGGTTTACAGTTTTATCGTTGCTCCTGTCCCATAAGATATCATTAACACTCACTTGTAAACAGGGCTTAAATTAAGAGTGGAGGAAGCCCGTTGTCATATTCTCATATTTTATTGCTGCCTGCTGTAGCCGCCCCAGCCCCAGGATCTGGCCGTGGTTTGCTTCACCAGTGGAACCACAGGTATCGTCTGATCTCTCAAGTCTCTCCGTAATTATCCTTCACTCACATCATTAGAGAAGTGTCCTTCAGTGCCCACTATCAACCTCTCTTTATGGCACCGCTGTAGTTTCCTTTGCTGTGCAGAGCACTGCAATAATGTCTTGTTTATTTATCCAGGGAAACCCAAGGGAGCCATGATCACCCACGGCAACATCGCCTCCAACACTTCCTCTGTCATTAAGATCCTGGAGGTCTGTCTACATTTCCACCTCCTTGTCTAATTGAGAACAGCCTCACAGCTTCCATCACTTCCCATCTGCTTGTGCTTCTGTATCTCAAAGCTATACCCTCTCCCTGCTGTGTCTAATGGTATGATTAATTGGGTGTTTGATTGCCCCTGTCACTATGAGGTACTTTAACTAATTGCCCCGGAATAAAGCTTCAGCTATCTAACTGCAGTCGAAAAAGCCATACGGGCACGTATGATTGCCTGCGAGGCTTCACCGTATGCTGCTGCTTGAACTTTTATCTCTCCCTGGTGCTTTGCTCATTTTATTTCTTGTTTTCTCTCAGGGTTCGTTTGTGATCCAGCAAGAGGATGTGTCGATCTCATACCTGCCGCTTGCCCACATGTTTGAGAGGATGATTCAGGTAGTTGATCCGCGTCTCAGATGTTTTTTTTTTTTTTCTTCTTCTTGTGTGTAAACCCTAAATTACATCTTTTCCTGTCATAGGTCTCTATGTTCTGCCATGGGGCCAGAGTAGGGTTCTACCAAGGGGACATTTCTCTTCTGATGGATGATATTAAAACTCTCAAACCTACCTTCTTTCCCGTTGTTCCTCGGTTACTCAACCGCATCTATGACAAGGTCAGCACATACATCCACATCAGTTATGTTTGAAACCTTGTTTTATATTAATGTCCGTATTCTGATTTCCGTAAAGATTCTGGGTTCCGTGACCTCTCCATTGCGACGAGCTTTGCTTCACTACGCTGTGAGGAGAAAGCAGGCAGAGCTCAGCAGCGGGGTTGTACGTAACAACAGCCTGTGGGACAAACTGGTTTTTAACAGGATTCAGGTTAGTTTTTGAACCCTCAGTTTTAATGCTGCCTTGCTCGTGTTTTCCCATCCTGTGAAAGCTATAGAACTATATTTCTCATTTCTTTGCAATGCTATACATTCATATATAGGTTGCTCAAACATATGTTCGGCTTCCTTGTAAAGACCTAAAGGGAAAGAGGCCTCTCCAGAAATCTGACTCTTTTTTTTTTTTTTTTTAATTACACATTGGTTTTCAGTCTTAAATTGAATGATTTTCTGTTAATCTAGGACTTTATATTTGTCACTATTTATATTTTGTAATAGTTAACAGTGGTATCAGAATCCCTACTAACAGTCAACAAATTTGTAACCAAACTTTACAAGAGAAGCACAGCTAATCTAACAATGAGTGCCAAAATCACCCAGAGCATATTGATCCTGTGGGAGTATATTGGAGAAGTGGAAGATTCTGGCTTGGTATGGTCAGTGCAGATGGGAAATATGACCAAGGTTGGAAGTGCTTAAAAGTGAAACCCAATATGATTGTATTTAACGCCATTTTACACAAGTACTGCTTGCACTGCCTCTGTTTCAGGCCAGTTTAGGAGGTAATCTACGGTTTGCCCTGACTGCTTCAGCACCCATCTCCCCCACAGTGCTGTCCTTCCTCAGAGCCACTCTGGGCTGTCTGATATTTGAGGGTTATGGTCAGACGGAGTGCACTGCAGGCTGCACTTTCTCGATGCCGGGAGACTGGAGTGCAGGTAAGAAACCATCTTGACTGTTTTCTCTCAGCTGCTTGTGCTGCTTTTTTACCCATGCTGGTTACTTGTGTCCTCAGCAGGTATGTTTGTGTGTCTGTCAGGTCATGTTGGGGCTCCTTTACCCTGTGCCATGGTGAAGCTGGTTGACATCCCTGACATGAACTACTATACTAAGAACGGAGAGGGAGAGGTGATACTAAAAACGCAATCATACTAGACATATTACCAGACAGTTTGCTGCCTGCTGACACTTCTCATGGCTTTAATCCTGCATTAGATCTGCATCCGTGGACCCAGTGTGTTCAGAGGCTACCTGAGGGACCCAGAGAGGACGGCCGAGGCCTTGGACAGCGATGGCTGGCTGCACAGTGGGGATGTGGGCCAGTGGCTTCCTGTAATATGAGACACACTCATCAGCCCATGGGTGACGCATATATAAACATCTAATTACTTGTGAGTGAGCAAATATGTGTGTTTACATTTCTCTTCCACCAGAATGGGACACTACGCATCATTGACAGAAAGAAGCACATCTTCAAGCTGTCACAAGGGGAGTACATTGCTCCGGAGAAGATAGAAAATGTCTACATGCGTTGCGTTCCTGTGCTGCAGGTGTTTGTGTATGGAGATAGTTTACAGGTACCATGCTGATACAATAGGATTCCTTCTCAGTTGATCTGTATAAAAAAATTGCCGAGGTACCAGTTAAATGTTTTTGATTTTTCCTCTTGTATTTCATGTTACCAGTCTTATCTCATAGGCATAGTTGTGCCTGACCTCGAGGTGTTTGTTGACTGGGCTAAGGAGCGGGGATTCGTGGGTTCCTTTGAAGAGCTTTGCCAGAATCCTGTATGTCAAAACTCAAAATTTTGAAACTTCTCTTCAATATCACTTTACATTATAGTATGGGTTTTTAAAAAAACAAAAAACAAAAAACAAACCAACTACCTCCTGTCTACCTACAGGATGTAAAGAATGCAGTATTGGAGGACATGAAAGCTGTGGGGAAGGAAGCAGGGCTGAAATCCTTCGAGCAAGTGAGCGGCTCCTGCTGATGGTTAAATTTTTACAAGCTACAAACCTTCCAGTACAGACTGTTGTTGTAGTTTTGTGTCATGTATTTTCCTCCTCTCAGGTGAAAGACCTTCACTTGCATCCGGAGATGTTCAGCGTCGCCAACGGCCTTCTCACGCCCACCCTGAAAAGCAGACGTGCAGACATCCGCAGGGTCTTCCAGGAACAGATATCAAGCATGTACAGCAAAACAGCCATTTAAAAGAATCTGCTCAGTAATTTGCACACAATACCAGAGGGTCACTGCTGTCCAATAAGGGGAAAAAATGGGAGAGGGACTGAGGAGGGAGGTAAAAAAAAAAAAATTAAAATCTCAAACATCCAGCACTGCCTCCTCTAAAATATACAATTGGATATATTTTGTAATATTGGTATTTTGCTTGAAAGAAGTTTTAATTCATGATCATCTCTTGCACATAAAGTATATGTAATGTATTAACTCCTCACATGAAAAATAACACAGAATGGGACCAAACCACTTTTATTTTATTTTTTTTTCCAGTCTCACTGTTTTCCTTGTCATTAATTCAGTGATTCAATGGGAGATTTTACTGTTATGTAAATTATTGTGTAGTTATAGAGAGAAGAATCACATAAGTTTTTTTTAGGAAGCAACCTGCAGAGATAGCAAGTTAGTTATATTAAGCTTCCCTATTCTTTTCCCAAGCAAGGATTTTTAAAGGGATACTGTACTTGTGAGGCTGATACAACTTGCATTAATTGTAGGTTTGTGTTTTAAGGTTGACGGGTCACCATGATGTATCATGAACATCCTTGATCTTAGTCGTCTTGCATTTTTCTATTTGGTTCTGAAAGATTTCATAAACCAGCAGGAGCATGTAATCCTTCACCTGAAGTTAAAACATTACAATTAATGAGGCTTTCAACCAGCAATGATTTGTTTAAAAAAAAAAAAAAAAAAAAAAAAAAGCTGTACTGTATATACTGCTTATATTGAGATTTGCCAACAGGACACTACTGACTAATTCCAGTAAAGCAAAGCTGAACCGAAATAAAGATTAGTACCTGATGACTGTCTTTTATAATTACAATACAGCATGTTTGACAGCCTGCAGGGCACTTGAACACTCAGAATCTCACTACTCCTCCCCTCACTCGGAGATATATGCAGTGGAAATACTAACTTAAATTAATCAAGGCAACAATATAATGGTAACAGGTTAAAAATCCAGATTGTAGATATGGTTGCTGTTCTCACACTTAATTTATTTCATGATTGGTTATACATTGAGATGACAGCTGAAAACATTGACTTTTAACAGATTGAGCCATTAATACATTAAAAACCTAAAAAAAAAAAAAAAAAAAAAAAAAAGCAAACACTAATTTCAAAGGATTCACTTATTTATGTTAAAAAAAAAATCAAACTCTACAACTTAAACTCCTTTAGAAAAACACCTTCATTAATACACTTTTTTTTTTACATGTAACTAACAGTTACATGTTGCAGGACAAAGCTAGGAAATGGACTCTGCATTTGCTTTAATTTCAAAATCTGAAAAAGACTGTTAAAGAATAAATAGCCAACATCTTGGTATGACACCTCAAAAAATTAACTAACTTGATAGGGGAGCAATTAGTTTTTGTACATTAACATAAAGCCCCGTTAACGAGTGTTCATCATACTGAGGCTGTACCTGATAAAGATGGAAACAAAGGAGTGCAATGACAGTATGATGATTTGGTCCAAAAATCAAGAAAAGCCAAGAACAGTTGGCTTCCAGCCCTGGTGTACAAGGTACAGAGAAAGAACTTTCTTTAGAGTGCCAACAATGTGTGAGGTTCTTTGCGGACAGATGAACTGAACTACCAACAAAAGAACAAAGGATGGATGGTGTGCATAAAAGGAAATAGCGTGTTGTGGTCAGTATTTTCCACCAGAGGGAGCACCAGCCTTTGTTTTCGACAGTGATTCCACTTCAAGGGCGACTTGTTCTCTCCATAGCCTGAGTGGCCGATCTTTCTACACCGCTGAACAGGCACAATGTCACTTCACACAAGTTAGTTTTCATGTTACATCCACAGTCGAGACAATGTAGGCACATTATGCACAAGTGAAGTTACCAGTATTGTCCCTGTAAATCCCCATCAAAAGCCCTCACACACCATGGCACAGAGCTAAACTTAAGAGATAACCGGCAAAGGCCAAAATACAAAAGGACATTTTCTTGCCGATAACCTGAAGGTACCTTACATAACATTCAATCTGTAGTGTTTGTAATTTCAAAGTTGGGTAATAAATGCTGTTTAACAAATTGTTGGTAACACAGCAGATGTGACTAATAAAAACATTTCATTGTTCCTTTCCTACTTTAGAAACAAATGCTTATAGACATCTCTGAAACCAAGAAGTGTAACCCTGTTGATTAGTTCTGATGAGAGCTGTGTGATTCCTTTACTTAAAAAAACATATTGGCTTATAATGTTGCACTTGGCTGATGGCTTAGTTAATGTGGCATTTCAGCTGCTCTGAATTGCAGTGAGTCTTTGTAGAGAGACTGAAACATGGGAGTGTAGTGCAAGAGGAATGGGGGGGGGTAGGCTACAAGGAAACAAACTGATAATCATGTTAAGGCCACTGCTGTCTGTTTGAACCGCGCGGAGGAGCCTGATAAGAGTGCAATCCATTCAGAGAGGCATGAAAGGAGCCCTTCCCGGTTTTTCGGCTTTCCTCCCTCAGTCGTCGGCGACAATGGACAGAGCACGCAACTCGCTGAGCTTGGCCTCCGTCTCCCTCTCCCTCTGCTCATCAGTCAAGCCAGCCTGGTCGATCTGGTCTGTTAGCTCGCTGAAGATCTTGTACATTTCAGTGAAATAGACCACCTGAGGGACAGGAGGGAAAAGGGAATAAGCTTTAATAGAAAAAAATAGTCTTTTGTATCCTCTGAGAAAGACAACAGGGTCAATCAACAGACTTTTCTTAGATGCCTCTCAGGAAAAACTCATGCCCAAATTCTGCTCCACTTGCTCAGTCTAACCTTGGTTTTACTTACAAAAGTCTAAAGCGGCTGGTCTCATATCTCATCAACCCTGCTAATGAGAACTAATTCAAGAGGAGAAGAGGGAGCCCACAGATATCAAACAACTCTGACAAAGCCCCAAAAACCCAGCACTTCAGTGGGTAGTGACCCTGCTTTTCTCTCTCAATCTGAACATGAGATAGAGAGTGTTCACTGAAAGCTTTTTTGACACTTCCCACCCCTGCTTCTTCCCCTTAGTTCATGAGTCAGGCTCCCTAGAGAGTTGCTTTGATGATTAATAGACTTTAATCACATTACAAGACTCTAGAAGAGTAGGCAGAGAATGAAAGTACTGGGAAATACAACCCCTTGAAACCCACACACACATCTCAATATTTATTCACACAGTGATGCATACGATACCATGCTCTTAAGGGGGCATCACTGGCTTCTCTGAAATTGCATGTGTGTCTTATTGTAGGCCGAAACAGCAAGACCAATCAAGATACCAGTGGGAGAAATGCTTACTGATTTGCTATGGGTCACAGCAGAATAAGTTCTCGATCAAGCTGGAAATAAAGTAAAAATCTTGCATCTTATGTAGAAAAAACATTTGTCTGACTCTGTCCTGAGCAGATTTTACACTGTCAGGAAAAAGGAAAGAAAAAAAAAAAAAGTTTTTTTTAACCACCTTTTAATTGCTCAGTCTGAAAGACGTTTGTATGTTTATAACAATATTTGCCACCTAAACCACATGAGTGGGCTGTAAGTATTGGGTTACTGCTGTTTGTGGGGGTAAAGCGGATATATATTTTTTTTAAACCAAAAGTGGCTTGTTGGGATCCTCATCGGAAATGTCCATATGACCAATGATGATAATGTACACCAGATCAGTGTCTGGGTGCCTTCTGTAGAAAAGACACATCACTATTCCAATTAGTCGAGTCACCACGAGGAGTAAATGCAGCCTCACAAAACTGTGACCACCTACAATACAAAAAAAGAGTCTTTGGATAAAACAGAGTTTCAGTACCAGGACTTCTGTCTAGGCATTTTTACACAACGTAGTTCCAGCTGCTTAATATTTATACAGAGAGGTTACACTTTGACCTCTTAGCCTATAAATATTATGAATGATTTAAGCTGCACTCCATCCAGTAACTCTGTAAAACACTGCATGACCACTATTTCAGGAGACAAAGGCAATCAGCTGTAAAAAAGAAACAAAGAAAGTATTTTTTTTTAAGTGTTTTTTAAAATGAATACACGCAGCAGAGAATTCAAAACTGAGGAGAAAAAAAATATCAAAACAATGTCTCAATTCATCAACATCTGTACAGGTGGACAGGTCAGCCTGTGTGTCCCACTGACAGTCGCTGGACAGGACTTGTGGTCGTGAAGCTGAAGGCTCACACAACAAAGGCAGCCTTTGTGCCTTTTCCTGCTGCCACTGGGAGCTAAGCAGCAACAAGCGGCTGGGAGAGAAGGGAGTGGAGGATGAAACCGATCACATGCAGCAAAGCTGGGGATGAGGGCCATTCGTCCACCGACCACCCACGTGTGGCTGTGTGTTTGTGTGTGTGTGTGTGTGTGTGTGTGTGTGTAAACGTGTAAATGCTCATTCATGTATATGAGTTCCGTGAATAAAGAGAATGTAGATAAAATAAAATAGCTTTTGTCACCAATAAGGGCTCTTGCAACATACTAAGCCATGTAAAAGGTAAAAAAGTCATGTAAAAGAGGAGAAAAGATCTGATCTTCGATTTATGGAAATATTTTATGATGGTTATAGTTGATTGCTCTGTTCAAAGTACATCATAGAACTCTCTAATTGTCATTATCTCTGGGATAATCTAGTTTACTAATTAGGAGTGTGTCAGTGGCTGTCCCAAGGAGGAAATGACATGGCCAGCCAGGTCTGCCGGGGGCATAGCGGTGCTAACTTGAGACGTCAGCTGCTTTAAGAGAAGCTTCAGGTTAGAGCACGGCTTGCAGGGCTGCAGTGGAGCCAGACAGATGAGGTCTTCCTGGGCTAAACACAGTAGTGTGGGCCGTCATTTGGGGTTTAATCACATTAGGACAGCGTGGAGGGAGACAGATTACCAGGATTATACACTCCCTTCCATCAGACACTTCTTCCACTGTTTAACCAATACTCACAAGGCGTAACAGCACACTTTTCGGTGGGTGTGTGCGTGCGTGCGTGCATGCATGAGCGCCTCATGGTGTGTCCATCTTCAGGGAGGTGGGTGGGGGGGGTCACTAACCTGCGCCCGGATGAGAGCCTCAAAGCTGGGCTGGAAGTAGTCGATGCGGCTATGGTAGAACTTAGGCATCTCGTCCAGCAGCTGCTTGTTTTTGACCTCAAAGTCTTCCCTGACCGGTCGGAGCTCTTCTTTGGCCTGGGGTGTGGAGGGGAGAGATGAAACAAAAGAACAGGCCAGTGGTCATCATCAGCTCTGACTTTGCAGAACATCCCCTCATTTCACTCATGTCAGTTCATGTTATAATACAAAATACACATAAAAGAAACTTCAACAAGGTACAAGGAGTTACAGACTAAGAGAATAAAAAATACCTGTAAAGAGAAACAAGTGAGTTTAAGTAAATTCAGCAGTTGTGCCATCATTAGTGTCCTTTTTCTTATTGTTCAGAAAGATATTTGTCTAATTCCCACGGAGAAGCAGTGGAAAAAAAAAGGCTGTAATCACGACCACAGTGAGGAGGAGTGGGTAATGTGGGCAGACTTGGCTGTGAGTGGACTCCAGCACCACTGATCTGTGTGAATGTATTAGTGGGTAGTCTACTGGAGGCATGGAGTTATGGAATGCACAATGAATATGTGTGAGAGGGTGAGAATTTTTATTAAGGGGAAGGGGGGTTGCTATATTGAAACTACAGTATATTGGTTATCTGCTGCATAATGGTATGGTCTCTAGTTAGTGTTCTTGCCAGTTGAAATAGCATACAAGTGTTTTGTCAGGATCATTTCTTCAAGTGCACAGGGATTCAAAGGGCAGGGATGTAGGGGCCTCTTCAAGGCTTTGTTCCCCTGACAGTGCTTTTCTCAATGTGTGTGGGTGGCTTGCCATGTGAGGATGTGTTAGAGGCAATAGCATAGGCAACACTGCAGCGCTATCTGTGAATGCGTGTGCCTCTGTAGTGGCCTCAAAGTGTGTGCGCGTATGTGTGTGTCTACCATTCTCAATTACGTGCCTGTAGATGTGCAGCAATGCCTTTTTGAAAAGGCACTACTTGAGAGCCTGGTAGCTTGCGTGGGTGAAGGAGTGCACATGTACAGTATGCATGTGCTCAACTATTTTTGTTCATATCCAGTCAGCATTTGTCTTTTTCCACTTATTGCGCTCAATTCACAATACGAGCAACATGTAAGAGCAAGTGAACTTTGCTCCTCTGCAGATAGAGGGAGCATTCGAGTGGACCAGCACGTGGACTAATGCAAGCTTTAAACCGCAGTACCTGATGTAGTTTGACCATAATGGGCCCAGTTTTTTCTTTCTCTTCATACTTCTCCACTTTGGACTGCAGCCGTTTGTAATCCTGCAGCGCCTGTTCCCGACGTTTCACTGCCATGTTGAGGCTGGGGAAGACGCCGCTGTACCTGCAAGACAGGTAGACACGAAAAAAGGACACTAATCAAAACACACAAACACACAAGTGCATGCATGGAAACACAAAATAACCAAGCACTCACACTACTCAAATGGTTAGGGGAAAAAAAATAACGAAAATAACGAAATAACGAAAATAAAATGACTAAAATCATTAAAACAGCTTTCCTTGCTCTATGAAATTTGTTGACGTGCATTCTGCATTGCATCCTATCTTAATAGAAGTCATTATGAATTAATAAAATCCCTCTACTCAACATCTTATTGTAGAGGTACTCTCAAACCCCAGAGGACAGCTCTGCATTAAGCTTCCTCTAATCTATTATCTAATTACTGTAGTTCAAAATGGCATGAAAAAAATTCATTTTCTGTGACAATTATCATATTCCAAATGAAAATATATTCTCGCAATGAGAATCCTAGTCTTCAGCACTAAATATAGGAAAACATTCATCTGTAACTTAGCAACAGGAGTCTGAGCTTCATCCTGGCACTTGTTGCACTGGTTTTGTGGCTGCTTTTAATGGGAAGCGGGAATACTGTAATACAGTAAATATTCAACCTAGTAATATTTAATTTGGGGAAATAAATAAATTTATATATATATATATATATATATATATATTTATATATATAAACTAAAGTTATAAATGTGGATGGTCAAAAACATCTGAACCACAAGATTAAGTTTCCTCGAATGTCTGACGCATTAATATCCAGTATGTAGTTGCCCGACAGTATTTCTTAAAACTTTCTTTAAACATTATTTCTTTTCATTGGTTTTAAGACAAAGAAAGAATTTACTACAAATAATACAGATAAAGGAGAGGAAAGGAGAGAGAAAAGACCAGAGAGTGATTATCAAAATCCCAGCAGTCCTTAACAAAAAAAAGCAAAACAAACTAAGCAAGATGAGAATTAAGAAACAAACTTTTGGCCTTTCTAACATGTAAACACAAAACAGTGACTTTTTTTAAAAAGCAGGCCACAAGATTATTCACACAGGTGTCTGCTACACGTAAGTCAGTTATAAAAGAGGGTGTAATGAAGAGCGAGATACAGCTTTTTTGAATGACCCATTTAAAGCATTTCATCAAGTGTGTAGGCAAACTACTACAATAGTTTATTAGGTGCATCTCTGCCTATGCTGTTACTGGCCACAAAATGTGTGGGCTTCATGATTTTCATTTCATTTCATGCAAACCCTTGCCCTGCTCCGTGCAGCAGACAAGGGAACAACTGAGAACCTGTGGATTGATTGTGAAATCCTAGATTACAGCTTTGTCTGCCCATGCACCTTACCAGAGGGTGAGGGTGGGGGTACCGAAAGAACTGAGACGTAGTCTCAGACAAGCTGGGATTGTTTCCGACAGGAAGTTAAGTAAGGAGCGGTCTTGTAGCATTTGAGTGACATCACGGAGCTCAGCTCAGCCCAGCCCCACGGCCCACGCTCTACCACTATTTATAAAATACCACTTTGGCCCAGTTTACGGCAGGGGTGGATGCCGATCCTGAAGTCTACTATCCGCTCCAGTGTACACATATTTGAAGTGCCAAGGGATTATGTAACTGCCCTCTAGGCATGACTGCTCTCCGGCATTATCCTATTGGTTGATGACAACGCAGAGGCAAACCAGCTATAAGACACACAATGTCTGATCACACTCTCACCTGCATACTTCACCCAATGGAACAATGCATTTCCCTCATAACACATCATGATGGTGTGCTGCTCTAAAGTGGGATAACACTGCCAGTAGCTGTCATGTTTCAACACACTGAGAAACTTAAGGGCCACCGCTCTCCTGGTTTGTAAGAGGGAGGAAGAGCTAGACACAAAGCCTGTTGTTTGTTAACCCATTCCTGTCTTTTCTGTGCTGGCTACTGATTTCTCACTGTTACATCCAGGGCTCTCTGTGTTCAGAAGGTAGAGTGACTCAGCTGTGTCAAAAGCTCCCACACAAGATTATGCAGCAGAATATGGCCATGGTTGAAAGTGACTATACATTGTTTGTAATGATAGTTTGGTCTAAAAACTGTCCAGACACCGGACATTTCCCTCGATGTCCTGACCTTGGATGGACAACTACCGGTCAGCTAGCTGGGTCTGCATTTGTGGTCAGCCTCGCCTAAATGAGGTCTTACACTGATTGAGGGCTGCACGGGGGCCTAAGGCACACCACTGTCCATGTGACAGGTCAGGGTGTGGTGAACAGGCTGGATGGAAATAGCATCTGGACCAGAGAGTGTCTTTATGAGCAGCTGCCAATCCACAGACAGGCCAGTCTGACCCGTCAGCCAAGCCCAAGTCTGCTTTAGACACCCTCAGTCTAGGAGGCGGGCTGTTCCTCTCGACTATCACCGTCACATAACCAACTACTGCAAAACACACGCAGCAAACCACTAAAATATGGGAACGGAATTTTTTTATCTGCAAATACCACCTCCTATGTGTCATTCTCTTAAATGAAGACTTACAAGTGTCTGACGAGTTTATATCATGTGGCAAGTTTTGTTCAAATTTATAGTTGCTGTGAATTTAAATAAGTAATACCTGTTGTATAACTGGTTTAAGATCAGTGGGCCATGGGAATCTGTGTGTTTGTGTGACGTACATTCCCGCTGAACCCCCTTTGTCTCCGCAAAAGCTGGAAGGAGTTTGATCTGTTGCAACTTGCCTTGTGCTTTGCTGATCAAAACACAGACAACTCATTCAGTCTGGATATATGATACACCAGATAAGGTGTGAAAAAATGTAGTCAAATTCATTCACTGCCCCCACCCTAAAATCGCACCATGCCCACAGCTAATACAGCCATCAGCTCCAGGCCTTACAACTGGCTCCAGGGGCAAGGTCTTCCTCTGATTGAGAGGGGTGAAGGTGACTTGTCCAGTATCAGCTCAACCTGGGGCAGAGGTCTCAAAACAGGCTTGACTTCGGTCTCACCCCAAACAGCAACAGAGCTGTAAGGGCTAGGTTAGGAGGCCTAGATAATAAAATTCCTCAATGCCCACGCACTCCCCTCCCCACACATAAACACAGTGATGTCATTCAGTGACCCCACTGAGTGGATGAAATTCACGTCAGGGCCTGAGAGAGAGGAAGAGACATGTGGGGGCTGCCTCTTTTTTATGTGCTTACTGTACATTTTACAACAAGTATTAAGGATGGATGCCAAAATTTTAAATAGCAATCACACATGGGACAATTCAATCATGTACCAAACACACATACCTACACACACACACACACACACACACACACACACACACACACACACACACACACACACACACACACACACACACACACACACACACACAGACACACAATCCATTCAAGGTCTTCCATTAACATTAACATTCTTTCTCTAATTTTCTTTACAATGACACAAGATCACCAATAGAGTATTTTGAGACTAAGAAAATGAAAAATATTCATTAGTGAAGGACTAATGGAATCTTAATGGAAGCTTTAAAGTATAGTAGCTTTTGTGTCTCATTTTTCTATAGAAAACACTTTTAATAAACTAATAACTAATAGTGCTGTGTTTTTTTGAAGAGGGAAAAACTTGATAATGAGGTCAGTTTAGCTTGGCTTTAAAACTCGATTATGGACTTACTTCCTCTGCTCTTTTTCAGAATCATGCAAATGTCTTACTTTATGGTCTAAAATACCATCTTTGTGAGACTGTGCCCCCTCCAAAATCTGGGTTGGTGTTAGTGTTTCTGTATGTATGTTTGTGTGAGAGCGTGTACTGTCCTGAGACAGTTCTCCTCCTCAACCAATCCACAGCTCTGGGCCCAGGAAGCTGGGCCCTCTGCCATATTCTGAGCCTGCCCACACGTCCGCCTGCCGCCCACCAGGAAGAGGAAATTAGAACCATTCCATCCTGTCATTGCTCCGCCACCGGAGCACACGAGGAAGAGAGGGCTTAACTACACTCACACACAAAGACACTGACCCAACCTATTCATGTTTTACACAGGAATCTCTTAACATTGGTTACTTTACAAAATGACACGTTTATGGGGGAGAAAGATCAGTATAAACTGGCAATAGAAAAATATGCATGTGCTCTCTTACAGAGCATATGTTTAATCTCCTGGGAGGAGCCAAGTGCAGGAAACAAATCCTTAACAAGCGCTCCGGAAGACGGGTGGGATAGTCCAACCACTCCCTTCAGTACCTCTGCTTTGCATGTGCACACTGTGTGTGCGTGTTTTTGTGTATGTGCGTGCATGTTAGAAAAAGTGAGGCTTAAGGAATGGAATAGCACTCACTGCCTTCTCAAATGGGGGCGAGTATTAGGAATGAAAACCAAATAAACTTTCTTCCAGACACACTACCACCACAGCAGCACTACTCACTCCATAGTTCATTTTTACAATCTGTATTACTACACTGCAGGCCTTCCTGTGGTCATACACTGCAGCTGTACTTTCTACCCTACTCCTACAACTAGAAGCAGAGCATGGCCAAATAAAAAAAATGTTACAGGACACTGGACTTAATCTGCCCAAATTGTCATATGTATTTACCACATCAGGAACATTAAGCGTGAAGACTGAACTAAATCACCTTTAAAAAAACTTTCCTGTGAATTTACAAATTCTTCTTTCCACTGTATCGACCTACGTGAAAAAATTATACCTTTCTGCTGGACCAAACAATTATTAAACTTATTGAAAAAAAGCTATTTAACCTTGGTCTGGTATTGAGACCATTTAAAGTCAATCTAAAATCCAGTAGAAAAAAAAAAGTTAGAGATTATCAAAAATCAAGATGGACACTTACTTTTTCAGAGGGTCGATAACAGTCTTCTGGATCTGGTTGACCTATAATAAAAAGAAAAATTGTTAATGCAAGCAAATAGCACCTCTATATTAAGGAAGATAAATTATGAATCGTTACTCACTGTCAAATTGAATTACATCAAATGTAAACTTTGAACAAAATAGCTTCTACATCTCTCTCTCATTAGCTGCAAAGTAATGCTACTGCACAAACATCAACAATTTTGTATATTTCAAACAGAGAACTCAAGGAAAAAAAAGGTGTGTGTAGGGGGGGGCTTGCAAAGAAACTTTCATGACGTTGACTCTTTTATTGTACACAAGCCCTGAGGAGAAACCCCTGAATATTCATTGAGCTTGCGATACAAAAGGATGGAACTGTCAGGGGACGGACATGAAAGCAAAGCCCAACTGATTTCAAATCCTGTGGAGGGTGGGCTGCCTTACAAGATGAAAGTTCTTTGCAAACAAACATTTTAACAATAACAGTTTATATTTTCCTGCATTCTCCTTCTGGTTGCCAGAACCGACAGGGGAGGGAAGGAGGGGAAGGGGGGTGTTAAATGGAAGTAAATGAACATCTCATCTTGAGGCCTCCAGCCCCGGCACCAAGTCTCATTGACAGAAGTTTGTGTACAATTAATAAAGTTTCCAGCGTCATTTACATTGCAGATTCAAAACGACTTTTACTACTTGATCCCCTATCATAACAGAATGCTAAGTTAACCAGACAATCGAGTCAAGTGAGGAGCAAACGCTAAAAGCAGCGAAGGAGAATTTAAAGCGGCAAGATGTGAAGTGACAGCTGCATGAGAACAGTGAGCAGCTCCACTAATCATATGTTCACTCGCTATTGGAAGGACAGTCAATCACACAACAACGAGCAAGCAAGATCGCAGCTGTGCCTTGTAAAAAATGCCCTCACCATCTATGAGAACATACAGCAACACTCGCTGCTTCACACGGGCAGATTTCCAAGTACAAAATGGTTGATTGTGGTTTGAGGGAAAAAAGAGAACCAATAACAAATAAGTACATGGGAATTCACATTTTCTTTGTTTTACATATTCACACCATCCCCCCTCCCCGACTTGAGCTACGCTGCTTCTTCTAAGGTGAGAGCATGGAGGAGAAGGGAGAACAACAGCGGCAGATTTGCTTAAGCATGCTGGTGCCCTCTACCCTCTGCCCCTTCCCACAGAGAGGGGGGGCAGAGCTATTCCTTGGAGGCCCTGCAGAGCCTGAGGCCGGCGCTCAAGCAGCAGTCTCCATCAGTGAGTCACGGGGCAGAGGCCATCCCGGCACACAGGCCTCCCAAAAATACACACAGATCGCAGAGGAAATCAATATCCCTCCAAACGGAGCATCCTCTACTGTGCTGCCGCCATCTACACTGGGGCTCAGCTTCAGCAGCAGTGTGCCGGCGGGGCTGTGCGCCCTCCTCAGCCCCAGAAATAAACACACAGACCTGGGCCACTGCTGCCTTCATTATCGCTGCACGTTTTATCTGCTGGCTCTCTCACTTGCAAGCCCTGCGGCAGAACATCTCGTCTCAACACGAAGAAGAGCAAAGGGTGGATGCTTTTGTGTCTGTTTTGCTAGAGCAATAGGGTTTGCTGTTGGTGCCGTCAGAATCAACAGTCAGCTTTAAGGGAGAAGCTTGAGTAGTAGTTTGAGTGAGCTGTGCTGGATTTTAAACACCTAGCAAACCTGAGGTGATATTCCACACAGCAGGCTGACCAAAAAGTGCTCACACTCACTATTTTGCCTTTAGCTCACTTTTAGCCACTCTACAAATGCAGCCACACAGCCCAGCCCAAACCTGGAACTGAACACTGAATAAAAGCAAGGATTTTTATTTAGTAAGACTCAAATGGTGCACAGAAAATCCGGTGTGACCTAGCTGTTAAAATCCACTCTGGATCAATGTGTGTTGAAAGAAAAAAAATACAACCACGTCAATACAGTTGGTGACTATTTTCCTCCATAACTGAGAAACTATGCTGGGATCAGAGTGCCTGGCTGAATCACTGTCAAAGATATACCTGTCACAGAGCCAAACAGGAAAACTACACATCATGGAGCCAGTAAATGAATCCACCACTATACACTATATGGACAAGTTGCCTCTTTTGCTACTAGAGACTGCTTCAAATGTACAAAATACAAAATGAAAAGACTGAGTTAACGGTACTGAGGAGAGCCTGACCTGAGATAAAGGTTACAATTTTAGCCAGGAGGAAAGAGGAAACGACTTTGATGATGAAGGAGTCAGCCTTCAAACTATCATCTTCAAATGACATGGAATCAAAAGGTGGATTTAGAGTACCCAACATATTGACTGACAGTCAAGGGTGTGTGACAGCATTAGTTAAAAATTTTCTTCAGGTCCAAATTCAAACACAGTAAAAATGGAAGAAAAAAAACAAAACAAAAACAAATTCGATATTGTATAAAATCTGAAGAATGTAAAACTTGCTCGATCCTGAAAACAGTCAAACTGGCAGGAGTGCTCTCCTGGGCACTCGACCAAGCCAAGTCCTGGAACATACGCTCCCGGGGTCACAAACCCACGAGCTCAGTCCAACCCACATTCTAGTTTGTCTGGTCACTCAAAATGGCTCCTGTAAAATTTGATGAGCTGTAAGCAATGCCAGTCCAAAAGACTGGTATGTTAAAGTTGAAGAAGAAAGGAAAGAAACAAAAGTGACTTCTACAGTATAGTTGCTTAAGCACATCTTTACACACTAAGTATATTTTATGTTCAGTACAATAATCTTCCCATTTTGTTTGACATTTGAGTAGCTTTCCATCCAAGTAGAAAAAGAGCTCCTAACAAAATTACAAATGTAGTATTCAACTTAGTTTGTGAAGCAATTTATTCAACAACTTGCACTACTCAGAATGGCAATATGCTCATTTCAAAAAGGGAAATCAGAACACGTCTATGAGAGCATTGGTTGTAGCATGCACACTGCTTCCCTCACATACTGTATCTTGGGGAAAAGGTTATGGTTTGATTTTTTATGGAAATTGAGTCCAGTTCATGAGGTTCCACAGAAAATATAAATCAACTCTTCTCACCCTAATATGTGCATTTCCAGATGGGACATTTCTGACGAGCTAAATAACAATTTTACCATGCAATAAGAAAATTATCCACTTTTTACAAAGGTATTCATTTTCTACACCTTGTTAGATTGTTGTTGTGGAAAAGGTTATGAAATCATTCTGGTTCACAATGGAATGTGAAAAGAAAGGGGAATATTTTAAGGCAACAATGTGAAAAGCCCAGGACACCTAACAGCAGGGCAATGAGTCAAGAAAACCCAGATGGAAAAAAGTCAATCGGTATACAGCTTAGTGTGATCTCCTGTGTTCTCTACTGTATTTTTTTCTCTCTTTAAAAGTCTAGCCTTCACTGCATACTGCCTTGAGGATGCACACATACAGTGCCACTATGATTCACATTATAACTACCTGTGGCAATGATTCTAATCAAAAACTCAAGTGCACCCAGCAAATAATCTGAAGGGGCCTGTCAGCGAAAGGAGGATCTTTACAAAAGGATCTTTACAAAATGTACAGCTTTGTAAGAGCAAGCCGGAGTATGCTATATGGCTTACAGCTCTGTAAAAAAAAAAAAAAAAAAAAAATTCCTGCGTCTAAGGTTCAATCTAAGGTTACCCCTTAGGACAAAACATACAGGACTAAAAAGCACAAACATTACACACTCCAAAACAACAAAAACTCTAAATATCAAAATACACAAAAAAGTGCAACAAGGGAAGAAACGGAGGTGAAGGATATGATAGTCCATATTTTATGGATGGCAATGTCAATTTGGGTTTGCCTGGCAGACTGTCAGTCAGTCTGTTGGTCTGAAACTTTGATGACTCCCTTTTTCTTCACTCATCAAGTGTTACCAACGGAAATATACTGGTGCAGGTGGGATTTGAGAGGTGCTGTATTATAAATTCAAACTGTTATCAGCTGCTCTTCTCTATGATGGAGGAAATTTTTTTCTGCAACCTTTAGAGACTATATGGTGTGAACTATCAATGCAAAACTAAAGTGTTGAAAAGAAGTGTTATTTGGTTCAATGAGTAATGCAAGCAACACAACTGACTTGTCCACTACTCAGGCTATCGATAGTTACTTCTGTGAATTTTGTGGTAGGGCATATTTTCTTGTTGAAAAAAGGCGCTTCCATTGTATGAGTTATTTTAGACACCAGTGAGTCACAAATGCATCAATTTTCACAGCTGATAACCAGTAGCTTGAGCTTATAGAGGATGATACCACAGATGCTTGTCAAAAACAGCAGAAGGAAAGACATATGGATGATTTTCAGCCCACAGACTGCACAATATTGACAAATATGAAAACATGCGTTTTCAACAAAAACTCATCAAGTTTCCTACTTTGTATGTCTGAGGAAAGACATTTCCCCTGATCCTAACCTAATACCAATGTTAAGTGTCAAGAAAACAAACAAACAAAAAAATACAGCAAGAGTGACATAGAACAATATGTTAAATGTGAAAGAATGTTGGAACAAGTCTGACCTTCTCCTGGTTGAAGGAGTCCATTCTTTTCATGGCTGTATCTAAAGCAGTCATTGACTCCAGGAAGGCCTGGTCCTGCTCACACAGTGGGTTACTCAGTAGGTCTCCAGAGATCTTCACTGCTGCTTTGGACATGGCTAGCAAACACACAGACACACAGACATAGACACACAGAGGATACTTTTATAAGTTTTTTATGGTTACTGAAGATGTCTTCATCTACACAATATAATCCAACTGAAAGAAAATGTTTACATTTTTCTTGAACTATATGGACAATTTATGTGCATTATACTAAGGCTTTAAGCATTTTATCAGTATATGTGTTGTATGTGGTAGGTTCTTCTAAAGTAAGCTTTTGGCAAAGAAATAAAGAGCAAAAGTAGAATGGCACAGTGCTGCCCCCATTGTAAAAATCTGACGGGGCGATGGGGCTGCCTGCCGTGCTGAATATCCACCAGAGCACCAAGAATCTTTGCAATGTTTCTACGGCGACAGCATCAATTACTGTTAATCTGCACTCACGCCACTTTGTTTTGACACAGAGCACACATCAGATTATGGCTTCACTGTCAAAATAAATGAGCTGTACTGAGGAGACACAAGCCGACAGGAGAGGCTGTGTTGAAAATGGGCTTCATGGAGATCTGGAACAGTCATTGGTCTCTTTTCACACTCGAGATTTTCTCCAAGACCATAATTAACCAATCAACTATTGTGGTGTGGCGTTTCTGCAACTTTGTTTTTATCAGGACACAAATTGCTTGATTTGACCTTATCTGACATGACTGAAAATAATGTTGATTATAAGGTTATGAAAATAAAAAGGTGACCTGAGAGTAGCGATCTTATTATTTGTATTAGTTGTGTGAAAAGATGTGAAACTCATGTCCCTTGTAATCACCTGTGCCTGACAAAAGATGAACAATTTCTCAGTAAAGAAAACACGGTTACTGCTGCCACTTTGTTACTTAGCCTGATTGAAACTGTGACCAGAAGCAGCCCTTAAAAGATATTATCATCCATCACCAGCTAATTGTCAGTGAGTTCAATAGAGTTTTGCATAAAACCACCACTGACTTGATAAATGATGGCTGATATAGAAAGCAGTGTCTTAAATGTAGTGCTGACATGTGGAGTAGGTCCAGTTCTTTGTTTGGTAGCAGTTGGTGGAGACGGGACCTGTGCGACAGATGGAATCCATTAACGATAATGAGGGCCTGACAGCTATGACACTTTGATGATGCAGACATCCATATTCCAGAGCACAAAGGAGAGGAAATGAAGAAGCCTCTCACTCCTCCATCCGTCACCGCTCCTCCACCCCCACAACTTACTACTTACCACAGGCCATGTCTACTGCTACTTCCCAAATACACAACTCCAAAACCAACAAATAAGCAAATTAAAAAGTAAGTAAATATGGCTTCTGTGGCCAACAAATGCACGAATAAATGAAGGCAGAGATGGAAGACAAATTGAGCCCTAACTAAACACTGGACATAAAGATACACACATAAATCCAAAACACACACACACACACACCATGATAGCCTAGAAAAACCTATAAAAGAAGATTAAGGTGGAGGCTTGCACTCTCTTGTCTCATTTGTCAAGTTGTTCAGAGAGCTGACGCACCACCAGACAGACCAAGAAAATCAGGCGTCTATCTAGCCCTTAAAAAACCTGACAAACAACATCAAGTATGTTGGTGAACAAGTGGAGATCAATGGCACACCAGGAGGTAACACGCAGGTTGATGGCAGAACACACCTAAATCAGCCTCAGTACTTTTCTTCATGTCCTTGTGAAGCTTCTTCGTCTGATCCTCCAGCCTGTAGGACAAGAGGAAGAATGATTTTCAGTCAGCTTCTGGTCTTGTAATACAGTAAAGCATCAGTAACACGACAACAACAGGAAATATGAACTGCAATGTATAATGAACGATGGTATTAGTCAGAAACAAAAAAGGAAAAAGTTTAAAAAAAAAACATACACAATGTCCAAACCATATCATAATTTAATAATAATCTATATATAATTCATAATCTGTTTCTTTCACTCAAGACATGTTGACAACTACAAAGCACCAAAATCCTAGAAATGGAAATTAGTGTTTAGAAACGTGATTTAAGAAGGAATTACACATTTCATTGATTCCATATAAAATGTTATTATAACATCTGTTAGCTAATTAACAATACAGGGTATCCTTCTGGTTGCTGTCAACTACGTTTGCGCTCAAAAGAATTAATGTCTTCAATCATTCCACTGCACATATTCCATTGATGGGTGTTAAAAATGGCAATTATCCGACTATGGAGGCTGAAAACACACGCCATTCATTATATCAATTAAGGCAAATGAGGGGTTTAGAATCTCCCCTGAGACTATTTTCATATCACTTCTCCTGGTTTGATGAAAAAGGAAATGTGGTGGGGTTTCATTTCCCTCGTTGCGTTGAGGGATTATATTAACTAAGAAGACAATAGCTGTGTAATCCCATTGGATTTCTGTTTGGGCCACTACGGCCACTGGCCACAAGATGCAAAGACATTGGTAAAACATATATGGGTACTTCAGAGCTGAAAAAACACAAATAGAAGTAAGTTGCCTCCAAATAAAGAATTTGGGAGTTTTTTTTTAAATTGTTCACCAGCTGTGAAACAAACAAACAGCAGGTTACTCCAGCATTCGCAACATCCATCAGCTGGATTTCTGCTGCCCTAACACTGGCTGTTAACAATGTTAAACCTTAAGAGTAGGGCTTCAAAAGACTTATGTACTTCAAAATTATTAGTATTTACTATTATAATTATTTATATATATACACGTGAAAGGCAACAAACTTTGTACCATAAAATCATTCCAATATCTTGGGCTGCATCCTCACAAGAATTTTTTAAGCAAAATATTCCATGCCAGCCATTTCTGAACTTCTGAATTACATATTGTAATTATAACAGAGGCCTGAATACATGTTGTCACAAAATGGTACATGGGGTCCAGGGCAACTCATAACAACAGTGAAAACTTAACATTTTGTTGTATTGACACATGTCAGATGGCATTTGTATTATAACACCTTTGATTATGAATTCTGTAATTTGTTATTGCAGTTTCACTTATTAACTCTGCCAAGGAGGTTATGTAATCATCCATGTGTGTTTTTTGTTGGTTTGTTCGATTGTTTATTTGTCAGCAGGATTACACAAAAAATAACAAATTTGCACCAAACTTGATGGAGGGATGGGGCATTGGGCAGGGAAGAACCCAAATGAACCCCAGTAAATTTTCAGGAGATCCAGATCATTTACTAGGAATTTCCATTTTTTCCTCTGAAGTCTGGTGTATGTTGTCTGACATTCGCTTTGGCAAAGGTTGACGCTGAGCGCATTTTCTACTTTGTGTTTATTTTCATAATTAAGGGCTTGTAAACTCTTAGGAAACAAGGTCTAAAGATAAATAAAAATCATTAATTATGTTTGCTCAAAATTCCTCTTGTTAATGATTTGTTTGCCTTGACGTTTTTTGGGATTTTATACCAAATCGCCACAGACCAGATGGAGGGTGTACCAAAAAACTAATTCTCAGTAAATAATGTACCTTCATCCATTATTGTTCAAAGCACAGGAAAAAAAACAATCTGTGAGAATAAACTCCACAGTAACTTCCTTTACCCTCCCACCAATTAGATGTAACATGTTCTCATATGCTATATCAGCCTCCCTCTAAAGGAATCAAAACATACACTCACATTTAAGATATTTAGAAATAGGCATTTCTAATTGCAGCAGAGGCTACTCACATTATAATCAACATTATCAGCAATACTTCAGGCAGGATTTACTCAGTATCTGATAGTTGGATAGTTTTCAACAGTTGCCCAACAAAAACACTTTTAGTATGCATGTAGACAAGGACAATGACTGTGCTGTGAAGAGTTCAGAACAGTTTTTTTTTTCTCTTTTTTGTTTAGAAAGAACATTTAAAAGCTGACCTTTGAGACAGTATTTCCATTCAGCTATCATATTACAGTTCTGTTCTGAATCATACCTGCAACCAGAAAACTGCTTTTGACATTGGTATAAACATCTGGAAATGGAGATATGTGTTCGGTTTTAATATTTCTATCATTCTGATGGCAGCAGGCGGAAGCAGTTGAGAAATCATACTACATAACTTTAACTAGACATTGTTCTGAATGCCAGCGGAATTAATAGTGGGCATCATGTAAAACAAATTGAAGCTAAAATAGTGTCTTGTAAATTGGCTGACACAGTTAACACTTGAGAGTAATGAAAGGAGGCAAATATGAGATGTGAAAAATAACAGTATAACAGTAAAAAGCTGCCAGTCATGGAGATCGTTTTTTGCAGGATAGTGGGTGAAAGCATCTCACTATATAAACAAACTAGCATGCTCTGAGACCAATTTTCTTACACTCAAGTTGGGTTCTTGTAGAGTTTGTTTGTGCATGTGAAACCCATGTTCCAGATAGTACCTCCTAGTTCAAAATGTGTTGCACAATTCTGTTGCATTTCCCTACTCTGTCAACACTGACAGTGAGAGAGCCATTCTGGATAAGTGCCAGGTGAGCCTGGAGTCTCTTTCCAAAGGTGCTAATAGATCGGCCTAGTATAGCAGCTGCTGCTCCTTGCTCCAGTGCCCAAATGTCGGGCCTGTGTAGCCACAATCATCTATCTACATCGCCTATTGCAAACTGGAAAGACACTACTGCATTTTAAATTACTTTCACACACAAATCCTTGGTATGACACTAGATAATAAACAGGGATTCAACCACGTGCTCACAGCAGACTATTCCTTTCAGGGAAATAATTATTGCCATTCATACAAGACCAAGTCAGACACTACAGTTCCATGTAAATCACTGCTAAGACCAAAACGTTATAATGGACCATACCGGCATCAATTAGAAAAATTCATGCCAATTATCATTTTCTCACAACATTCTTACAGAATGTGAGAGTACTTGTCCTTATATCCCAGGGGTGACTTTAACTTGAAAAAATAAATTAATTAATTAATTTAAATAAATAAATAAATAAATAAATAAATAAATAAATAAATAAATAAATAAATAAATAAATAAATAAATATATAAATAAAAAAGAACTTTGTTTCAGGGTTCAGGTTAGAATTAAGGTTGGTAATTTCTTCTCGATGGTTAAGGTTCAGGTAAGGTGCTAGGAAATGCATTGTGTCAATGAGTGTCCCCACGGGGATAGTTGAAGAAGTGTGAGTGTGTGTGAGTATGTGCGTGTATGTGCGTGTATGTGCGTGTATGTGCGTGTATGTGCGTGTATGTGCGTGTATGTGCGTGTATGTGCATGTATGTGCATGTATGTGCATGTATGTGCATGTATGTGCATGTATGTATATGTATGTATATGTATGTCTATCTTTGTGAGGAGTGGGATGAGGCTGTGAGTTATTTACCTTAGGGAATGAAGAAATTTTGGCTGGTCCTCACTTTCTAACACACCTTAAAGGGGCTGTTTTAGGGTTAAGACTTTTTTTCAGGTTAGGGTTAGGGGAAGGGTTGGGGGAAGGGTAAAGCATTTATTTGTTATGATAACAGGGGCTGTGTGTATATGGTTGCTATTGTTTCATAGCCTATGTTAGCACTAACAGCTGTTTATTTACCAGTCGAGACGAAACACTGTGAGTTCAGCATTAGACTTCTTTTCTTTACTTGATAAGAGCTGTATCCAGGGGTGGGAAGCAATGTCAATTTTAACTCGTTTTTCTTCTATTTCTATCACTTCTTTTCTTCTACTGAAGTTAGCGTGCTAACGAGCTAGCCCTGTCCCATAATACTGCTGTGCGACTGTAAGTCACTGGAGCATCTAGTCTGCCCTCAGTTCAGCATGAGCGGAGGAAGGGCTAACATTTCCCAGAGGGCGTATTATAATCTCAACAATGGCTGAAGCCCTGGGAGAGAGTGACCATTATCACCACCATCAACACATCCTACTCCTGGCAAGTAACCACGTTTGACAGTGGAGAGAACTTACACGTAGCACCTTTTAGTTTTGGGTAAGGGGCTGAGGAATACATTATATCAAAGAGTATCCTCACAACTATAGAGAGACGGATGCCATAGCTGAAAAAAAGTTCAGCTGTGAGAAGCATGCTGCTGTACACAAGGCAATTATAGGTGTTTTAAATTCAGTATTATCATTATTATTAACGTCTTAAGTCAGGCAGACAGATTGCAAAAGTAGGTATAATGGTTTAGGCTTACCAAGTATATCAAGGTCACAGATAGACCATGATACGTTGATATGGATCTCTAGGGTGGGGAACCTAAAAGTCTGTGCATGCCTGCTGCTCTGACTCATCTATAAGGTCTAATGGCACCACACCTTCCTCATAAAGGGCCCTCCCACTCAACAAAACCTGAGAGGAAAATGGTGCTCCCACTCATTCTGCAGGGCCCTCAGGGAGTCTCTATAACCTCTGCAGCACATTAAAAGAAGGCCCAGATGTACTGAGCTTTTAGTCCTATGGTTCTTAAGTGCTATGAATCTCTCTTGCCTCTTGTTTCATAGAAACACTGATATGTTACTCAATTTGAAGTTGGCTATTTAAGTAATAGCAGTCAACAGCTGATACATTTACTCTTAGTTTAGGCTTTTGGCTGGACTGCAACAGCTAGGTCACCCTAAGAAACACAACTGTCTATGACTAACTACCTGAGTAATGAGCTATACAATTAGTAAACTGAATGCTGAGTGACTGCGTGCTGAGGTTACACCACTGATTGGCCATCTGAATGTTGGAGATTCACCACTGACTGTAGCTCTTTCAAAATCTATTAGCTGGAAGTTGACGGCATAATTCTGGAACTTGGAGATAAAGTTGTACGTAAGCTATGTAAGCCACAGTTAGCCTACCTTTCCAGCATTAGCAACCTTAGGGCAATTCTCAACAATAAGCATGTAGTTTGCTAGCTTGGAGGTTCTGCTATTTCCTGTAGCAAAGGGATTTTGAAAATGGTTACAGGCTGGAAGCAGAAGGGGAGAAATATAGTCTGGGAGACACACGGCCAATGGCAGAATTATACCTGCAGCTTACATCCGGTGAATCAGACTACATGGCAGATGACACAGACACGGATGAGTGTCTAACATCGTTTCTTAGGGATCATTTTCAAGTAAATGTCATTGAAATCACAGCCCAGTCGCTGCCTTTAACTTATGTGTACGGTGTTTTTGTCAAATGATGTGTTTATAAAAATCAGGATTTTAGTAGCACAGAGCAACAGCTTCAAAAGGGCTTGGAAGTTACTGCTGGTTAACATGTAGTCTTAATGGGCCACGTTTCAGTCTCCGTTTTAAACTTGTTCCATTGTCTGACAACAGAAACAGAAACACATGCAAATGAGACAGCCCAATTGGGGATTTGGTTGTATTGAAGTGCTTTATATGTTAGCACAGACAGTAGGAGTGAAGCAAACATAAAGGACTGAAACCAGCTGGGACTAGGCACAATGCAAATATGACAAAAATGTAATAATTCATATACTAATTGCTGTATTACATTTCTAGCAACGCTTAGCTGCCTTTTTGAGTAGGTTTTAGCTACTTTCCATTGAAAGTAGTTTTTACAGCAGTTCCACAAAAGTTATCCTCAGTTTTGCACGATTACCATACACAGTCCAGCCATATACTAGACTCTGACCTAGTCTTGTTTAGTTATCAGTGAAGAGCTTCAAGAATATCTATGTGGAAATTACAAATCAATTAAAGCCTTTTCTGAATTTATGAACAATACTGATGCATTTACAGAAAATGTCCTAATATTGTAACTTTTATCTTACATCTAGATGTATCTGAGGTTGAAAGGAAAATCTAATGGAATGCAGCTCTCTTTCCTAATTTCTAATTTCAGACACCACCACAGCTCAAATGTCAGACACCACCATAGCTCAAATGTCAGTCCTTTCGCTATTCAATGTTAAGAAAAAAAGTGACCTAACACAGCAGAGTTTGGCTAACTATGTGGATGTTATGTGTGACTTTCACAGAGTACTTTTTAAACATGTAAAGCCAAATTACTTACATGTTAAAGAAGAGTATAAATTATATGGTAATTGTTTAGTATACGACAACAACAACAACCTAAAACTAGATAAAATGCATACATTTGTTAAAAGATCTTAAAATGTTTTCAGGGTTCCAAAATCTTTATTAGAGTGAGTCAGGTACATATTTCTTATTTCTTACATACTTCTCTGACTAGGGTATGCATGACAATTGATATATATATTTCACTATAAATAATACGAAAACTTATATCAGTAGTGTTGCTTAAGTTCTTATTGTCATTACCACAAAGGAATACAAGGGGGAATTGCCTCATACAACCAACAGTGGCAATGTGTGAAGCAACACAGCAACAGACTGATAAAATGCATCAGAAGTTATATAAAGCTATTATGTTGTAATTTCTGATTTCTTTAAAAAAAAAAACACCTTTCATGTGACTATTACTCTTGTTTAAATTTACCACGAAATGAGCTGAAAATTAAATGTTGAGAATTTTTTCATACTGGAACAAGGAGACTTCTGAGAAGAATTCGAAAATACATGAGGAAGGCACAGATAGGAGTTTTGTGAAAGATACACCTTTCACCAAACTGAAGGCAGCACAACAATGTTTTACAGACATGCATATATGCCTCTCCAACACACATTGCAACACATACAAATTAAGTTTTTAGTTAATTATAAAACCTGTAACGGTAATAGTAGTGGTCGTATATTAGAAATAGTAGTTAATATTCATCTACCTTATAAACCTTTGTTTAAAATGTAAACTTACTTTTGGAGTTTGTCATATTCACGTTCAAAGTCTCTCTCAACCTGAGAAAAAAAAGCATTTCATGTAAAATTCTGTAACTTCAATATTTTATGTGCTGTCATTTTATTTATTTAATCAAAGAAAATGAGTAATCGCAAGGCATGAACACACAATAATCATATAGCCCTTTTTGACTACAAAGTCTGAGGATATGCAAGTTCAGATATCTGAGTCAGTACTATTTTGGGGACCAAATTTATGTTTTTATTTCCACATTATCTGAGGAATGATTAAACAAATAAATGAAAATGGATAAAAAAAAAGTATTCACACAGTTTGAGATGTCGTAAAATACCAAGAAAAACCACTGCAAGTTTGTAGTCTGAAATTAATACTGCATACAAGATGTTGTAGTCTCAAGACTAGCATATTACCGCTCAACGAACAATACTACTATCTTTACTCGAGAAATTAGTGGGTCATGTCCTTTTCTCAAGGACTTTTTGAGGGCATAAACAATAACTCAGGAATTATGGCTGGTCAACAAGAACTAAGACAGCTTGTCCAACCATGTCTCTAAAACATGTCAGGTGGGTTACAGAGGCCTCGGGGGTTCCTGTCTTGTGGTTTTGTGGGCTCCTGGATTTAAAAACAGAGGCTAAAACACAGAGGGAGGCAGTTGACACTTTGTCACAAGTGGATCATCTAGCCGGGCTGCCTCTAACCCACTCCCTGGTTTTTGCTTAGGATGGCACAGGAAGCTAGAAACCCAGTTTGACAGTGACTGCCGGGCCACAGACCCATTACAGTGGAAGTGGTTTTCTCCAGCAAGGAGAACGCCTACTCACTGTCACTTCAAGGTAACCACCTCTGCCCCCTTGAATGGCTTGGACAAATTGGTATCCAATAAGTCTTTTGTTTGTGGCATTCCGATGACAGCATTCAGACTACTATTCAGGTTATACATACATTCTCTGAAGCTCAACAACTATAGCTTGACGTTAACAAAAGCTGTTTTTTATTTATTTTTTTTTTTACAAATGTACATTTAAACAATTTTTTTTTTTTTAATCTACATCCAGTTGTTGGAATTTTCTGTCATTTTCATCGATGAGTTAATTGATTGTAAGTTTGGTTTAGAGACTTACAGTCTTTGAGACAATCTGCTTCTTTGGTTGTCCAATCTTGAAGGGAATCCTGAAATGGTGCAAAGAAAAAAGACAGGTGACATAAGCAACTGGCAAAGGACTACCAAAAAGCTAAAATTACTTTTCATCATTAGATGGTCAACTGATGACCATCTATGATGAAAGCTCACACTATGCAAGCTTTCAACATTATATGGCAAAATGTTGCATGACCTATACTGACTAGAGGTCAGTATAGGTCTTACGGTGAACAAGTAGGATCTGAAGCTGTTAATCCTTGCTCCTCTCAGGAATGCAGTCAAAGCCATGTACAGTACTTAAGACTGTCAGTGAAAACATCTGGCTCCCATTTCAGCAGACGTTGCTGTCCCCCATTCTCTATGTGGCATTATTACATTGCCCTGGCTGGCATTGATATTCAGATGCACTCACTATACTGCATATCGGGAAAATATCAAAACTGTTTTCAATGTCAGGCAGACACCATACTATAATGTGACTCAAAAAGGCAACCAGGACACTGACTGTCCCGTAAAAGATTTTCAGAATGAAATACAAACTTTTCCTCTCTTGAAAGACAAACAGAAAGGGATCACAACTATAGTTTGCTAAAAGAAGAAGAAAAAAAAAAACAGTTCCTTCTTAGTTAAAACACAATCTTTTATCCCCATTTCAAAACCTTGTCTATGCCTTAATAAATTGCTACCAAGCATCAGAGTAGCTTAAGAATCTGTGAGACAGAAAACCAATGTGCTTTGCCAATGTGCTTGGCTGTAGGTTGTCATTGATGTGGCACTAATGGCCTAAAATCTAAGCTATATGATGGACAGTTGCTGCTGACAGGCAGGGTGAGGCAGCAGCTGCGTCAAAAAAGGTGTGTAGAATAATGAGATGGAAAAGAGAGGGTGTGATGTAGGGCCTCATTGTGCAACCAGTGAATGCTACTGATGTGTGGGGAAGATCTTTTTGTTGACAGCTCGATCAAAAAACTTCATATGGTCAAATAACGGCTGGTTTAACAAAAAAAACAAAATAGATAAATAAATAAATAAATTTTAAAAAACTACAAAATGTTCCACTAGTGGCTCAGGTATCAAGATTTCCTTTGATTTGCTGGCTCTGCATTGATTCTGTGCTTTAGGTTGTGTAGAGCATTGATGGTGTTGATTTTGCTTTCAATGAAGATTTGAATACAAACCGTAGTAATCTGAGATTGAACTGATTAAAAAAGCCTAAAAACATTTTGTAGCTTTTGGCTCAGGTGAGTAGTTTCACCTATTGTGTCATCATCTGGGTGAGTCAACATGGAAAATAACCACAGAACTTACTCAGCTCCATCGAATGTGACTCACCTTTCTGCGAGTACCTGATTAAAGCACTATAAGGTAGTTTAAATGTTTGAAATTGTAGGGGTTCCTTTTCTAAAAGACAACAGTAGCATAATTTAATAGTTTTTAATTTAATAATTTTCTTTGACTGTAATCTGGAGAACCGGCCTTGCACAGTCAGACTAATACTACTATTGTAAGAGCAGTTATCTCTGTGAAAAAAAACCCTTCAGAATCAATGCAGCCTGGTCAGACATGTACAAAACAATCACCAAAAGTGAATGACTTGCCTGCTTTAATACTAGTTTCTCATATTGAGTACATATCCCATTAACACTTTCAGTCAGTGTGGGTTAGCACCTCCTCCATATGACCACTGCTCCACTTGCTAATGCAGTGGTCCTGTGTTTACCCGCATCACTCAAGTTACTGTGAATGATCAAACTGCACTTCAGTTAGAAACTACAAATACACACCGCTATAGACATGACTCATATATACCAATGGGTTTTATACTAATAGGTACTTTGCACCATACTACTAGAATGAACTGCAAAACAAATTGAACTTATTCCTCTGAGGGACATTAAAGGTTTTCTTGATAATAATACTTGTTATTGTTTTAATTAGTTTGTCTGTGTGTGTGATGATGGCTTTGTGTAACTGATTTGTTGTATTATGATGTACAGTATATGTAATATGTCTCAGGTCTATCTTGTAAAATAGATTTTCATCTTAATGAGAACTGTGAAATAAATAAAGCTTTACAGACAAAAATGTGCAACAGCAGCATGTGTGTCGATTGTAAAAATAAACATATTTGTAAGTAAAACTTAAGGGAACATAACAGAACTAATAATTAAAAAGAGGACACATAGCAGTTGGGCAGTACTGAAACACAGCCAGTATGGTTGCATTTAAAGACAACTGACCTGTATACTGTCACGTTGTTGATTTGGTCTTTGGAGAGCATTAGCTGTGCATTAAAAGCAATTTTGCATATTTGCATTTGTTTTTTTTTTTTCCTCTGGTTAGATGACTGGTTTTCAACCAACATCGCACAGCAACAGCTTTTTGATGTTTCTCTAATTTTTTGGGTGTGTCTGGGAGAAAATCAAGACATCCAATGTAAGAGTTAAGCATAAACTTTGCAGTGTTAAAATTTAGCCATCAATGCATTATGAAACATTTATCTAAATGTTTGCTTGTACTGTTCTTTTTTGCTTCATCATGACAGATTTGTTTCTAGATCACACCGAGAGAGTCTGTACAAGTGCAATTATATTAGAGTGGATTTTCCTTTTAATGTAAAAAAAAGATATATTTTGATGAGAGTCCTTAATGTTATAGACTCAGATTATATCCAGTTCTGCAAAGAGCAAAAGGAAAGTGGTCACTCTCTTCAACTGCTTATGAGAACTGGCAAACACATCGACAGAAGTGTGCTTCAGAGAGGGAGAGGGAAAATGTAGCAGGCAACCAGAGGGACAGAACAAGAAAGCGGGAGGATGGTAGTCACTGTGAGAAACATTTCTGATGTTTCTTCACACAGCAATATTTCTGTAGGGGCTGTCACATTTAGAAACATTGGTAAGTTGGGTCCTGTGAACCCAGAACTACTGTCTGACATGGCAGAGGCCCAGCTACAACACAGCTGAAGACAGAAAACTTGTGTGCTACACAAACTGAAGCCCAAATTTTTCTAATAACAAATCTAAGCCTGATGATGGCATGCGTGGGTAGTTCAGCTGAACATTGTCTTCGTATTTTCTGCAAAATATTTTGGACAATTTATGAAATATTATCTACAGTCAATATAGTATATGTACATATTACAGTACTTAAATCCAAAAATGAACTCAACCAATAACCATTTCCTTACACAATTAAATACAAACTAATAACTGAAGAGATATGTAAATATGTTTTTTCGGGAATAGGATTTTTTAGAAAATAACAGTAACATAAGAGGTTACTTGCAATATTCAGTCACTGCCCATTTTCAGGGTCAGATGCATTAAGAAACTCTGTTACACATGACATTTGCTGTCATTATCAGCAAGATGGTCAGCTTGCATTTACAGTGCTATCGGATCTTTGCTGTAATAGGCTACACGTCACTGCCATCAAGTAAGCACGTAGGCAAGAACAAAGACATAACAGTCTTCTCTATCCTGGACAGATTATGCACTGACTGGAAGAACCAATGGCTTTTCACCAAAACTGCAAATGTGTATGCCATTAGAGGGACAGTGCATCATTCGACCCTGGATATTCCGCGGAAGACAGAGAGCTGGTTGAAGATGTTGGGAAGTGGTTTTGTTCTGATGATGACCCCAAAGTCAAACCCCTCACGTCATACAAGCAAGTGTGCAGGCCCTACTGGAATGCATCAGTCAGCAGAGCCCATAAAAGACCCTTTTCACTGGTCAAACACCCCACTCTTGACCTTGTGTTTGGTGGTGCGTGCTGGGAGAAGCATCACTTGCCAGCTATTGACTGTCTGACTGAAATGAATGACGCCATCTTGCTTACAGTCTTCCCTAAAAAAAATGACACTGAGAATGTGTAATGTGTTAAAAAGTGAGTTAATGTACTAACACGTCACAGGGGTACTGAAGAAGTTTGCCATTTCCTCTTGAATTGCATTCATGAATTGTGGGAAACAAGTACTGTATTTATGCACACACACAATTGAGGACTGGTATGAAAATCTTTCTCATGCTTGTAAAAATCAAGTCATATTGAATACTTATGTATTAATAAGTATTCAATACTACTGAATACTTACTAAAAGAGATTGAAAACATGATGTCCAAAGAAAAAGACAGAAACACCACTATTGCAGATGTTAATGGGTTGAAAACTTTCTGGATATTGTATTGTATTGAGCCCAGGTTCATTGCCAGTACAGCCCAAAAGCCCAAAATGAAAGGAAGATACACCAGATGAGCTATTGCTGTCATAACAGCTATTTCTTTGCATTTGTTTTTGTCAAATAGCCAAAAAGCTCTGACTAATAAACACTCAACATACTCTAAGAAAGACAATGAAACACGTCACCCTCTATGTAACACATATAATAGATTACAAATCCCGCTTAACATGGTAGGCAACTGTTTCCCAGTAACAGAAAACAAATATTTCCCTGGAAAGATGAGACAATGTATTGCCAAAAAAGACAAGACAAAAACGGGCCTCCCAAAATACAGGTTTCAATATACAGTATATATAGTTGCATTTTGTTCCAGATTTCAGACTAGAGCTATTTAGACAAAGTGCCTAAATCAGAAGAAGCAGTGGAGCCAATTATGAATAAACTCTCAGACACTCTTGAGTGATGTTTTTCTTACATGTAAAGATTTCTGGGACATTTTCTTTGTCTCCAGTGAGAACTTGGGGTGGAACAGGGACTAATACTGATGAAGCCCTGCAAATTCAATTAATACATTGTGTGCCATGTTCACATATTATTTACATAAACTTAAATTGTCTGAGAGAAGAGTCAAGAGTCAGGAGAGCACAAAAACATATTCTGTTGTGGAAAAATACTTTTTTGTTGCCATTTTGCTGAAAAGCCTTATCTGCTGTTGTTTACTTTTTGGGGATTTCACCACAGAGATGGAAGATCTCTGAAAACAAGAATCGTAGATTCAGTTAATTAATCTGTAATTCATCAATGTAGACTATTTCATAAGACCAACTGTTTACTCAACTTGATTTCATTCATTGAACTTAATTCTATAAATGTCTGTGGTTCCATAGAAAATTACAAGACTTAAAAACATCCAGAGCTAAAAGGGACACAATTTGGTTTAACGGTATATATTTATATATTACACATAATATTACAACGCTTCATATTCCTTGCTGGTTAGCGTTGAAACTATTATATTAATTATTGAATAATGTTCCAATTATTTTCTCAATGAATGTTCATGAAAATAACAACCGAAAATGCCCATTACAAAAAAGGTGATATCTTGAAATGTACTGCCCTGTACAACGAGTCAGATCCAAGCCCAAAGATATTCACTTCACTATCTAGACGACTAGACAATAAAGCACCAAATTCTTACTTTTGAGAAGCATTTTTGTTTGAAAAATGAATTACTGGTAATCAACGGAGATGCCGATTGATATTTTTCCAACTAATTGTTTAATCAACTAATTATCTCAGTTTAAGTCCTTATTAAAGTGACTTTAGTTGTCGGGCTATAGTTACAAATGATACAAGCACTTCCAAATAAACAAGCCAGAGGCAGGGTCTGCAGACACGACTGTGTTAACTGTTCCCCTAAAACCTGATATTAAACTGTGCTTAGCTGCTAAAGGCTTCTCTCCCCTCAAGCAGATAACTTCAAACTTGTGGGTTAGTATCCCAAACTTAAGGCAGATGTTGAGGCAAGCACCCACCGAACATCTATCAGACTCGTGAAGCACTGCAAAAATAACATTTGATCATATTAAATATCATCAACAAAAAATCCTCCTAATGGCTCAGCGGTGCATATCGAAATGCTAACGTTAGCCAGAAACAGCTGACCAGTGTCATCCTCAGGTCCCTCTTTAATGGCTTCACTGTTGACCCTGCTGACCTGACGACGAGCTACGCTGAGTTTCCATGTTATGATCAAGGCGCCACCAGCTTGGTCTAGGTAAGGTTCGTCCAAACTGCACTGACAAGCAGCTGTAACTTGGGACAGTGGTTTATCCTGCTTTAACAGGCAACTTGCTTACTAATGTTTCACTAACCACCTAAATATCGCCGGCTAGCTTAGCCGCTGTACAAGACTCTACCAAACACCCCTTGATCGACGTTTGCCACTGTCACTTCGCTTGTGCCCGCTAAACAAAACATACAATGCCTTTGTCCGAACCACCGACATCTGAACTGCTATTAAACGAACATTAAAAGCCTCCTTTTCGCCCGCTGCGAGTTTAACGAGCTAGCGCCAACTCCGTCCTCCACTACTATTTGTGTAGCGCTTCCGGGAACTAGCCGGAGCCCGGTGGACGAGCCGTCCGTCCCGGGGGGGTAATCGTGAACGCGTCCCTCCAAACTGCACCTCGCCCTCCAGCTCGCACCTTAAGCGAATAACGTAGCCGAAATACGTACCAGCTCATTTTGAGTGAACTTTTATTCCGGTTTCATTAGGGGTGAGTTATTATCTTCCGAGGACCTCATCCCTTTTCTACCAGGCAACAGTCGGGCACTGAACAGGAAGTCCGAGCAACAAGCCGCTTGTGTTTCCTCTCAGGAGGTTTTTTTTTTTTTTTTTCTTTCTTTCTTTACAGAAACGAGAAAAGCGAATATTTGCTATAATGTTCTAATGTTATAATAACAGAGAGCGAATGCTCGCACGCGTGTGTAAACGTGTGTATATAATGTTCATTGGTCTCATTTCCCTTGTGTGTGTGTGTGTGTTGGGTGCGCGCGCCGGCGTGCGCGTGCACGTTTGGGACCCACGTTGAACTGAAGGCAAGTGATATTTTTCTTTATTCAAGTACTTACATAGAAATAACAAAACGATTTCATTACAACAAACCGAAGTAAACGGGGGAGTACATCTCCCCATCACAAGGATATAGTAAAATTCATTTCAATATTCAGCTCATCATAAAAGGACCTTATTATAAGGTAATAAAACATGAAATAGGCTAAAGACATCCACAACATTTTAAACAAGACCCCTTGTTTTTCTTTAAAAAAAAAAAAAAAAAAAAATCCAAAGTAACAGTTGTCCCAGTGTGTGTTTCCATATGTCTGTCTTGAATTGTTGCTAGATTTATCCCATTTCACCCAAAGTGACTTTTATTTTCATGCATAATAAAGAAATGAGCACCTCCCACAGCATCTGGGGGCAGTACTTGGGAACATTTCCGTGCACATGCAAACATGAGGATATACTCTAATGAAAAGGAAACACAACACAACAGAAAACAGTGAGTATCAACTCCATCTTAACACCGTGATGTCACTGTTGAAGACCACAAAATCCCTGAAGCCACACTGTAGTCCATAAGATGACATGAGTAGCCTATAATATCTACACATTATTGAGATCTCTTCAAATGAGAACCGTTGTTTTTCTGTTTGTTTGTTTTTTATTATCCTGTAATTAATAATTTTCACAAATGAGCCCAAGCCCTATTGCCTTGCCCAAGGCCCAATTTACAGAGACTAAATTAAACAGTTAAACACAAACATTAGTACAAGGCTGCCTTCAGCTGAAAGCAGACTGAGGTCACATTTATGATTTGTTGCTCCTGTGGAGTTCTCATCACGTATTGTTTTTGATCAGCCAACCCTGCAACCCAGTTTGGCACAAAGATGGCTGCTGATGTTGGCTCACATCCAATGTGGAGCAGAGAACGAGGATGAGGCAAATTCCAATTTCAGAGTGTTCAGCCACCCACTTTTGGACAATAGAAAACATAAAACAAATTATTCTTTGATAAGCATTATTAGGAGGGGGTTCTGGGTTTGTTTAACAAGTCACTGATATATCTATATATTCACACATTAGAAAGAAGGATTATTGTTCAGAGGAACATGGTACAGCCTGTATTGTTGTTCTACCACCAAACTATATTGAGGAGCGAGATGGAGGGGGATCATGTCAATTTTTACAAATTTTCTATCCATCCAATACAAAAATGTCATGGAACAAAAGTGACAGATGATATGACTGATGAAATATTGAGTCTGCAAAGTTGTAATTACATGGCTTCATTCAGACGTGGAAATAGCTTAGTCTAGTCTACCCCTTAGTCTGCACCAGTCCTTGACACCAAGCAAGAGGAGACCACGTTCTATATACTATAATTAAAAAAATCCATTCTCACCAGGAAGGGGTCAGATCTAGAGCACGCAAGAGCATAACTTTGGTCAAATAAAATCAAAATGTTCCAGAGTCTATAACAATCTGTGTCTAAAATCACATAATTCTAGGTAAACATTAAAGATAAACATTTTGTTTTTCTTATAACCTCATTTACTACATATTCTTTTGTGTGGACTCCACAAGGCTGTCTGCTACAGAATGTTTACACTAGAGGCCATTGCTCATTGCATGATTTGACCTGGCAAATCCCAATCTAATATTTTAATATTAATTATGATAAAGGTAATGACCTTGGATCTGAAACAAGGAATGGTGTGTCATGTATTGTGTATAAATTTCACTTTTCAAGAGTTTGTTAAGTTGTGATTTATATTTCAGTTGCATTTTATTGGGAGAACCTAAGAAAAAGTTGCATTACCAGATGACCATCTATGCAATAAAATAATGAATTTTTTATGATAAGAATTATTGATTTACAGTTAGATGTTGCAGGGTGTAAAACCTTTTAAAGTATCTGTAAAACTGCTAGGAGGTCTGTTCATTTAACCATGTAGATGAGTTGAGAAAAGACTCTCTGAGGCCAAATTAACTGGAAAATAAGTGGACACTTGCCAGGAAGCTCTGCAGTGAAAGCTGGTTGTTACAGGAAAGGGAAAACATGGCCTTGGAAGCTCATTTCTGTATGCACTGTGTTTTCTGTGGCACTGCTTTTTCTAAAATATTCTTTTGACCTTTACATTTGTCATTCGATATTCTTTTTAAGTCTGATATCTGTGGCTGCTGAGTGTTACAATATTTTTTTCCCAGCTGATAACAATGTTTATATAAGTTCTTTGCACCGCATACACCATACATTTTCTAATAGTCAGAGAGCACAGCCAATAACCAGAAATACTGTCTGTCTGTCAAAATAAGTGGTGAAAAGAATGTTTCTTTTGAAAGAAGGATAAGTTTATCTGGCATTTTAGCAATAAACTTTAATCATCTTAACATATTGACAAGACTATTGCTCCTTTAATATTTCAATAACAATAACTGAATAAATACGAATGTTTGGTTTGGTTGGCTCCAATTTTTTTGGCATCTGTATTTTGAGCTAACATTGACAGAAGCACATACCTTAACATTTATAGTCTTTTTCATTCCATATTCTCATTTTTCATGGTTTTTGACTAAAAGATTACTAAATGAAAATGCTATATTAATATCTCAATACAAAAAACCCTTCCTGCTTTCTAGATGTAAGGGAAAAATAACAGTTTTGAGAAAAAGTAAAGTTTATCAGATGTTGATATTGTTGTCAGTATCATTATAATATACTCAAGACCCAAGAGAAGCCACTGGCAAAGATGAGCCCATACAAAATGCTTCACTGAATGATAAAATAGGTATTTCCTTCTACCAGCAAAAAGATCAGTAGGGAGCCACATGAGAAAAATATTGGCATTGCCCTGCAGTGTATTTTGTTTAAGAAAGAATTCAACCATTTAGTCTCAGAGAACATCTATTTGAGAACAACCAGTGTTTTCTATACAATGGGAAAGATGTTTTAATTGAAATAACTGATTGCAACTATAATGGAGATGCACAGAATGTAAAAAAAAATCTTGTAATTTATTCAGAGAACACATTAGTGCTTCCTTAAACCAGTTACTACTTAAAGCATACAGATGGTGCAAATGATATTATTCTTTTTTTTAAAATGGAAAATAACACACCATATTTGGCACTACTGTAGTGCTCCAGAAATTTTTGCAATGACCTATGACAACAAAATATTCTGTAATATAACTACATTACTAAAACCTTTAAGACACATTCCGCACAAGCATTCAGTCAATTGAAAGATCTTGTTTATGCAGACATTTCTATTTACATAGTGTGCATGAAGGCATGCACATATATGCACAATTTAATACTGAGTTATGGTGCAGTTGACATTTGAGTACAAAAGTGAAACCTCTACTATAGCTACCTGCATACATATTTGTATACTGTACAAAAACAAGTCTGTAGTTTACAACTCAGTCTCAATCTCTCTGTATTAGAATAGATGTAAACATGGATTTGGAAATTTTAATTTTTCTCCTACAATATGTTGCTCATCTTTTGGTGACCTCAACCAAATATTTAAGTCTTTTTACCCCGTGAAGCACAGAAAAAGGGCCTCATTCATCTCCTTCCTTATACATCTTTGCTGTCATATACTGCTACTTTGCAGCCCAGTATTATTTATTTAATTAGTTCAGTCTGTCTAACTGTGCTCTTAGTTAATTTGATTTATGGGTTGGTGGCATATGTCATGAATATATTGCATATAATTGCAGAACTCAAGAAAACTGAAAAATGAAGAGTATTGGTGAGCTTTTCAAAACGGCAACAGAAATTCTATCTGGCAACACCACATAAAACCACCATATAAAAAGGCAACAAAAATACACAGTGTCTCTCAGTGACTACAAATAAATAAGTATTGGCAAAGGCATTGATTGCTGCAGGCATGTTTGTTTTATAAGTACAGGTAACAGGACAAGACATTGGTTTGCTTTGTGTGACTCATTCAGTCATTATCTAGATTTAACCAAATTGTTCAGGTTAATCTAAATCTGAGATGCGGTGTTTGAATCTGATCTCCCCTTGAATTCAACATGTGTGCTAGGCTGATATCACTGTTATGTTTGGTAATTGTCAGGCACAATAAAAAGAACCAGGTTGGCTGTATCACCACAATACATTTGGCACATTCTTTTGAGAAACAACATTCAAATAGAAAATAAAAAACACTACACCTCAACAAAAACAACAGAAAGACAGTCAAGTGCCACTAATAAGGTATCCATGACAGTACACAATTATAACCAATTGCACTTTTAAACAGCCTAATAAAATTAATGCATACATCCCAGACAACTCATCATTTAGCTAAGCTCCATTATAATTTTGTCTGTTTCAATCCTTATGATGGATTCTGGCTTCCTTCCAATGTAGAAATTCTCAGTAAAATTTACAAAAGTGTATCCGCCCCAAAACCTATAGATACACATTGGCCTTTTGGACAGAATGGGCCAAAGTGCCCTTCTATGTGTTGGCACTATGTTACAGTAGCTGAGGCTCTGAGTTGCTTGAAAGAGAAGGGCGTAGCAGCCTTTCCCTCTTAATTAAACTAAAGGCATCCATCTCAAAATAGAAGGAATAAAACTGAAAGGAGCAGGGAATATAAAACAGAGGGAAAAAGTCACCTATTTATCTCATTTGGGATGCTATCCCTTCTTCCTAAGTCTCTTTATGGGGCATGGTGAGGGCTCAGTCCAAGTGCACGTAGTGACGGTCACGATGTTCCCACTGTTGGCCCCCCACAGGAGCTGGGTGGCGAGCTGTGGCTCCCAGCACCCCCACTGCTCTTGTCAGCTGGCTTCTTGTCCTTCTGTTTCAGGTGGACCTTTGCGTGTCTCTTTCGCTCGTCACTTCTGGCAAACTTGCGTCCACAGAACTCACAGGAGAAGGGTTTCTCACCTGTGTGTGTGCGAATGTGTGTGGTCAGGTGGTCACTGCGGCTGAAGGAGCGCATGCATATTCGGCACTGGAAGGGTTTGTGACCTGTGTGGATGCGGAGGTGACGTGTGAGCTCATCTGAGCGTGAGAAGCGTCTGTCACAGTTCTCTGCCGGACAGGCATGCGGCCGTTCGTGGACAGGGGTTTTGCTGGGGCGGTTGGGGTACTTCCGTGGTCGGATGGGTTTGAGGGTGAGAGTCTGTTGCGGAGGGTGGTGTTGAGGAGGGTGCTGCTGCCCACCAATGAAACCTGGGTGAATTTGCTGCTTGTCTTTGAACGCTCTGATGGTCTCCAGGGGTGTGATGGGTGGAGGGTTGACTCGGATGGGGTCCATGGTCTGGAAGGGCTTGTGCTCCATCACACCAACCTCCCCCTGATGATGGAAAAGGTTGTAGTCAGGGATCATGGAGAAAAGGCTGCCATCCATGGAGGCTTTGGATGTGGAGTGATAGTCATTGCCAGGGTAGGCTAGAGCAGTGCTGGTGGCAGGGCTATGGTGGAAGGAGACCTGATCCTGGTACAGGTCACCACAGGTGGAATAGGCAGGCAGCGGTGGACCATACACCTGCTCCATATCTGACGTCTGTCCGCCCATGCTGGCTGCGGACGATGATGTCTGTGTCGTTACTGTGCCAGGTGAAGGAGATACACCCAAGATCCCTGCGCTGACAAGACTTATGATATTGTTATCAGAGCACCAGCCAGAGCCACCAATGCCACCTGACGGAGGAGTGTCAAAGGCAAACTTCCCCAGATAGGTGACAGTCTGCCCGCTGCGGTTGGACTGGAAGCTGGATCCATACTGAATTTCTGCCGTTGCTTTCTCGTTCCCCATGCCCAGATCCATGATATTATCTACATAAAGCAAAAAAAAAAAAAAAAAATCATGAACAAGTCATCCACATGGTTGATCAGACATGAATATGAAATGCAATCAGTTGAGAAGAAAAGCCTGTAAAAGTGATCATGTGATACAAGTTGTGAAAAAAGTCTAGAAAATTCACTTTGTCAAGCTATATGAACTTGCAGTGAAAGTCCTTTTTTGTCCGAAATTCAGCTCTTTTGCATATTTCTGTAATAGTGGGCCAATAAGAGATCAAAAATAAAAGAAGTCCGACACAGTTCATAAAGAAATGTGCGCGCTGTCAGACCTGTAAGTTAAGTGAGTGACTGCTGCATCTGAGACAGTGGTGTGTCTCTCTCTCAGATCCCACAAGCTCTCATAAATCAAGACCTAAACACCCCCTTTGATCCAGTCATTGTGTCCCTCAGGAGGAAAGCCAAACTGAATGGTAAGATCTGATTTCTTTACAGCAGGGAGGATTATAAGGCAGACGCCACATCTATCACGCTCAAGGATTCAAAACACATTTGCAGCAAAGAACATCTGCACATAACAGGGGGAAAAAAATTTAAGTGATAATCCAATTTCTGCAGTCTTAGTTATCTTAACAAATTTTGTTGATATTTTATTTGTACAGAACCTTACACTCCACACCAAAAATACAGACACACACACACACACACACACACACACACAGGATTTTAACTTATTCCAAAGATGCCGTGAAAGCCATCAAACACAGATGTGCTTAATGGGGATACATTTATGTGCTGATCATGCTCTGAAGGCAAAACGTGAGGCATTTGGAAACAGAAGTTAAAATAGATGTCTCTTTTCATTTGAGGGAAATCATACACAGGGGTGCTTATATATTCACTCCCAGTAATTACAGCCTGCTGGAATTTGGCTAAAGGCAAATTATAATGAAACAAACAAAACCAAAATTATGTATATTGCACAATACTGTTGAAAACTTGAGCTATGACTCACAATGACATAATTTTGTTTATGTGTATGACCTTATGATAGGATTAAGAGTTGATATTAATATATTTTAATCTAAACCTTTAGTCATTTGAGTAGTGGGATATTCAAGCAGAATGAGGGGCATGAAAAAAAAGTCCTCACTCTTTTTTATGGGTCAGTACTTGAGAGACCACCACACACCTGTTCCACCTGTAAAACCACAGCATGCTACCTTTACCAAAAATATATAAATGATACCCCCGCAAAAAAGCCTTTATGCAAAAATTATGTATATATATATATATATATATATATTCTATTTCTAATGAGAATTTCACTAAGTTCAGACATGATTAAGACAATAACACACACCTGTACTCTGCAGCATCCCCCCATAGTTTCATTTCGGTTGATTAAATATATCATGTCAGAGGTCATAAAATATACATTTAATTACCGTGTTTATAGAAAAATGAAATATGTCACATGTTTATCATGAACTTGACAGTTGCTTATATTTAATTCACACAGACACACACACACACACACACACATATATATATATATATATATATATATATATGTATATATATATATAAGAGAAGCACACTATTTCTAAGACAAAGCGCTGAGATAATTTAAACGCACACTTCTTAGGTAAATCGGGGGAAATATTTCGGGTTTAAATCACACTTAGGGCTTTTTTCAAAAAATGTTGTGAACTAAAAAGAAAACTTAAGGCTTGAAAAAGGCTTAAACCTAAAAATTGATTCGTGAACCAGGTTCGACAAGGTAAAGGTAAATCATTGTTGACTGCACCACATGGTGATCTTCTCGGTCACATCAGGAAACTGAAGATTCAGTATTTTTCGAGCAGCACTGACTCATCACCTCAGAAGGTGAGACTGGACAATTAAGGATTGATTTAAGGCCAATCTACGACACTGAGCAGAACCAACGAATCAGCATTATGATAGAGTCTGAAACCATCAGAAATATGCGCTAATGCGGACTATGCAATAAATCAATCAATATCTCCGGCCTCGCAGTTTAAAGAATATAAGACGGTTCTCGGGCCTGGCTTCTGAACATGTTTCGTTTAGCTTGGGAAACAGCCACACACGCCTACTAAAATCCAATCTGTGACATGGTAATAGAGTTGTGAATGAAAGTCATTGTCTAAAGTAGTTGAGCCATCTCCGCGGATGGATATTAGATTAATAAATCAGTGGCATTTGTAGTTCAACCACATTAATTAGACACATTTTTTCATATTTCAGTTTAAATCACCTGCCAATTGCGTTTTTGGTGATCAGTGCGTAATAAGCCTTTTTTCCACAAGCAGTCACATCAAGACATTTCCTCAAACACGCCCCAGCTTTGGAGAATTAGAAATAGTATAAATACAGTAGATATGCTTTAATATAATATATTTTCTTGTGTTTTTTAAGTTTCGAAATGAACATAGTTGCTTTTTTCACGCCGTTTCCGAAATCCCGTCATTTCGGCCACGCGCAAAATAGTGAAAAGGATAAAATAAAATCTCGTGGCCGACCTGAAAGTCACTCATTTTAAAGCTTTATCTGATTCACAGTAAGGGGCGTTACACCTGGCCCCGAAAAAAGTATTCAGTACGGGAATCTGCCTTTGTGCGCAACAGCCAGAGCGCAAACAGGTGCTCCAAGCCCCGAGACAACTGTTGCCTTCCGCGCACATCGCAGTTTGAACCACTTTGATCAAAACAGACACACACACTCACACAAACACACACACACACACAAAAAGTAGATTTAGATCTTACCTGTGTTCATCTGTGAATAATGGTTAATAGATTCCGTGCTGGTGAAAATATTCATTGACGTCGGGATGTCCTCTTCTGGGTAGAGACTGTCAGGGATCGTGTTTATTAAACTGCTCATGGTAAGAGGGAGCTTGTCCGCTAGTTTCCCTGTCATAGCAGTTATATTCAGCCCGACATTTATAAGGGGCAACACGCAGGTATCCAAGTAGTTACGCGAAGAAAAATGAAAAAAAAAAAAACAGCGGTTGTTCTCAAAGTGGAAAACACAGGTGTGGATCAGGCGTGAAAAAACAACCAGGAGAGAGGAGCAGGGATGGATCCTGTTGCTGCAGCTATCCAAGTATCCCGCGGAGGACGAGCGGCGCCGGTTATCTCCTCCCGTGTGATCACCGGCTATTGTTGTTATTAATCTGATCACTGTGGAAGCTGATGGGCTGCTTGTGGGGGAATTTGAAGTCTGTGAATCAGTGGAGGAGGTGGTGGTGTTGGTTGCACAAGAGCAGCTCTGCTTGCTCTATTGGAGCTGGATAGGGGACTCCAGTCTGCCTGTATTAAATAGGGGGATGGAACATTCGCGTGACGTAGATGACCATATATGGACAGAGCGCCCAGAAGAAGGCTCTCCGCGCGTCAGTCGGTGGAAACTACTGTGGAGGCAAAAGGCTCCGACGGATAGATAGCTGCAAAAAGTTTATGAAATTACATGTCACCTCCAGCTGCGTCCTCTTTCGGGATGAGACGCCGGTTCTCCTCTCTTCCTGTCCATGTGGAAAACATTTCAGTGAATGAACGGCGTGTTGTTGCTGTTTTTATTTATTATTGCCAGAAATTATAATATCTTTGATAGGCAATCTGGCACTTTGCAAGCTTTTTTTTTTTTTTTCATGCAGATGTGCGTGTGTGTGTGTGTGTGTGTGTGTGTGAGAGAGAGAGAGAGAGAGCTAGAGAGAGGGAGGGGAGGGGTGTTGTGGATGTAGGGGCTTTTGCTCAAAACACTGACTACTTTATGTCATACGTTAGGCCTACATACGGTTCGTTAAAATCTGCCAATACTGACTAAATATTGGAGTGTGTTTCTTTTTTGGCTTTACATCCAAACTTCTTTTTTTTATCCAAAGAGGCCCAGGCTGAAAAAATGAATCTGCACTCTCAGTGCTTACATTTCGTTCTTGACTCCTGGGGAACATGCACACACTGTTTGCTGGTCTCGTATTGCAGAATACTGGTTCAAACCCCCGTTTCATGTAGCAACACTGTCTTACAAAGAAGATAATTGATGGAGTTAATCGCTTGTAAATATTGCAAGCGCTTTGTAAAACCCACAGGCTTGCTTTGACTTGGTGCCCCAAGTGATCGGCTAAGTGGAAACTCCAAATAAGGCAGTGTCCGGCCCCGCCCCCTCCATGTCTCTATTTGGACATGTGAGTTCCGGGGTAAAAGTTGTAGTGGAAAAGTGATCGGAAGCCGCAGACGTTTAAAGAAAAGACAGTGGACAAAGCGTCATGGCTCGATTTCACCAGTTTGCCAACTTGCGAAAAATCACCTACTCTGGCTGACTTAAAAAGTTTCTAAAATAACCCCCGTGTAATTTGAATTGTTTCAGTGAAAGCCAAGAATTACTGAAAGCATCTGGGGTCACTGACTGACTTGATATGTTGTCTATCAGTATCACATCATAGTTTTTAGCCATTGCACTAACTCATTTGTGAAGGATTGTTTATTTTTGGTGAGGACATTATCAATTTTCTGCTGTAGCTGTGACAATAGAAAATACAGATTTTGGCAAAATCCACAGAAAATACTGAATGAAATGTCTGCCTGAATATTCAGACCTGAGATATTAATACTACCTCAATGAACCAGAAGTGTAAACAGAGTGTGTGGGAGAATTAGTCTGAATCATGCTCCGTGTTTAGGGGGCTTACACAAACAGAGCAGCCAGTGATCTTGTGTGTCTCATTACCAGGGGCAAGTCCTCCCTGTGTATGTCTGTGTGTTTCAAGAGCAGCAGTCATAGCAGAGGGCAGGGCAGAGTCCACCCCCCCATCTCTTGAATCAGAAAAATGGACGACAATGTTCCTGATGGACTTGAAGCAAAGTAAAACAACAACTCTTTTGTCTGACCGGGAATAGATTTTTTTATGTTGACTTCACTCTCTGCCTCACACTGTGTCACTCCCTGAACTTGCTCTATGTATCATTTTTGCACACTGGTTCGGGCCGAAAGGCACCGAGAGTTAAAATGCTCAGTCATCTTGTGTTTGAGCTGTTCCCAGAGTTGAAGCTAAAAGTTGCATATTGTATATCTGCACATGTACAGCTACTTTCAGGCCCTATTTAAAACACTGATTTTTGTCTCCATTTTTAGCCTATGATACAGTGGCTGTCAAATTTGTCTAAAAGTCACTTTACATACCTTAAGAGGCTGTTAATTTTGTGCTATATATCTAAGTGTAATATTAAATAATGTAAAAAGACAGAACATACTTTAGATAGCATACAACTGTTCTGGGCTGCATAATAGAAGTATGATTTCTATCATGCAGATGCAGATCAGACTATGTTAAACTGTCTGTTGTTCCTGTTATTTTGTCCAGCCCATGAAGTTGCACAGGTTGATCAATGTAGTGGAATTTGCATGGAAAAGGCTGCCTCAACTGTTGCGTTTATGGCTGCAAACCAATGAGAGCATCCCCGCAGGTCAGGCTAAGGACTGACTGTACTGTAGCGTCTCTCCTCAGGGGAAGCGTTTGTGTGTCTCTGTGGTTGGAAAGTTGGCCAGCCCATCTGGAACACCTACCTGTTGTAGGCTTATTTCCTCGACTGTAAGCCGGGTCACATGGGGCAGGCCTGCAGTGTTTATCAATGGCTTGCGGCAGTAGAACTCTTTGACTGCAGTGTCCTGGCTCCTTTGCATATGGGGATTCCATGGAAGCACAGCCTCATTTTAAAGCACAGTGGAAAACGTACCAGGCAGTGTGGATATGTAGTCAAATTAGTTTTGTTTTTTTCCAAGCTTCACGGGGAAGGCTGAAATTGTTGTTCCTTGCTGTTAGTTAGAGAGCTGGAAAGATAAAATGTTCCCACTTTCAAAAACACTAATTTTATATCCATTATTCTGAGTCATTTTTTTTTCAAAAAGCAAATACCTCTATTGTTATTATGAATGTTTATCTTGAAATACTGACAGCAGGACATAAGGAATATATTCTGTAGTCAAATCTAGACTAAAATTATCATAGTGCTAGCATTGCCCAATTATTGCTATCAGATGAAGACCTATTATTTCCAAACTCTGTCTTTTTCAAACACTAACAGCCCTTTAGTGAAGCTGTCCAGCATCAAATTTCAGCTTTATCCAGTAGGTAATATCTGATTGAAATTCGGTTCAAGTAAGAGGAATACATGATTTTCACATGACAACATGCTTGACTACAATGTTTCACATTGTGCATTTTCTACAGTAAAAATGTACCAAGTTTTTTTGCTTCATTTTCATCATCACATCATCAGTAAAGCTATGTTTATATAGTTTGCAAAAGTTACAGTTCAACATCATAAAGCTTGTACTCAGTCTGCTATCTGTCTCTATGTATACAGTTTTACTATTCACAGTTAATCGGATGGATAAAACATACATTTAAGACACAAGGCCAGCACAGACCTCAGCAAAAATCTTTAGAGGTCAAAAAGTGCATTTTAAAATTCTGCGTTTCTCGTTGGTGAATGTAGACAACTGTTCAATAGAGCCTAAAAATGTGGATATTCATGTGAATTTTCCTTCAGAGGCAAGACTCAAATCTCCAGTTGGAGCGAACTGACATGTATCTATGCAGTCAGATTTGCAGAACAATACCAGGCTGTTGAGGTCAAGCGCACAGTAAATAAATGCGCAAAGTGATCAGCAGACCATACTGTTGACATGCATTGAACAGATGTCACACTCAAATCAATTTTGCCACTGCTCACAGCAAGTGATGAACTACAGAAATCCTCTACTGAAAAAATCTCCTGCACCTCTTCAGCTGAAAAGAGAAAAGAAGAATGGAGACTCGAGTCATCATGCATATTAGATCACTTAGTGCCGGTTAGGCAATTGAATTGATTATACAAATTACTTTTAATTAATTCAAGTTTGAATAAATTAAGAAAATATTAAATGCTTTTCCTATATCATCAAGGGATGCGCTGAGTTTTGTTTTTTTTTTTTTTTTCAGAGAAAGCAATATACAATGCACCGATGAACTACAGCTGTCAGTTTTTCTTAATCATAATATTTCAACTCTCTTGACATTTAGAGTAAAAATAAACACATTCAAGGAAGCTGAGTGGCAAAACCCAGCTGTTTTGGCAGGATATCTCCAAGATATAAAGGAGAAAAAAATGCACAGTGTATTTGGAAGTACAAATCTTGGCTTTCGATGGTGTACTGATGGATTCAAGTAGGTGGTTTTTGGAAGAATGCTCTCCCACTTGGCATGCTTCACAATGAGTGTGGAATTATACTCCACTTGCCAATTGTTTAAATGTGATTTCATAAGTCAAAAAGGATGGGTAAATCAAGGTCAAGAGAGATATTCCAAGCGACGGATATTTAATGTTTGTTCAAAAGCAATGGACTCTGACTAACTGTGTGCATATTTGCATTGTTTTGGTTGTTTTGTTTGTGGACCCAGCTGCTTTGACTGCTAAGTCGGGGAGGCAAACAAAGCAGATGCAGGACAATTTGATCAATGATCTCCCAGAGTTCATGGAGAGGGCACATAGGGGTTTACCAAGGCTGGCTTAACCACCAAAGGAACAAAAACCTCCATTACCTACTCCTGCCTAGCCCACTGATGAGACACCAAATTAGGGTCAATGAAACCACCAACTAAAGATTGATCATCAGAACATCAAAGTCCCTCATGTAAATCCAGCCTTTTTCAGACATCTGGGGTATTGATACAAACCCCTCCCAGAGGAGAGTTGCTGGTTAGAAACCAATATTCCTCATGGGGGGTACTCTGACCCACCCTCTACAAAGACCCGTGGAGTCTGAAAAGTATCTCCTTGTGAGAGGGTTGAAAAGTTTAAGTTTTCACACCATCCTCTGCAGGCCTACTGGGTGGGCCTCTTAGGCAACTGTCAAAAGTTCAAAAACAGGTTCATCATCCCAAAGTTACATTCAAGGACATTTCAGAATTTAGATAGCGGCAGTTTTTACTTCACAGAAATCAATCAGAGACCTGAAAGTAGCTCATTGTTTCCGACTGAGGTGAGAGTGGTCAATGGAAATATGATAAACAATTATACAAACAGTAAGTTCCCTTCACTCAATACACCGCAGGCCCTACAGCCCCTCCCCCTGTCCTGTCACTCTGTAGAGTATTTTGGTTCAAGTTCCACTGCAGCATCCGGCTGTGTTGCGGTCTCGGTTTCACCTCCCACTTCCTTTTTTTGGCCCTGACGTGTTTCCGCCCCTGAATTAGTATCAACTCTTTCCACACTGAATTGTGATATCAGGCCGTCTTCCTTCTCTTGTCAACAGTGTTTGGAAACTAATAAGAAATCCCCAGTGAGGTCAAAATCTATCTCCCAAATCCTTTGCTCCAGACCATGTGACAGAGATACAAGGCAACATCAAAAAGCTAGCAGCTGGTGTTACACAAAGAGGAAATCTCTTTCTAACTCACTGATAAGATAGAGTCAAAGAGGGCAGACCTGTTGCAAGCTTTGAAGATGCTTTTTAATTCAGAGAAAGAGGGAAAACGTTATTTTATATTATTGAACTGACAGATTCTTCCTCAACCACATCATCCAGGAGTCCAGGAGAGGTGCATCTTTCAGTCTTTGTAGTTTTGCGTGAGAAACTGCAGAGTAGCCACAGGCTCCCCCAGACCAAACTTTGTGATGAAGGCTTGAAGATCCCATTTACCTGTGGGAGCAGGATGACACACAGACATAGATATTTATTAGTATTAACAGTTTTTTGGATGGGAAAGGTATTCTGAGTCAATTTTTTCAGTCTTTTACAAGATTGCATTGTAGATAGTTCAAAATAACTTGAAGCAGTCCAAACTCAACTTTATTAGATAACATGTTTTTATTTGAACAATATCCTATGTAAAATTAGTACAGTCAAAGTACAGTCTCTGGTGCATTTCAAGAGCATTTCTCATGACCATGTTTAAGGGATTTGAGGCCCAACTGAGCAGCACATGGCTCTGGGATGTGAGTCACTGAGAACAGCACTGCTGAAAATAAAACATGTTGCTGTAATGATGGAGGTGGGAACACAAGGACGTATTGGCAAGAAGATATGATTCAATTGCCTGGACTGTTTTTTTTTCTTCCCTCCCCTTTTAAACAAACACCAGACGGCCATCCGGCTGGTATGACAATATCACTTCTTAGATTTTGACAACCACTGATTCCCTGCAGCTTCCTCTCCCTTTAAAAAAAAAATAAAGACAGATTCACAATTATAATTCCAGAGCAACAAAATCATGCATGCTTTAAAGGTGCAAACTTCAACATTTTATCGAAAGAACGAGTGTCTGTCAGTCTGTGTCCTCACGTTTGGGTGTACATAAGACAATGCCTTGCTTGGTAATCCAGGGAATCGCTGACATTCTGGTATTTCCGTATGTGGAGTAATTACATAAACAGCTGCTCAAAAATAGCGTAGGAAAGTTAATCTTTTGAAAAGAAAGCCAACTATTGAAATGGTCCAAATCTGTAGAGAGAATGGTCTCACAGTTGGGGTCGAATCTGACTATGCCTGGATAGAAACATTACTGCCTCAGATCTCTTGATGCAGCTGCTTTACAGGCCGTTGCTGTCTCTGTTTTCACCATCAGGGAGCCACATTTTGTATCTGCCAGCATCTTGGAAGAGATCTGGAGAAGGAATACACTTTATCGATGCCACGCACATCAAGTGCACTCACCTACCATCAATGTAGACACAAATCAGACGGGTTCATTTACATTTCAGGAAGAATGACTTATTCAAGGCTGAGAATTCAGACTTTTTAAAGAATATATTATTGTATTTAATTCCTTTCAAATCTTAGAGTATTTATTTGTAAGTGGTCAAACTGGAAGGTTTTAAACATAAAATGAAAGTACTACCAAATTATTACGCAACTGTTTTTGGGCTCATACACTCTTTCCCAACCTCCCTTCAAGATTAGCTTCTGAGAGTGACACCTCAGTGTCTCTGGGTTTGCCAAGAGGTCAGGTCAGGTTTTGAGCTCAGCTGGAGAAGATGATGAATAATAACTGCGAGATGAGCAGATGAGTACCTGAGTCTCGCCAGCTCCTCTCCGTGATGGAGGATTGCCTGCAGAAAGGGCCCCAGTAATCAAGTGAGGGCAATGGATTCAAATGACCTGTCTGTATGATATGGCATGGCCTGGTGGCCCCTCTGGCCTGTGCTTCAGTGGAAGATAATGTGCCGCCTCTGCAGATCCCAGAATCCCACAACAAGGTCCCTCATCCCCCAATAGCTGCGATTTGAAGGAAGTTGAGGGGTGAGGCAGCTGAGGGACAACAAACTTTAAACTGAATATTCGGATATAGCTCTTGAGTCATGTGGCAAATTTGACTCTTATGACAGTCATATGTAAATTCTCAGACTTTCTCTTTCCCTTTTTTAATGGGGAGAACCTGCCTTACAACAGTGGTAGGCGACATTTCCTCTAATAGAAAATGTCACACTGAAGATCATTTTATTGTAGAATATTGGTCAAACAAATAGTCAAAACCAGGCACTGCTTTTATAGCTTTACACACATAATCCTGTCTTCAGCTAAGCAATAATTGGGCACAATCCAAGATGAGGAAAATTCACAATGTCTGGAGCTATCACGCTGGCTGGTACCCCACAAATGCCTAGACTTACAAGTGACCTTAAAATAGGCTGGTGTCTGTTTGTAGTGCAGACACGTGTTTCCGCCTCTCCCATCTGCCTGCTCATGGAAAGGACAGATAGTGTCGGACCTAAGGGCGATGTTAAAGTCTTCCTGCCTTCCTTTTCGTTTCCACCTTGCTTCTCTGTCTGGGTATGGCAGGAAGATCAGAACTGCTGTGAGGTGACACAGAACTGCTACATTTAGTGGTGTGGGCGGTGTCCCTGTTAAACCTCTTATAGTGTCTCAGAAATGCTCAAAACCAAGTGATCCTGTTCATTGCAGGAGAGTAACAGCAGCCATATCAGGGTATGAGCTTCACTGAGCTTCTTTACATAAGATTCATAGTAATACTAAAGCAATTCAAATTTTCTTTCATGTGGTACAAATTTCTTAGAGGCCATTAGAGGTCAGGGGTTAGCCACAGAACAGTGCTTCAGAGATGCTTCAACAAGGCAGATGCCTGCTGTGAAGGGACCTGGGTCGAGGAACGGTGTTGCGCTGTTTGGCTGCCGATCACAGCTGACAACCTGCTGCCTGCATTGTTAACAAAGGCTGTTGCCTTCCCAGAGACTCCATGTTCAATCTCAAAGGGATACGTCAGATATTGAATTATATTTGGTTGGTATTCTTCACCTGTCACATAGCAGGAAAGATGTTTTGTATTTGTTCTTCACTTCCCTTGGAATGCTTGTCCTGGTCAATTACAAGGATTACACTGATTGAGGGCTTTAACTAGGGTTTCAACTTAAGTATTTAAGTTTTTGATTAATTTGCTGGTGATTGATATTCATCTGTCCATAAAAAATTAGTTAATAGTGAGAAATTTTAATTACAGTTTCCAAGTACTGGAGATGATGACTTCAGATGTCTTATTTTGTCAAAGTCCAAAGAATCACTTTACAATGATATAAAGCAGAGGAAAGTAACTCCTCCTCACAATGGAAAAGCTGCAACCAGAGGATCAATATTTTTCTTCATAGATGATCTAAAAAATTCCTGATTAGTGTTTAATAATAGTGGAAAATGTCCATTACAATTTTCTACAGTCCAAGGCAACATCAACAAGTTCCTTGTTTTATGTGATGAAAAGCACAAAATTGGTAGTGTATAACATAAACAAGAGAAAGAAAAACAGCAGCTCATTACCACTTCAGAATGTGGAACTATTGAATATTTGAATATTTTCGGTAAATTAACTAATCAGTTGATCAACTTATTGTTTCAGCTCTACTTTGACGACTGATTTCAGAAATGATTCCTAACAATACTATGAACTTGAGAGGGTTAAGTTGAAGGCAACTCCAAAAACTTTTACCCTAAACCTTACAAGTTCCTGTTGACGAAAAAATAAGCCACAACCAGCCAAAATTTAAAAAATGTTGCAGTGTTCCTTTAAGGCAGCCGACTCCTGGCTGAAACTCAGGCCTGCTGTAGCAACCAAATCCTGGCTCTCTTGACTCCACGCAGCTCTGATTAATGGTAGAGGCTGTGGGTGGGTGGTAGACACGGATCTGCCCATTACCACACTGCAACATTGCAAATGGCTTCAATTACTGTGGAGTGTGCTGAGCTGGCAGTAGGGGCTCTAGGAGGCAAGATGAGCAACGTGCACCATCCAGCAGCTAACTCGACTGCTATCCGTTCTCTCACACAACGTGATCATCACATACATCCTCTCTCTCGTAATTTACCAGGAAAAAAATAAAGAAAAAAAATTGGGTAAGATTGATGATTTTGATCAGTTGTTCGCTTTCAACTATAACTTTGAGCCAATAATTCGGATGTAGTTCCTCTTGTTTTTGTTACATTTTTGTTTCTGATCAGTCCACAGTATCCGTTAAGATCCCAGTCGGGAGGCGGAGGGCTGGCTTTGTGAACGAACAGTGTATGAGCAAACTACCGTGTAGGCTGAAACAACACTAGATGGCCTCTCTCAAGGCCTCAGTGTATCCCTCCCCGGCATTGTGACACTGTTTCCCTTGACAAACTGACTCGGTGGCACTAAACACTAGCAGGACATATTGAGGGCTTGCCAAGTGGCTGACAAGTATCACGAGGGCCAGTGTGCCCACGCTTGCCCCCCACCCTGGCACAGGCACAGCCTCCATTCAGGGAAAGCCTTCCTGAGCCAGAGTAATGGGGATTCCCTATGATCACGCCCCTGTGCCCGGTGCCAAGAGCGCAGCCCCCCTGTAGTTTCTTGTGTAACAAACCAGCTGTCTCCCTCAGTTCACTGACCCACATTCATAACCTTAACACAGGAGGCACAGCAGACTCCCACAGTCACTCACTACAGCCCTGCTCCACCTCTCATTGTTCACCCCCCTTTATTACTTAAGTGATGGTCAGAGATGAAAAGAAAAAAGACAACAAATTTGCGATAAAATTGAGTCAACAACTGCGCTACTGGAAGTGGAAAACGATCATTAGGAGTCTCCCACCCACGACTAAATGCTCTCCCTTCACAAATCACATCAATTAATGTCATGGGCTATGAAAAATGCTCTCTGTGTCATACCACATGGAGGGAGGACAGACGCTAATAAGTGAACATACTTAACGGAGGAGGTGGGGAGACATGGGATTCCCTCTGTTCCTCTTGCCTGTGCGGGTATAACGTGCTTATGGCCAAGTGGAGGCCAATAATAATACAGCAGGTACTCCACTGCATTCAGCCAAACCAGTAATGACTGTAAAATCAAATATTTTTCTATTCATAAACCACGACCAGGTTCTCCTTCTTAATATGTCACATAGTGTCTAGTTCCATTACCCTCTTTACAAGGGCAGTTATCCTCTCCTGAACTGACCCATCAAATGAAACATGTGATTATCCAAAAGTGAATTTCTTAATTTCATTTCCCGTGAATGGAGAGAACAGTTAGCAGGAGAGAGGAAGTGATACAGCAGGAGTTTAAGTCATCCAGTAGATTAAGGATGGGTGGATCCACTCAGTTCAATCACTTCATAATGTAGGGGAAACTACTGTATTTGAGCTGAAAAGCTGAAAATTAGTATGCGCCAGTTTATTTTGCACAAAAAGTATATTAAAATATTCTAAATAGCAGGTTATTATTCATGCTATTATTTCTCCAGCTTAACTGGTTCTGACAACGTGAATACCCTAACAATATGATCAGATTCATCTCAACCTCCCCAAATGTGAATTTGATTTGAAAAATACTCTAAAGTACATCTCTTTTGACATTTCTTTTTCCAGAGGTTTCAACATCAAACAAACCTCAGCCTAATGTGCCTGGATTGTTTGCTGACATAGCTGTCAAAACTTCAAACAATAGAGACTGGCAGCTCCGCTCATTCACGGCCGCAGCGCTTGAAGTCTCAAAACGCCCTGATCTCCCCTCAAATCACCGGTTGTGGCCCGAGTAGAACAGACAAACAGGCACGCCTCCTGTGAGGTACTGTACTGTTCATCCAAGTGCAGTTTGCCACCTTCAAGAGACTTTTCCTCAGGCGGAGGAAAAGTCGGAAAACCTGAAGCATAAACAAAACAATAACTCTGCTCTCTGCAAGACAAACATGGTTGTCCTTTGAGAGCCCAACTAAGAAAATTATGTGGTGATAATATCAGCATTAACCACGGGTAAAACTAAATTGACCTTTTATGTCTACTGTCATGGTTGATAAGAATTACAGGTTTGGTGGAGGTTAACAAGGACATGGTCAGGCAGACTCGTGCAGATACTGTATGTGTGTGAGCCAACAATACACGTCTTGACCCTGCAGGCTTTAACACTACAGCAAACTTACTCACTAATCTCATTAACGTTTCCCTTGTCAGGTTCAAGCATTTTGAGAAAATGATCTTCCCAAAGTAACCCAAAATGCTTTGACTAAATGCTCATAAGACCAAAAAACCACAGATCAAAACGTAGACTTAAAGAGGGTTAGATAGTGTCTGTCTGCAGTGTCTAGGGACGTTCAATAATAAATAAAGTCACTAATAATAGCAGCAAGTATTGGTGATACATCTGCTGTAACCCAATATGGTTAAAAATAAATATATGACGCAATAGTCAAATGAAGCTAGTGTAGTATAGTGACACAACTGACTAATATGTTAAGAAGAGGGAATAATCCTCTTGCTAATGCTTACAAAAATACCTACAGCAGCCTATAAAAGGTTCTTAAACACAAGCCCTATAACCACTGAATCCCATAAAGTAGTTAATTTAAAAGGAAATGCTTGGGCCTTGAGTTTCTATGCCCTGGTGTTATCTTTCTATTGCTGATTCAACAACTAACTGTTGGCAGTTGTGTTGATCAGTGCTGGTCTATGATAGCTGATACAGCAGTCGCCAAAAGTGGTCTGAACTCAGGCACTGGTGAGTCGAGTCATTACCACGGGATGATTTTTCCTTCTTGGTGAGTGACACTGGCACATCTGGAAGCTGCTCAAACAACATGAACTGGTAGCGATGAAAACCAGACTTCTGTGGCGGGGTCGGTGGATAATAGTCTGCATGGACAAACAAAGAATCAGAATCAGGAGAGCTGAGACTGGTGAATGATATGCTATTACACTGCATTACATATGATTATCACAATGATGCACGTGAAATCCAATGGTGGGCTAAATCTTTGGTATCCAATTCTTTTCATTCTACAAGGTTTCTAAACATTTATGACTGAAATCTGGATTACCAACACCGCAAGACAGAAAACACACCAAACTTCACTCTTTCAGGGTTCACATCTGGCTCTTGACTTTACTGTTGCACTTGTTAACAGCCGTTACATTCACAAATGCTGCAAAACAATGGCAGGTCGGAAGGAAAATTACCCAGGGACAAGGGGCCATGGTAACAATAATACAGTTAAGTTTAATTTTGCTGAGTGATTAATAATACCTAAACCAACTTCTGCAACAGTCCAAAATAATATTGTGGAATAATTCCTACTGAAAATACATTATGTATCATAGTACATTGTATAATCGCATTGTACACAACATAAATGAGTCAGATAAGCTGTGTATTCTAAAAAGAGGGACATGTAATGAGTACAGTATCTAAGGTTACAAAATGAATGGTCAATTAAAAAAACATACTTACCACTGAGGGTGGTTCCTTTTATCCGTCCTTTCTTGAGTGTATCTCCCTGTTAATTCAAATAGAGTCAGTCAGGCTTATTGTTTTAGAGATTTTGAAGGATAGCAGTTGACTTCTGTGCCAAACCTGACAGTTGTTTAAGAATGACCATTAAAAAACGAATAATAAATTTGACAGGAAAGACAACACAGTGGGCTACTACATTGCTTCATACAACACATCCCTTAGTTTAGTGCTCTCATGGCCAAATATTCCTCTCAGTGGTCAGTGTTTGAATTAGAACCCACTGTACCAACTAGAGAGATGATGGAGAGGCCAATTAATTCACAAGCCAATTTCATTTGGAGCTAATTTTGTTATAGTGAATTCGGACAAAAGCAGACATATATTGTCACAGGAAGGGATTTTATCAAATACAGACCCTATAAACATTTAAACTTAGTTATTAGTTGGGGTAAGATAATCATTTTCACTTGTAATTTAAAAAACATTAAGCTAAAGCTCCATTTCAGGATAACATCAAAACTAATGTTTAAAGTATGTCAGAGTTACATATATAAAAGATCTGTTACATTGAAATCGAAAGATAAGAGACTATTCCAAGACAGACTGTCTAGGAATTGGCCACTGAGTGAATCTCCAGGTAGGGATTTCTGATATTATTAATTGCATATTAACTTCCTGTAGCTAGAAACAGATGTCACGTAAAGCCATGTGAAGAGCAGATATTTTTCACAAGCATTTTATACTGTATGTTTGTCAGGTTAAACTCCCGCATCCCCAGGAAGTACACAGTCAGGGACTTCACACTGCAAATTGTGCACACAAGAATGTTTGTTTAATAGACCTGGCTGGTTACTGCAAGACGGCTGCATCCTTGAGTGGGAGGAAAATGACTAAATATCTCGTCTGTGAAATGGCCCAAAACCCACTTGAGGTAAGCATGGAAGTCCCCATCACAGGCATCAAATATCTGGTCTCTGCACCTATTCCTGTCCTCTTTTCTCCACACACAGGCTCCCCCCACAGGGTGATAAAGGTACTGTGTTACTGGACAGCATACAAAGACAAAAGACGTGCAGGATAAGGGGCAGTTTTCTCATGTCCTTTGATCCTTTAATCAGAAATTCCAGTTTGCAGTTCAGTTTTGATGATATAACTAAACAAAATATCAACTAATAAATTAGGTGGATAAAACATTGAACTGTATTTCTCTTCAGGGATGTTAACTAAATAATTACAACAGGATTTGTTGGATTTTCTGGAAACACATTTTATTCTCAGCAATTATGATCTATTTTAAAGGGGGATAAAAAGACTACACAGTTGGAACGACAATTTTATCCGCTAAATTTCAGTAACCTAATAAATAGCTTAAATATCAGTGTTTCTTGACAGGAAGGATTATGTATGGTTTCTAGATATATGTAGAACAGTGCATTAGGACACTGGAACAATCAAAGTCTGTCTCTTTTTTGAAAATACTTAACCCGTCACCTGGTAGTCGATGAAATATGGTTTGGATATGACCATGGTACATAGTACCAGTTAAGATTTTACAACTCTATAGTCATAAGCATGTAGTGTATCTGTAATTCTATGCCAGAATAACTGAGATGCACTTTCTAATGATACATTTCTTAGTACCAGCACCAGTGTTTACACAGACTGATACGGTTCCGAAGATTAGTTTCAACTGTGAGTATCTTCATCCACTGATCAGTGAGAAAAAAAGCTTTATTTAGAAATAACAAGAGTCCTGCAGCCTGCAGGATCCAAACCCATTGCCATAGCAACAGGTAGTCAACATTTGAGCGTGCAACATTTTCCCCACATCTCAATGCTTGGTTCTCGCTCACTCTTCATGGCTCCCTGTGCCCTTTTAATTTCATTATAATATATGGAGCAAAAACAACAGCAAATTAATGCAAGATTGAAATTCAGCTAAATAATTAAAGACAAGTCAGTGATGTGCAGAACAAGCATAGAATCATATATATTAACATACACAAGATATCACAATCTTAAAAACAATTGGTTTTGTGGATATAGTAGTTTATCTATTCCAGAGCAGAACTGGTATCACAGTAGTGGTGTGACAGGGCAGGACACTGTTGAGGCTGCTGACTCTCGATGTTCACCGGGGGAGTGACGGACTCGCTCACACTAATCTACAGGACATTCTCACATGGTGGGCGGCCACCCTCAGGGACTCTGTTGTGGGGGTTGGGCACAGAGCGTTTAAAGTTTTGACCACTTACTGACTGACAGCTGCTTGCCTTGTTAATTGTGTTTATTAGGAAAAGTTCAGCTAGCCTGTGGGTTTTCATATGTGTATCCCTTTATTCTTGCAGTATTTTATAAAACTAGTAATTTAATTGCAAAGCTTGTACTTTATGTTAATGTATACGGCTATATTTGTAGACAAAAACGAAATGCAACAACAGCATGTAGAAGTAGTGAAACTGAAATGATTCACACGAGTCAACCAGTAGTTTCCAAGTTTGAATTCAACAACGTTTCACTAAATTAAATTCACATAATTGTCTCTCAATCCAGTTGACTGATTTTCTTGTTAGCCCCACAAATTCAAAATCTGCGAATGGTGATGTCATTAATGCCGGATGTCATACAATTATAAGGTTCTCACAATGTGTGCTGCGTTGTACCCACTAATGAGCTGGTAAGTGAGAACGGACAAAGGTCTGTCATTTTAGATATTTCAAAATATAGTCAGTTACATTCATTTTATAATGCAGCATGGACAATAGATGTCATGCCTGTTTGAAGAAGACAAACTTTTTCATATAGTAAATCTATTACAGCTTTGTTTGAGGGAATCAAAAACCTCATAGTGCATTGATGTAGTTAATCTTGGATCGATGATCCCCTCAGCTACAGCAATTCTATGAGCTCAGGGTTAGAAAAGTTGAAAGTGTTGTGACTCTGCACCTCAGACACTCTAAAGCTCCCCAATAAAAATGAGAACATTGTGGAGTTTATGCACAAAGCATAACTGTGTTAAAATTAATTAAATATCTGTTGACAACAGACATGGTCTAAAAGAATGAAAGTTAATCTGATGGATGGAATGAGATAATTATCAATTATATTTACAAATTATAGGTTATATATATACATATTAGATAATTTATGTTTTAAGAAATATGTATTAAAGGGTTTAAATGAAAATCTAATGTGAAGCAAGTGTGCAGTTTCCTCGTTACTTCCTATATACTTTACTGTCGAGTATGATATACTATGGTGCCCTTACCCTGTATATCTCTTTTACAAAAATATCAAACTTCTTCAAACATATACACATAAAAACAGAAAATAAACAACGTAACTCTTTCACTGTACAAATTCTATGCTCACCAGCTATAAACAGTTTTTGGACTGTGTGTTCTGACCTCAAGCTCAAGATAAAAGTTACATTACATAATGCAGATGTCAGAGAAACCAGTAGTTTGGACTACTGTTTTGTACAATGTGTTTACCCATAAGCCAAATGTGAAACATGTAGCTAATTAAAAAAACAAAAACAATGAACAAATAGATCCGATCACATTACCAGAGCAAGTGCTGAGGGAAGCCCAAGCCTGAGTTCCCAAGATAAGCAATCTGCTTAAAATGAGAAAAATATTAAAAACAGCAGAATATTAAAATGAGTATCTTCACTAGAAACCCCAATAGAATACTCACAGCCATTGTGTTAGTGTTTCAGCTGCTGGAAATTTGCAAGTTATGTCATTTAACAGCTGAAAGTTGCAAGAGACTAGGAATGGTTTCATTAACTATGCAGTTACCAAGGAAAACACCATCGGAGTTTCTCTGAATGTTTTCTCATTGAGGCATTACATTTTAAATGCTGTTCATGAGCATCGTACGTCACATAATTTCCTCTATTTTCAATCATTTGATTAAATGACTATACACAATGCCACCTACCTTTTTGGCCATTTGGACTGTTCTGCCCTCATCTTTAAGAAATATTTGTACCAAAAGTAAATCTTTTCAAAAACCGATTAAGATTTGCTCTTTAAACTCATCTTATGTGACAGGCATCAAACATTCATACTACAGAGTACTGAAGTACTAAATAGAAGGAATTTATCAGTTCATTTTGAGGTAAATGATGATACCAGGGTTGCATTATAAAAATCTGCAATTAAGAAGACACGGAACAGCAGAACAGTTTAAAGTACTGTTCCAATGACATAAATACTATAATTACTGAATTTACTGACCCTAGTGCAAGGTTAAATTTTCAATAAATGTATTATAAATCATCTGACTTCAAATGACATACATATATTGCAAATGATTCCTACCACCAAGGCTTAAACAGTGACAAATCGTCAGTCTCTCATTCAGCATGACAACATTTTTGGACATTTTTGTATTAGACTTTGCTCGGACAAATATACTAATCATTTAATGTACACACACAAAGAACCTACATGTTATGAGCAACAAATAATTCTGAAAATTCTGAAAAAGCTATGCAGCAGATCCTTATCTGTGGGTCATGCAAAAGCCTGACACTGCAACCACCAACATTCAGTGCAACAACTCTGTCTCTCTGTTCTAACTGAAGCACAACCAAGGCCGCTCACAGACACAGCGCAACATTGTCGGCTTTTGGCAGCTCCCGTTTAGAGTCGCAACAAAGGATCATCATCTGCACGTGTGATTTGGCATAGGTTTTTTACACTGGATGCCCTTCCTGAACCAACCTGCCAAGGCCTCTCCACTGATCCAGAGCAACTATTCAGTTCAGTACTATTATTGCCATCACAGGACTCTTGAAAATGAGAAGTGATGGGACACTGATACACCTCCTGGGGGGACACGCCAGGCACTGCCAAGGTAAATGTAATCAATGTTTGAACTTGAGCTCCTAACTTATACATGAATTAATAACTTTCTAGGCCTTACAAGAGAAGATGAGCCGCATGTTTGTGTAATGTGTCTACATAACTTCCGCTAGGAATCCTCTGACAAGAGCCAATAGGTAGGAGTCTTTGAGGAGGTGGTGGGTGGGTGCAGGGGTGCGGTTTCACCAGGAATACCCACTTGCCCAACAACCCTTCTCCTTCTCTGTGTGGGTGAGTGCTTCCCTTTGTCAGCAAGAGTTACTCATGCACCTACTTGTATATCCACCACTTCCCTCCCCCTCCCTTGCACACCCTGTAAACCCACACCTACGACAATCAGCACCCACGTCCTTCTAATGCAGTTCTGAGAGCATCATTCTCCCTTTTACTTGCAGTCAGGCTAACAGACGGGGAGAGAGAGCATGACAGATGGTGTTCACAGCTCTATTTCTGAGGCTGGACTTGTACCGCCACAGCCACCCCTCCCCCTCTTGCCTATTCCACTCAAGCCAAGTGCTCATGACTGCCTCCTCATCTTCACCTCAGTAATCAGCCCATTCATTTGCAGGGCTATTGTGAATTAAAAGTATTTGTCTCACAAGGAACCTTACCGTTTACAGGTTAAACAGTTTTTCTTTCAAAATTGGAAGAGAATATTTAGATTACTGTTTAAGTTGGGGGGGGGGGCTTAGTTATAGTGATGAAGGAAAAACACTGAATTTCTCTTTGTAACAACCTGATTTCTTCTATCCTAGTAATACTGGAAATGGAAGATTTTAGACTGTCATATAAGTTCTTCAAACCGCATTACGATAGAAACATGCAAGATCACCTGATTTTTGACTTCAGTAACATGGTAGGAAACAATTTTTGGGGCTGACATTCATCCCTCACCCATCAGGCCCTGCAGGACAATGTCTCTGCTGACATTCAAAAGAGCCTGGAGGCACACATAGTTAAGCACGTGGATAGACTACTGTTGATTAGGTGGTCAGAAAGAAGCCAGACATTCAGCAAGGAATTTCACAGCCACACTCTGCGAGCTCCCGTGAGTATTTAGCTCTTGTAGCCACATTGGGCACAGGGCAGAGACCACAGACCATTTAGGATTCTTTACTGGTCTTTTAAGACTCCTTCCAAACGCAGTCTCTCTCCCACCCTTTCAGCTGGCACTGGAGCAGGTCCCTGAAGTCTCCTAACTTTGCTCCATCTTTTCCAGGTGGGCCTCACAGATCTCAGAAGAACCAGGCAACTTCTGTCTGGTTCAACATGAGCTCTCATGCTGGAGTGAAGTCTGCATGGCCCGGTGGCTCACCACCGATGCCACCTGCAGACGAGCATGCGTCCTTGTCATCGCCCACAAGGGGCACGAGGCATACTGAAATCGAACCGATGGTGGTCAAGGAGTGTCTGTGGAGACAAACTGCATGGTCACAGACTTCTTCAAGTTTCTTTTTGCTTTTTTGAAGAATTGCCTCAAAGTTAACAGATGTCTCAATCTGTTCAACTGCACTGCCAACCCAGGGTACACATTAATTCCTGTACTGAAACCTCTCTGGTGCTCCCAAAGAGCTGGTCAGTGGTCTATGCAGGTCACAGTTACTGGGACGGGCTACCTTCTGCCTCTCAGATAGATCGAGATGGCACCCGAACAGACCTTGGCCAAGCTCACCGTTCCCCGGGAGGAATGCCAGCCTTTATTTTACGACAAAGCTTTACATCTTGGCTGGGAAGCTGGTAAATGGTCATGATTAGTGATGCTGCTGCATATGACAATTATAGCTTTTTTTCCTGTAGCTATGTGTGAAACAGTGATGTAGTTGCTCACCCCTTTTCACAAAACAGAAAATATAAGAATACCTATAAACTTAATCAATGACATCAGTTAGCAGATAAAATAATTATAACTGCATTTGTTACTTATAATAATATTATAAACTTTAAATTTCTTTTAAAAAAGCAGATAATAATGGCCCACCATCAAATCAATCACATGCCTAATAATCAGTGCTTTATTGAGTCTCTTGCTCGAACCTGTGTTGTGTAAAACTGGAGGGGCTTGAGTTTGGAGTGAATGGCTGGTAGAGAAAACTAACAGTGATCAGATGAGGCGGGTGGTTTGGTGCAGCAGGACAGGGTGAAAGCCAGTGGGGGAGTCACCCTCGATCTGCTTCAGTGCATCAACAAATTAACCCACTTAACAATAGCCTGCTGGACTAATGGCTTTGGTAAAGAAACTCATTTGGCTTTGGTAATGAACTGAGTTGGAAACATAAACAGTCCAGTTATTAAGTGAACTCCAGCCATCACTGGCATCACCAGAAGCCATGATGTACCAAACCTACACTCCTTTGGTCATGCTCATTAGTAAGAAAGCACACTATTACTCAAATCACTGACTTAAGAAACTAGCCACCCAAACTCATTATCACATCCATCTATTCAGTCTAATTTGCATACATTACAAATCCGCCCAGACAAAGTGGCCGTCCTGGGTTGGTCATCTCATTCTCGTGGAGCAGATTGGGCGCAACAGGGCAGATTACAGGCCAAAGTGAGAGTGTTATAATAAGCTAATTTCATCCAACCTGGGCGCTGCTTCACCTTCAGCTACCGTGTGCATGTGTGTGTATGTGTGTGTTTGTGACTATGGGTGCTGATGAGTCTGTACTTTAGTACTGGTGAGGGAAGCCCAAGCCTGAGTTCCCAAGGTAACAGTCAGTTTGAGTGGGGGCTGGCTGACTCATTTGAAGGGAATCCTGGAACCTGAACAAGGCTGCCCACTCGCCCCACCCCCAGCTTCATCAGCACAAGCAAACAAGGCACTGACATGTCCCCATATAGGGCTTCCCACTGACGGGGGTTGGCATTGGAAAATCCCAGCCTTAGCTTGCCTACAAGTAGCATCAGAAGACACGCACACACAAACATTAGGCCTCTATGGAGATAGTAAATGGATAGATTATTATAATAGAGCTGTATGCCTACAATTACATCCAGGCACGTGCTGGATTTTGATTAACACATGAAGGGACGGGGGAGATGTAAGGGGGTGGGAGAGGAAGAGAAAGATTAAGCTTATTAAACAGTCAAAGGCACAGAATTAAAATAGTTTTTGAGGTGTGAACAGTGACACAAAATAAATGAGTACTGAAACCTTGTGGGCCCAGGCATGGAGGAGGAGAAAAAGAAGTGAGAGGGAGAGGAGGAGGTTGAAAGAGGAGTAGGAGTAGGTGGACAAGAGAACGAACTCTTCCACACAATTAATCAAATTATTAGGAAATTAAAAGAGATCAACAGGCGTGTAATTGACCACTTAATTAGTTCAAGGTCAGTTGGTTCTTTTGACTTTGGAAGGACATTGAGCCAGTGTTTAGCAAGATAGGAACATTTTGGTTAAATATCGTAGAATTTAAAATAAATGATAAACTGATAAACGGCTACAAGTGTTTGCACACAGATGTGGGATAATTTTAATACTAAACAATATCTTTTATGTAAAATTAATACAAGGCCATGTTAACTGTAGAAAAATAGGAAAAACACCCTTTAAAAGACAGAATAATAATTTTAGAAACAGTAAATTCTGGCTGTCAAACTAAAACTACATAGTCAGTATTCTCTGCTGTTAAGAGTAGCCATTTGATTTGCTTCTGTCCACTGTTATATCTGTTGATAACTCTATAGTTCATTCAGTGTCTTTAGTCATTAACAACTGAGAGCAGGTACAAAGGGATTTAAGAGGCAGCATTACTGTTTTGAATCGCTGGATGTTTAATTCTTCTATTATAATTGAGGTAGGAGCGAGACAGAGGTTATGGTAACTGCTGGAAACCTGTCCCACTTCACAGAAAGGTTAATGAACCTTACAAGTCCTATGGGAGATGGAGTATGCTGTTAATTTGACAAACGTGGGAAATAAATGCTTTTATGCTTTTATTGACGGTGACCAATAGCGGCCTTTGCTGGAATGAAAGGTTTTAGTCTTTTGGGTGCTTTGCTATGAGGCAAAACAATAATGTGGAATGCATTTGTTGGAAGAAACTAAGTACATAATTGTTTGAATAGCAATTTCAGGCCAAAAAGCATCTTCATTATTAATTCCTACTTTTGGGGAACATATACTGTTCAAAATGTACAGTAACGTAATTCATGTTATGAAACAACTGTCTTTATTCTGAATACATTTGTGGGAATGAGGGATTTTAAAAAGCTGTGTTTTAAAATCTACATATTTTCACATTCCATTTTATGCACTGTAGGTCTGGATTTCATTTTAACAGGGCACCAAGGGTTTAATATACTGACAGCTGGAGAAGAACATGTTTAACAGTGTCGGCACCAACCTGAATTAGTCCGTGGGTTAGAGGGAATCATCGCAAAAGGTGGCTATGATAGATCTCATCAGGACAGAGGTTTTAGGCACAGGACCAACAATGTATACAGTGTGCATGATTAAGAGATTAAATGGATAATCTCCTTCCCATTCAAAGAGCCCAGCGGAGGCAGAAATCTGGTTTCCACAAAGATAGACTTTAACTACAGCTTAAATCCAACAGTCAGAGTTCAGATACACATCCAAGTTCATCAGCTGCTCAAAACTGTGTGGTTTTCAGATAAATATGGTTATTTTGCAACTCTTTTCTATAAAAAACAACCATGGAAATCTGTAGAGAAGAGTTAAGAGGACATTTTATAACAATAAATTTATTTATTATATTTCGAAGCATCTGAAACTTCTCATTACCTTTTTGTGAGCAAGTGATATTTATGATTACTTATGATTACAAAATCCTTCCTCAAAAATTTGTCATTGAATTGAAAATCTTCCTGTTTCCTGATCTGCTGCCGCTAAAATCAAAAGATGGGGAATGTAACTATGAAAATTCACTAAAATTTAATTTTGAGGTCTGTGTGTTTCACTGGAGTTTGCTGCTAATTTTTATTTGAACTTCACTACTTTTTGCAGGGAAATAACATACTTTTCACCCCACAACATTTATTTTTCAGCTATTGTTACTAACTAGTTTCAGATTAAGATTCTTCATCAAAACATATGATCATTTTATAATTCATGGAGTATTACAGATTAAACTACCCAACAGTACATAAAATTCTTAAAATTTGCTCCAACCTGACTATGTATAACAATAAAATGTCTCTTACATGTGCATGCATAGTAATATCCCATAACTTACTTACTGTATATTAAAAAATGATATAAATCTTCTGCTTAAAAAAACCTTTACTTTTAATACCTTAATTACATTTTGGTGATAACAATATATTATCATTTTATCTAATTTTGAATACAGGACTTTTAATAGTAATGAAGTATTTTTACATTGTGCTATTCCAACTTTTACTTAACTAAAAGATTTGAATACAGCTACTACCACTGATTTTAGGTAGCTAAAACTCTTAGATCAGAAAAGGTCTGGTTAAACTACCAGGTTGGGGGAATAGTGTTTTAAGAGTTAAAAGAAACTGTTCAAAGAGGAAGAGGAACACGACACAAATTCAAACACTTTTCTTACCACTTGAATTTCGTTCTTCATATAAAAACAAACAAAAATGGGTCCTTTTAAACAGCTTGAACAAACCATCATTGGTGTAATTTCTCTTGAGGGGATAGTCTTTTTGTCAGCAGGTGCAATTGCTTCAATCGGCACATCACATTTTAAATCGAACTTAATCAGTCTTAGTTTTTGTGCAACTGTCTAAATGGCATTAGACTAGTCTAGGAGCCAAACTAAGGCTGTCCTAACCTTATAGATCAGTATAATATATCTTTGCGAAACTGGCCCCGGCCTTGTTCTTTTTGATACCCCCTCCCTACTGAGCCAACTTGCGCCGTCTCTCACTCCTTCTCTCTCCCAGCGATACTATGGGCACTGTTTCATGTGCCTGTGTGCACAATGTTTGCCAGAGGAACACACAAGAATCTGAGCTCCACAATCCCTCTTAACCTTTGACCTTGGCTTATTGTTACCTGTGAGCAGCACTGTGGCAAACATGTTGTACAAGTACTGTACAGCCCTGCAAGCTGTTTGTGTTCTGCAAGTATGGAGGGCAAGGGAGGAGGGAAGGAAGAGAGGGAGCTATTTAATCCCCCCCAAAGGAACTCCCCTCTCAACCCGTATCGTGAACTCGCAGGCAAATCACGTCGCTGGAAGGCACACCACACACACACTGCTGTCTTTTTAATTTCATCAGCTGAAAGAAATCTATACAGCGCTTTGGAATCCAACTGAGCTGCAGAGAGAAGTGAACTATACAGCACCCTGGAATGTAAACAGGTTTCACACCAACTGTAGCATAAAAATACCACATTGTAACAAACCTCTTGGCTATGATAATGGTCAATAGAACAGATCAGAGGTCTTAGTACATTTTATGGTTGTTAGTCCTACAGCATATCAATAAGAACAAGTTGAACAAATCCAGAGAACAATTCAGAGAAAATTATTCAAGTGTAACATGGACAAAATATTGGCTTCAACTGAACATATTGTATTGACAATGGCTTTGCATTTGCCATTCTGAAAGGCATTATCTCCTGAGAATATTAGGAACGCTGTCATTAAATCCCATGCAGTCATCTGCTTGGTTAGGAACAGATATGGGCTGTAATCTGCTCAGAATGGACTCATCCTCCTGTACAGTGTTTGCAATTCTCAAGTACTCACAGTATTCACAAAAACAGGCAGAATATTTATTTAATATCAGTAAAACAAAGCTAGACTCTGTTCTACTATTTCTACCTACATCGACAGATAATTGACAAAGTTCCATCAATAAGCCTTGGTATCTCTGACATATATTTATATTTTTTTCTCGGCAGATTCAAGCTTCACTCTTTCTGGTACGGGAGTGGATATTGTTTTATAATACATCATCTGAGCTACCAGTTTGTTCATTATACAATATAAACTATTCTGCAGTTTTCTAATCTTATAGTTTATTATAACTTTTGGACTACAAACAGTCATAATCAGTATGTAGAGTTAGACAGGCTGCTATAATATCTGCCAACTTTGCATTCAAAGCTGTCACACTTAATTATCATGCCAAAATACAAGAAAATACATTGGCTGCAGGAGGTCTTTCGTGAAGTCTTTGTTTTTGTGTACAATTAACTGGCAAGCATGCTATTTACTTAAGTAAGGGCTATTTTCGGTGAGCATAATTGGTGGTGAGTTGTTTTTATCAGCATGCCTCACTCCCCTTTACCATACTCTATCAGGAAACGCCCCAATGAGGAAGCGTTTTCCATAGCCACGGCCCAAGCAACCCCCCACTAACCCTGACATTTGTTCATTTACCCGCCCCTCTTTCCCTCCTTCTGGTTTCCATGTCTGCTTTTTTTCCCCCTGCTCATGTCTGTCAGGGGGAACAGGTAGGCAGACTCCAGCAAGCCCCCCACCTGTACCCAAAAACACACAAATTCACATGTGGGGCTGACTGCCAGAGATCCTGCTTAACTGACTGAAGTGGAGGGGGGGGGGGGGTTGTGTATGTGTGTGTGTTGTGTGTGTTGTGTGTGTGTTGGGGGGCATGACAAAGAAGACAGCTTGTGTGGGGGAACATTGTCTGCGGTTGCGACTAGAAATCTTTTCAGGAAAAACAGGATTTTATACACAATGGTCGTGGGTGTGAAGAAAGGGGGCACATATTAAAAGAAGCGCCTTTATGTGTGCACAGCTACTGGTTTTTAAACTGCATTTCCATGGAGAAGGTCCAATCTGTTCTTTTTTTTCCTAGGCTATAGTGTTACAGAGTGGATCAAAGAGGGCTTTCCAGGTTGTCCTTGTTTTCTTGGAGAGTAGTCGTGATATATCCAGGACAGTGTGCAGGGCAGAAAATTAAGGTAGTGCACTGACACACACAGTAGGCCAATTTCCTTAAACAAAATAAAAATGTAAGAGATATAATATGAGGGAGACTGAAACCATGTGATGAAATCAATAGGAAATTAGTTTCCTAGAAAAAACTATTAGGCAACATTTAAAAACTGTAATTTACGGATGATTATTCCCTCGCTGCCCAAACAGCATCCACAACTTCTGACAGGAAACCATAGCGGCTCACACTCTTCGTTCAGTGAAACCTCCTCAATCATCTCTCCACGGCAACCACAGCACGGAGGTCAGTTCTTATAGAGGTGGCAAGAGGCCTGGTGGGTTATCAGCTAGAGTATTGTGTGCGTGTATTAGTGTGTGTGCATGTGTACGTGTGTGTGTGTGTGTGTGTGTGTGTGTGTGTGTGTGTGTTTGTTGTATGTGGACGGGGGATGGAGCTGACAATTGAGCGGAGGATTCTTATGTAATTCTCCCTTTAGGTGGCAGAGAACAGTGAGAGCAGCAGCCCACACTGAAGAAGAACCTGTTTGTTAATAAGCTTTAAGATGAGATGAGATCGATAGACTTATTATAGGGTGTATGTACACAAGACCGGGGGCCGGTAGGGTTTAGATGTGTCAGCAAGTCCAGGTAGGAAGCTAGCTTGTCACCACCATAAAGTAATGATTTCTGGTCAGCTAGCCTGTCTCCAACACTAATAAACATACACACAAATCCATGCATGCAGATAGCAGACACATGCAGACACACATGAATGTGTGCAACTTTGTAAAAGAACGAGCCAACCTGAAGAAAAAAACAAAAAACAAAAAACAAAACTAACTAACAAATGCTAGCCTTCCAATCTGGCGGAGAGGATGTGAGGAGAGTCTGATAACTTCCAAAAGCTGAACTCCATGTAGTACCACCTCCGACATTTGTCTGGCTGTAGCTGACAGCAGGATGAGCACTGCTTTAAATGTTAAGCACCTCCAGCTGGGCTTCCTTGTGAAGGACTATTGTTGACTTGTACCAAGGGAGGCTTGGTAGTTATGAAAAAAGATGAATGACCTGCATGTAAACTTTATAAGGGTCAAGCGAATTCAAGCTACAATATAAAATAAAAAATACAGTATTCAAGCTGTAGGTAGGTAGTATCTTAATTTTTAAAAAATTCTTTAAATCTTGGTGGATCTCATAAACATATTTTTACTGTACATGCTCCTCGCACTTATACATTATTAACAACAATCTGTTCAAATTCTTTAAGGCACTTCACGCAGAGAATATGTGTTTATGCTGTCAGTTTAACTTTAAACAAAGGACGACAACAGGTGCAGAGAGTGGAGTTTAGATTGTATAAAGTTGTTTCATATGACTTGGAGCCAGGAGGCACTTCTGTGTAAAAGTTTGTGAAACCATAAACAAGCAAACTGTTAACCTGGGTTATGAGCGAGTTTAGCAACTTTGGAAGGAAAAAAAAAAATCACATTAAAAAGGAAAATTGTTCAATTCCTTTGCGCCCACCCCCTTGTCATAAGATATGGATGTCCCGTAAGGTTATTTGTGTTTGCTGGGAAATGGAGTGCTCAACTGGATTAAAAACATACTGCATATGTTTGGAAATCTGTTTCCCTGGGCGTATGAGTGGAGTGAGCGAGCGTGAAGCAGCAGCTTGCGTCTCCTCCAAGAGAGAGGGCAGACACTCTCATCATTAGCTGGGCTACAATGTGCTCCTCTACCTGCTCCAATCTGCACAGCCAGGCTCCACTCTGACGCCAGACAGATGTTCCCAGCACGAGGTGCAAAGTACCGAGAGGGGAAAAAAAAAAGTGAGCAGGAGAGAGGCAGAAGAATGGAAATATTCAGCAGAGTACACAATAAGAGTTTAATTATGAATAATACCAATGGCTCTTTGTTCTCACGATGAAGCTAGCTATGGTGCGCCTGGCCTCTGGGAAATAGTTTTGGCTTCCATATGGGGGCAGCTGTCTGTCAAAAAATAAACGCTTAAATCATAACATGGCACAGTAGGGATAATTACAGCATAAAGAACAATGCCATTATGTATATTTATTTGCGACATTGGATAGGTATTTTGCTAAAACAAACTCTAAGGCTATTGCAGAGGTAAAAAATGTAATGTCAAACACTCTGTGCCATCATTTGCTGCTGCTCAGATAATAATGATCTACAACTGACCTAAGGACTGTTCTGACTCGGATGGTTTAACTCCATCTTTTTATCACTTGTATTATGAAAGAAATCTCTAGGTAATCTCTTACCTACACTAAACTAATTCATCCTACTAGCAAGTATTGCCTGTGCAGCCACAACCCGATGTGACTTATTCCTTTGTGACATGAACTATTGTTTTTCCCATCATTGTAAAATGCTAGTAAAAGAGGCCTATCATGACTCTAGTTAACACAGTATTTTTTCATCACAATCAAAGCTGCACAAACACTTGCTAAAAAAAAATAAAAAACCAAAAAAAACCCCAACAAAGGTTCATAATAACAAAGACACAAAATAACACCAGTGTTTCTCTTTAAGGAGCTAAACAGTGGTTTAAATACTGTAAGGAGTTACACGCCTAATAGTTTACAGTTAAAGGACATCTTGAGGTGTGGAGCAGATGATCTCTGCAGGCCACAGAATTCACAAACACAAAGCCAGCTGGTCTGACACACTCACAATACTTCACTGTTTGTATTTGCCTGACCAGCATCAGAACACAGGCTCTATCCTCCTTTGGGAGCTGCTACAGCAGAGATGGATGTTACAGCATGCATATCCCTCGTGCACCCCAATAATGACAACAGCATCATATATGCTGAACTCTCCAACTGGCCCTCGATTAGCCAGTGAGAGGATGTTAGCAAACATATGATGGCCTCCTATCCATTGAAGTGGATCTGGAAGTGAAGCACTGTTCTGACTCGGATGGTTTAACTCCATCTTTTATCACTTGTATTATGAAAGAAATCTCTAGGTAATCTCTTACCTACACTAAACTAATTCATCCTACTAGCAAGTATTGCCTGTGCAGCCACAACCCGATGTGACTTATTCCTTTGTGACATGAACTATTGTTTTTCCCATCATTGTAAAATGCTAGTAAAAGAGGCCTATCATGACTCTAGTTAACACAGTATTTTTTCATCACAATCAAAGCTGCACAAACACTTGCTAAAAAAAAATAAAAAAACAAAAAAAACCCCAACAAAGGTTCATAATAACAAAGACACAAAATAACACCAGTGTTTCTCTTTAAGGAGCTAAACAGTGGTTGAAATACTGTAAGGAGTTACACGCCTAATAGTTTACAGTTAAAGGACATCTTGAGGTGTGGAGCAGATGATCTCTGCAGGCCACAGAATTCACAAACACAAAGCCAGCTGGTCTGACACACTCACAATACTTCACTGTTTGTATTTGCCTGACCAGCATCAGAACACAGGCTCTATCCTCCTTTGGGAGCTGCTACAGCAGAGATGGATGTTACAGCATGCATATCCCTCGTGCACCCCAATAATGACAACAGCATCATATATGCTGAACTCTCCAACTGGCCCTCGATTAGCCAGTGAGAGGATGTTAGCAAACATATGATGGCCTCCTATCCATTGAAGTGGATCTGGAACTGAAGCACTGTTCTGACTGAGAGGGACACACAGTGACCACAGCCTGATAGTTAACATTAGGTCATGAATCTCTTATTTGTCTATAAAATAAAAACAGATATTCAGCAAAATTTAAAAACAACAAAGTTACCAACCTTAATGCTTTTGCTTCTGGTGCAAATTTATGTACAGTTTATGCGCAGTTTATTTTCACAATGATCTTTCATAGAATCATTGTACAAAAAATGAACTGAGCACAGAAAATCCAATAATTATAATTAATTATAATTATGTTAACTTTTCTGCACATTATTAGAAAAAGTTAAATATGCAAGACAACTAAAACCTATCATGGAGACAAACCCTCAGCAGAAAACTTCATGCATTATAAAAAGTAAGAAAAAATCCATATAAACCTAAGGCTATACATCTCTGTTTAAATGGGATTTTACAGCTATAATGAACACCTTGGCTTTTCTCTGAGCAGGAAAGAGCATTAACTGTAGTACTGTTTCACAAGTTCATATTGCATCATGCTGACTCTCAAACCACCAAAACTATAATGAGAGAATACGTATTAACAAGTAAAAGTAACACCCAGTGCTGTATTTATATAAGCTGCCTCTATTCAGATACTAATGATTTGCTTGTTACAGTAATTATCGCTGTGAGACCATACCGGAACATCTGCATTGATTTAGACTCTGAGAGAGCATAGAGAGGGAGGGAGAGGCTCACAATCTGGAATTCGACTTCGAGAGCGAGACAACAATCTGTTGTTGGTTATTTTGGTAATTGTCCATAATTGATGTAAAACACTGAGTGTTGCTGAAGATTCCAAATTACTGTTTCTGTAGCTCGAGGGGTCACTGAAAATGGGCAGTTGCGATGAAAATGCATATACAGCATCTAATAATCTGAGTTCTGAAAGAAACCGGACAGCTGGTGTGAAAAGACGATACACCCGACCACACAGTTTACACTTAACTGCTTGAGTAAATTGTTCTTGGCTGTCAAATGTAATGATGTGATAGGTGATACAGAAAGTTAAATAGACGATTTGACACCTGAATTAAACGTTAAAAAATGATTGTCCTACACACTTAAGTTAGTAAGTTGCATTATTTATTGTGTCGTACATGTACAAGAGCCCTGTCCACTTGGACTTATAAGACACCTGCTTATGAAGCAAAAATGCATTAACTATATATTCAGTCAAAATTTAGATAAGACAAGAGCCTGACTTTTTGATATTTGTTTTCACGTATGATTCTTCTTATGTCATAGAAATGTATAATTTAAAACAGCTATAAAAACCAGACCAAATCCAGGGAAATGCTGCTGGTTAATGAAAACTGCTGAACTAGTCCTGCTAACAGTAACTAGCCTAGTTCAGCTGAATGGCGTTAACTGCCATCTCACCTTTGTAGAGGAGTTCACCATTAGGCGGGGTTAAGGTGCACATATTTAAATGTATTGAATTGTAAACTGATTTATTAAATCATTATTAGGTGGTTATTAAAAATGAATAGATTTTGTTTGTTGATACCTTGTTTTCCCTTCATAAAGTTTTTCGCTAGTTCCCCTTTTTTTTTTAGGTCTTCTCTATGCTCTATCAGTGATTTTTTTGCTGTAAGAAAATCAGTCTAAAAGACATAACATGGCGATATTACATCTTTACAAACTTTAAGGCCAGATTTGTCAGAAAACACCATAACGTCTTATACAAAAAAATGAAAAATGTTAAATGTTTAATGTTTAAATGTTCTGCCTTCTGTCCAAAGCTCTACACATAAAGTTTTTTTTGTTTTTCTTTTAAGATCAACAATACAGAAGAACTAAAAACATGTTTTTAGAAAAGTGTATCAAACTCATTTCTCCTCAGGGAGACCATCAAACCTTCCTGTTTCTGTAGTTTACTGCTTCTTCTATGACTATATACTGGATGCTGGATACTGGATGAATACTGTATGTCAGTGAGGTACTGTACTGCATTTTGCAACATAGATCGAGCTCTCAAATTCCTCCCTCCGTGGTTCAAGATGGTTTTGGCATGGCTGACACACAGTGAGGAGATTCTTAGCATCTGTTTTGGTTAGTGAAGATAATACAGCTCAAAACAAGGTGAGCGATGTGTCTGTAATACACAGGGCAGTTTGGCATGTCCTTGTTGTGTTATCATTGCTTCTCTAATGAGACCTCAGCTAAAGAGTCGGCATAAATCTACGGTGCCTCGTTGCTTAGTCCAACCTGACCTCATATCACTCCTGGCTGAATTAAGGAAATCTTTTACCTTCATAGCTGTGCCTATGGATAAAGAACAAACACTAATTATAGAAACACCCACAAACTAGGGCAAGGCTACATGACCTTGGATGAATGAATATATATGAAAAGAATATGGCGGCTGCGGCTTGCACTGTTTAATGAGTGCGGATCAAAACACTGATCAATTTGACATTTTAAAGCATGACCCCCGACTTCAACTAAAAGAACTACTTTGTTCTACAAAACAATCTACCATCAAAAACATTGCCAGGAAAATAAATTAAAATGCCAAAAGTGTTTTGTACAGAACTTCACTTTGTCTAACTTATATACGGATGAAAAAATGAATAATTTCTATATCATATTTATTCATGCATTTAGCCTCTTTTGCTGAATTATATAAAAATGCATCAGTTCATAAACTGACCTACACTGCTGTCAGAATCACAACTGCACAAAAACAAAATCCAATAGATTCACATCCACACTTGAAAAAACTAAACTGAGGTTGTGTGATGTCACCTAGCCACCCTGGTCAATTAAACACCTCCCACCACAGGTTGGCATCACTCAAAAGGCTCATTAACCCTTCTGACCAACCACCAGTCACAATCAGAAAAACATCCCGTCACATTGGACAATCCCTACATGGGCAACGCAGGTCAACACCCACACAAGTGACAGGCAATTGAATTGCTAGAGAGAATGTGGTCTGTCTGAGCACTTGAAAGACATTTGTTTATTCACAGCTGGTCATGCGGCCAGACAGACTTTATTGGTTTAAAAATAAGAAGCAAAGGTGATGCCTAATGCAATTTTATAAAGTGGAAATTACTGGGGTTTTTTTTTCCGATACCAGTGATGTATGTGAGTGATATGAGGTAATTATTCAGATTCTTATAGGCGAAAAGGAATGTGGTGCATAAATCATATCTGAAGAGCAGCACAGATGAGCTGAATCACAAAATTTGGAATTTATGCCTATTGTAGGTTTACTAAAATATATATCCCAGATTCATCACATTTGGATCTTGGAATCAATGTGGCATTTACTTAGTGTACAACGCCTTATAAAATGAAATGGGAGCAACGATACATCGCTGAGGCATCTTTGTGTGCTTGTTTTTCAGACCACTTGTCTTAATCTACTGGGTTGATCTCCTGGTTCCCGCAGGATTATAAAATGTCTGCAAAAACCTCCAAATATTTGAGGCAATCAACAACTCAACACGCATTTGGCGTTAGATTGCAAGAATGTGAAAACACACAAACGAATGGATAAAAAGGAGTGAAATATGAAGAGAAATAAGGGGATCGGAGCCGTGCCCATTTCGGGGGTGTAAAATATGGAGAAGTGTGGATCATTGGGGGAGCTGCTCTGCCTGGGGGAACAGATGAAGGGAGGACACTCTGCCAAGATCTCTCCACTGGAGGGGGAGCTGAGGGACTGGAGCTCTATGGGAGAAAGAGTGTGCGCCTCGCATGCTGCTCTCCTCAATCTCAGTCTCACACGCCTGCATTGACACGTCCCAGGCTCTCTGCAGCAGAGGGAAATTGCTGCTGACAGGGCCTTGCAAACTTTCACAGCCATTTAGAAAGACTTCCTCCCACACTTTTGTCACAGGCATTTATTGCACAAGATACATGATATGAAAAATTAACATTTTTTGAACTTGGCATCCTTTTCTTCACCAAGTTAGGCTTAAAAACCATTCATAATTTTTCAGCCTTGCGATCGGCCCCAGTGCAGATGTAAACACAAGTCATGCCAAGTGAGACCTCGAGATTATGAAAATGCACAATTTTAAAGGAAAAAGAACAGCATCCAAAAACTACTTCATAAATTTGCACGACTCCCTAATCAAACAAGAAATGCTGTCCGTGTCACCATCACCAAAACACACAAGGCTGTTTTTAAGTGAGAGCAGAGGTTATTGCAGACTTACTGTACCTTTATGTCCACGACCAGCCAGTGCCTCCAGTAAGCAGATGTTGGATTGGTGCGGCTTGGAGCATCAGGATCCACCATCACCAGAACATAATTCTTTTTCTTCAAACAGAAGGAGAAGATTCATACATCATTATTTTTAATACAGAAAAAGTGCTTTACTACGGTACCACACACACAGTGATTAGCCCAGAGGCAGTTCCAGGAACAGCAGTACCTGATCTCTTTCGCTTTCTAAATGCAGCCATGTGCTGTTTTGCCCAAGGCTTGACAGCCATCTCTGCAGCTCACAATACTTTAACTAAATACTTCAAAAAGATGCCTCACTTTAGTGTCTTAGCTTTAACTTATTGTACCTAAAAATGCTGTACAGCGGGAATTTTATTCTATTCATAAAATATGTAGTTGTTTTTTTTACTTGGATGCCTCTGTTCTGAAATGAGTATGGAAAGCTCACAAAGGAAGCCGAAACCAGAGGGCTGGGTTTTGCCTTTTATTGGCTTGACACATGATCATAACAGTCTTGCTTAAGCTGTTAAAGCTAAAATGTTAAAATGTTAGGAACAAATTTACAGGAGACAATATTGTTATAAAAAGCATGAAATTAAACTGTCCTAAAAAGGTAACAACACACATTAATACTTTCGTTGTGCAAATCACAAATTTCAGTACACTCATTTTTATACAGCTCTTTCTTGTCTCTGTTAGTCCTTAAACTTCATATAATTACTGTGACATCAATAAAAATGACAACGTTTTGGATATGATACCAACTCCTCTCGTTAACATATTCAGAGTAACTTTCTGCCACTTACCCAGTATCTTTAAACCCCTCAATCTGTCAATAGATAAAGTGAGAGAAAAAGCATCTTAACTAACACTTGATCACAGTTATTGGACGTTGACTTGGCGGCTTAATTGCCGGAAAATGTTCATTCTGTCTGTCCCTAAAAGTTAGAGAATTATGAGAGCAGATTGAATTATTGCGAGAGCACATTTGTCATCCCTGGTCCTGTGCCCAAAATCTGCCAGACCATATGATGGGCTTTTTTTTATTTTGTTCACTTCCTCTAAAAACAGAGACATTAATCAAGGCTGTGTAAATCCACAATGTCCTCTTACTGTATATGTACTATTAATGAAGCAAGACCATAATGTTATCATCTTTAATACATATGAAACAGATGTAGCATTTCCTAAATTCTTACACTGACTGCCACACAACACTGTTTGTGGTGCAGGGTAACATTTCATAGAATCAAACGCTCCTATATATAATATAAACCTTAAATTTCTGTTTGTTGTGTCCTATCAAGACATTCTTAAAGGCCTCTGAAAATTAAGCCGATGTACTTGAATGAGATAAAGAAGTAGTCATGTATTTTTCTGCAGATGCTCATTTTCAGAAGGATTCTCTGCCTACCTGACAAGCGGTAATAAGCGTAAACAACTAAGCCTAATAATAGGATAATGCTGTAGTCTCAGTGATAGTGCCTGCAGGTAACATCCAGACACACCAGCAACAATAGAGCCTCCTCCACAGCCTGTCAAAAGTGACTCTATATCAGTGACCCCCCCAGGCAGCTTACCAACCATGACCTGTTGCCTTCTCAAGAGTTGTAATCCTCATTTGTACATGTTTGCTACCAGGCAAGACACTGTGATAATGCAGTTACACTAATATTTAAGTCAGACCCTGATGCATTCAGAAATAACATGTGCATGCATGCACACACACACACACACACACACACACACACACACACACACACACACACACACACACACACACACACACACACACAGACTAAAAGGCAATTTAAGCATTTAAATTAAAAATGACCTCCAGCCACAATTATCACTGAAAGAAAGCTGAAGCTCCCACTTTATTGGATATTTCACGAAAGTTACCATGGATAGAAATACACTGTATAGGACAGGCTTAGTTTTCCTCAAGTCAAATTTAGATCAACATTAAGAACATTTCACATTAATTTCCAACTGTAACAACAAAATCGTGGCCTATTTATAGTGGGCACTGAATTTCAATGATTTGTGCAAAGATCTAGTGCTTGAATTTCTACCTGTAAGAATCTGGCTGGTCCAGCTGGCACGGGCAGCAAATAATACGAGAAGCTCCCTCTGTGCTTGCACTTCACACATTGTGGCATGTACCCTTCTCTTTTACAAGGACATTTTTTTCTCCATCTGTCAAAATCCACATTAATTACACACAGATATGTGCAAAAGACTCCAGGGAAAAACAGATGCATATTCTGCCATCTGAAATAATTTATCAGGGCTTGAACAAAGTAAATGTATGTTGAAACAGTGCTAATTCTCCTGGCTGGATACCGTAAGGCAAACGTTTTCCAAGGGTATGTCAAAGCTCTTCCTTATTATTATTTATCATTAATACCAATGAGGAAATTTAACATTTGAGCCTTGATGATAATTTGAAATTTAGATTTGCTTTTGAACTACAGCTTAACAAATCTATCTCTGATGACAATTAACTGTCTATATTCTGGAGGACAACCAAAGCTATCAGTAAAGACTTCAAGTTGTTTTAATGCTCCCATGTTTAATCTCTAATGTCTACTTAATCTATATTATTGTAAAAGAGATGAGAGGTTTGCCGCTCTCACTTTTATGCTCTGTAATGTTAGCTATAGGACTTAAGACATGTCATAATAATCTGAGAGCTCAGAGCAGAAGTGAAATCTAGGTAGGTGTCAGCCACAGACCACAGAGCTCCATTGGGCCATTATACAGGAGGGGATGTTAGGCTCCTGGGTGCAGGCTGGAGGCGGGGGGAGATTGAGCCTGCATTCTCTTGGGATTAACCTCCCACTCCCTACTGTGATCACAGCAAAACGCTCCACTGGGACCACACCTCAGAAGACAGGCGGATGGAATAAACCCTGCAGCTGACTGGGCGTCTCTGTCACGGCTACTGGTCAGTGGTAGATAGGAAAGGGGTTGGTGCTCTTTTCTGTGACTCCTATAGAGAATGGGGGACGGCGAGTCTTTTAGAGAAGAATACATGGACTTCAGGCCTCTTCATGATTATATATTATAGAACTACATATTTAGTTTTTGAAACACATCTTTATATTGTTGTATTTCAAGAGATGACATGAAACTCCCACTCCAAGCCAACAGCATCGAATAGATACAGTATCTGCAAAATAGAAGACGGTGAAGAACAAAGGCAGAGGAAGACCAGTGTCTCTGAGGATGTAAACTACTGGCTTACCTTTGAGTGAACTCTGTTGGGGCTGAGAATCCGAGAGACGTCTAATCACTGCTCTTGTAGAGCTGCTTGGGCTATCGAGCCCAGCTCTGCTAACTGATGACACCACGAAGGGCGAGAGCGAGTTAGCGAGAGGGAGGGAGGGAGGGAGGAGAGGCCCCTCTGTGAGTTTACAAGTTCATGCTTTATCCCTGACCCAATACCAAACAGTGTCATCCATGCAGCTGCCTATTAATATACCCATTGCTTTATCCTCCCTGTTCTTCATCTCCTTCAGCTTCTGCTCACAGAGCCCACAACGTTTCATTAAACGGTCAACTGTGCTCACAACTCGACCCAGAACAGAGCAACGTATCGATCCCAAATCCCTGTTTAAGTAGCAAAAATACTTGAACTCGTTTGGTAATTAACAGGTATCTGTGTTGTGATTAAGAGACAGCGATGGCTTAACAACCATCGACTGCAGCTTGGAGCAAGGTTGAAAGATCGATCTGTAAATACAGAAAAATAGAAACTCTGAAACGTGGTGGTAGAAATAAATTTGTCAAATGATGGATAAATTGAATATCAGCTAGAATTTCATTGTTTTTGCAATCAAGCAGTATTAAAAATTATTTTCAAGCAAACTGAATATATAATCTAGCATCGAGGGAATTCATAGAGCAAAGATGTTTGAACCTTTATACTGAGGACAAAGTAATAAGGTTTCATTTCGGTGGCAGGATAGCAGCAAGGGAAGAAGAGCCAGTGATGGGGAAGGTTAACAGTGGCACCACTGTTATGGTCAGAAGATGAGGTTCATCCTGGTGGAAGGGAGGTCAGGGGTCAGCCAGGCAGCAGTAATTGAATCCTGACCAGAGAGCAGGGGGCCATAGACCCACAGATGAGATGGACTTAGAGAAGGGGGGCAATGGTACTCACCTAGATGTTACCAACCTTTACAGGTGAGGGGGGTCCTCATAGTCATTGATAACAACCCCTTACCCCCAACCCTCATTTGTGGCTTTGAAACCTAATTGTTCCTCACTGCAGGCAGCATTATAAAACCTCCTTCATAGGCAGTCATATAGGGCAGATCAGTAATCTGCAACAGACGCACTGGGTGTAGAAAAAAATGTGAATTTCATGAAATCCTATCAAACAACATCTTATTATTCTAGTGGTAAGAAGGTATTGTTATGACTACAGAGAATTGAATACAAATGTCAGCTTGCATAGCTGGTACTGTTACCTGATTCACGTGTTTAAAGTACGTAAGATTTATTTGTATAGCTCACTTCAAGACAAATGTTTCAAAGTGCTTCACAGGTGGTGGTGTGCTGAAGTTGGAGAGCATGTAGGCTTTTAAATGTGCATTGGGCTTTCAAAGTATACACATGGCCTCTTACACCTGCCCATTGCCTGTAATTCTCAGGTACCAGTAAAAAAAAAGAAAGAAAGGAAAAGAAAAGTATGATGATTTTACAAGTCAAAGTGAAATTTACTAGTCACTGGGGGTAACAGTAAGCTTGTGAAAACAATTAGAGTTTTAACATCATCTGTGGCTTTGAATAAAGCTTTCTAAAATCTGAAGAAAAAACCCCCAAACAAACAAAAAAAAACCTTTAGTGGTCACTGAAGTAGATTTTGGGCTTGAAAATAACAAATCTTTAAAAGGAGCAATGTTTAAGAATTGGCCAACTGTAATTCATACTCCAAACAAATAGGGGGCAGCATATTACTATAAAGTTTGTTTGTCCACCTCTACTGTAAGAAACAGGGAAATGAAATCCCTCCACCACCCTCCCTCTCCCTTGTGTCGCAGTCGGACTGGCCATCAAGCATCCTGCTACAGATCCCAGTGGGCCGCTGCATCGGTGTGCCAGTGGGTCTTCAAAAAAATCCATAAAGTTCTCACAGGCCCTTTCAGTCTTTCTGTGCATATGTCATTTGGGATGCGTATGAGACCATGCTGTGTGTGTGTGTGTGTGTGTGTGTGTGTGTGTGTGTGTGAGTGTTGTGGTACTGGACTCACTGACCACTCACAAACAGGTTTCAACCCTCACCCTCACGTTGGGCTAGCAGCAGCTTGAATAAATCGAACCTCAGTATAAGGCAGCTGTTGACCGAGCTTGAGGAAAGAATGGAGGAATATCACCAAGAGAAGACAGCAAAAACACAGGTTCACAGCCTACTCAAAGCTACAACTTCTCCCTCCGCTCATGTCGGACGGTGGAAAGACTGGACGCTTAAGTGCCTCACTACTGCCTCTTGAGGTACAAAGTCGTATTATAAGGCAGGATGGACTGGGGCTATCTGGTCAACACGCTAACTTCAGCAGATTAATTTGCAACACGATAGACGTTTTTTATAGTTATATAAGTTATTTCTTCTCATTCTGTTGATAATCTTAGTTAATTTCTGAATGTTTTACACTAAAAAAATAACATATTTCCCCTTTAACAAAGTAAACTAGTTTTGTTGAGTTTGAAAGACATGGGCATTTACAATTAATAAAAATATTATTGAGATGCATTACTGTAGCATCCTATGTGTAGTACAGAAACTATTCTTTTTGTGTTTACTTTTACTTTAAGTTCTTCTCACCAAAACACAGTGTGTATCCCTAAGGTTTGACAAACATTTTAAATGCATTTCTCTCTTCATTAAAGATCTGCATAGCTTTCTTTTTAATATTTCAATATACACCTTGTTTACATCCATGCTTCCTTGCTAGCAATGTTTTTATTCACTGCCTTTGCAGTTGGATTGCCGCCAACTGTCTATCATTGGCTAAGTGTGAAATCAGATGCAGGATGTGAATCTAGCATCCTTGTACGTGCATACTTTACAAAAAAAATAAAGACCCAATCATGGAAAAAAAAACATTTCTCCACAGCGCTAGTAGTGGTTATGAAATCTACACGGTACCTATAAGATTAAGGCACACTTGGGTTTAGGGAAAGCTCAATATTTTTGATAAACATTGAAAAAAAAAACCCAACACCGACTTGTTTACTTTTTTAACATTTAACTGAAATTTCCCTAAGCTAACCTTTACCAACGTTCTTTTGTTACCTAAACCTATCCACACAAGTTATTAGGGATGCCAACCCGAGTCTACAGTGTCAAGGTCCTGGACTTTGTCTGCCCATCATCCACAGAAAATCCTCCTTTTGATTTTTGTGTACGATACAAAAATGCAGCACTTGGTTCACCAGTAAAAACAACAATACTGAATAAAATTCAGGCATCCTTTACACTTCCCTGAAAACACATGAGGCAAAAGCAAGTTATGTGTATACAAATAGAAAGTCAGGACATCTCAGCTTCCTCTGCTACAATGTGACAGTTTTTTTAAAATGTCTGTAAAAAGGCCCCCAACTTTATGTGAAGCAAATTAGGTTGTCACTGGAATTCCCCTTTTAGATGGTATATCAAGGAAACGGAGCTATATCGGACACACACTGTGCACGTACACTATGCATATGTGCACATAGGGTCTATAAGCTGAAGGTAGTGTTTTTGCAATTGAAGCTACTTGATTTCTTAAATGTTGTAATTCAGGAGAGAATGCAAATCATCAACTCCCCAACATACAATGTCAGTGCTTCTTGTCACTTCGGTGAGTGATACTGATGCCTCTGAGACTAGTATACAAGATGATTTTGGGAATTACGCAAGAGACAGAAGCAACTACAGTTATTGGTTTAACATCCAGATTGATTGTTGACACATATAAATGATATGCAAACAGAATGCCAATACTCCTCACTGTGTTCTTAAGCACCTCACACAGTGCTGGCTGCTCACTACCTCCAAACCTGCCTATTTTTAACTCAGCCTCCCTCCCACACAGGAGTGGAGTGTGAAGTGGCTTATAAATCCACACTTGGAGGAGCCACATGGTCAAAGGAAAGCCACATGTGGATACAAACACATATTTAAGTCCTAAAGACAACACAGTTACTAGATCCCCACTTGGTAGCCAAACAGAGTGAGTGAGCTATGAGGAGGCAGTGGGTCAAGAGGAATCACAGCAGAATATGAAACACGAGTTTACATAATTACATAATCACATTAACACTTTTTTTTCTCCTTGAAGATACAAATATGCATTACAATGCTATATTCTAATCAAATTAGTACATGACAGAGGGTAAGACAAGATAATACAGTATCCTGTATAACCTATAGATTCTGTACATTAAATAGAACAGCTGGGTGTCTTAATCACTTCCAAATTGCTGAACAATAAACTTTATTTTGGCCATTAAAGCCACAAAGTGAACAGCTCCTTAATGAATTCTTGAAATGTTTAAATGCAGTTTGTCCTTAACTCTCTTTGTAAAGGCTTGTATTTTTGCAGTGCAGTTTGGAGCTGCTATGAGGCCAGCTAACAGTAAGATGGTTCACAGTCTGATTGAAGCTTGAGGGGGGTTAAGGAATTAGTGGCAGCCTAGGGAACCATTTCTGCATTTCTCTCAACATTGAAGACTTCTTTCACCGCGCCATGCTTGCGAACACAGCCGTGCTCATGTTAAGCTTATTAGTCACCCTGAATGCGATCTTGCTAGCTGAGGCTTTCAACACTTTCTAGTGGTGGCTTTACACACATACACCTACTCACTTGCCATGAAAGCATTTCTGCAAATGCACATGCTCCAACCCAGTAACTACCACTAACAGGTACTCTGAAGTAACATGCAGCCAGGCACTGGGATACGAGCCTCAGATCCAGCCTGTGCTAAATGAGGCAAGAGGGAAATATTTTTGTCATGTATTTTGGCTGCCGAGAACACAACACAGTCAAACAGGGCAAATTACAGCACTGGACTCATATCCATAATTAGTCTGTCAAGCATGTCACATACTTTGAGTCATAGATCTGCTATTTTACCACCACCACCAACAGCCTATAAAAGTTAATGGTGAGCACATTCTAATTACTTCACCAGGATTTGGGAATCTGAATCAACTATTTAGATTCTAAAAAGCCCTTTGGGGAATTTGGAGGATGAAAAGTAAAATAATAAAGATCTACTGGGATTAGTGGATATTTTAGTTAGTGTATGTGCAACTGAAAAAAGCAAGTTTACATAGTGCATGACATGAGATTTCAAAGCTGTATAAATCTAAGAACACATTTAACGTGCTTTAAAAAATTAACTTTATCTGGGTCATCACAATTATTTTTGGCAGCTGTTTTGTTGTTCTGGAGGCCAATTCTTCCATTTTTGCTATTGTTACATTTATATTGACACTTACTCTCACATTCTGAAGTACTCAAGACCATCTATAACTGCATTTTATTTGAATGAACTGTATGAGATGCTAACGACAGTTACACTTCATGGAGAACCATTATACAGCAGGCACAATTCTGAGGAGGATGGGTTACATGCTGCCATGTAGGGAGCTTAGTTATAAGCACTCTGACACCCATTCCTATTTGGCCATCAGAGCTGTTAAAGGTGTCAGGGCTGTTCACAGGCACTGTGTGTTTCACCAGCCAAGATGGCTTCCACATTTTTTCTATCATGATTAATTATGGTTTCTGATGGTAGTACAGTGAGAAAGTGTAAATTATTCCCACATTTTCTTGTGCCCTCCGTTCAGTCACTGTTGTGTAGGAAGATGCTATTGACGCCATCCATGGATGGCGACCAAAAGGCATCTACATGGGGTGGCAAACTCTAGTGCCTATTAAGGGGTAGAAGTGGTGGTGGGGGGTACTTGGCATGTGGGCTGAACCTAGTCCAGACTGCAAGTTGACAGGGCCGGATTTTCCAGTATGGAAGAGTCTTGTTTCAGTGGGCGAAGCTGGGTGTTGGGAGACTGGGAGAGAGGACTGCCCAGGGCTTGGAAGCTTGAAACAGAATATTTCAAACAGACAAGCACCGTCTGTGTTCCAGTGTCACCAGCCCACCCGTCTGACAATCGGGGCCATGTCATCACACGGGCTCTGAGTAATTCAGGGAGCAATCTTATCACCTTAGAAGATGTGGCAATCTCAGACGTCAGAGCAGTCTGAGGCCCCAGCAGAGGAAATAGCATTAAATGATATCCTGGACAGCACAAGGTATGGAATACATGAAAAGTACAGTAAAAATGTTCAGCTAAAGGCAAAACATTAAGAGCATGAACAGCAAAGCATGTTGAAATACAACCACAATACTTCGCTTTGGTTTGACTCCCAAACAAAATCGACAATGTGTCTTCGAAAAACACACTGCACACGCAGCACGGAATATCCTTATTTTTAGAGAACTGGTTGAAATAAAATAATTCGTCTGACAGATCATTTTGTGTATGTTTATATATTTAGTGCTGTCAGAGGGGACATCACAGAGAATGGCACTTATATCACAATGCAGGAACTGTTATCAGAGGAGGTACAGGTTTATGGTTCAAGGGCTTGTCCATTCATAGAGAACAAGCTCAGCCTCTCTGCCTGACACACTGATAAAGACAGCACAAATAAAACAGCTCCACAGCTCCATCTTAGCCTCTCCCCAAGGGAATAATATATCACCCATCTGAATGTGGCACGTATTGAATCATTTCCAGTGCTGATGATTCATTTGAATAAATCAGCCTTTTTTATTTTGCCAACTTGAACTGATACTGAAATAAGGAAAACTGCAGTAACGTTGTTAGATATGAGTGAGGACAGGTGTTAGAGTGTTCTATAAGACTGGTAATCCTAATCCCCTTTCAAGCAACAATTAATGACTACAGCAATAATCTTCGCATATATGTTGTTGCAATTCCTTTTTGACTGTCAACCATAACCTGCCTAACTCACATACTCCAAATCCAGGAGGATATGTCGCTTCAGGCAGATAGGATCTTATCCTGGATTTGCATAGATAAATGCACAGCAATAATTCAAGAAGCACAAAGGACAGACAGCTCTGACCTTAGATATACTCTCAATCTGACCATACACTATTGACAAGGCCTGCTCTCAGGAGATTAATTTTCAGATGTGGTCAATATACAGAAAGAGGTTCAAGTGTTATCTCCCTTAATTCTCAAAAAATATCAAATATTTAAGGGAAAAAAATAAATATGAAAGCTTCCCTTACAGAAACTTTCGGTGTCTTCCACAGAAACCTACGGATGCACAGGATCAGCCTATCGGCAAATATGAAAAATCAGCAGCTTGTGCATTGAAAGGGTTATATCCGCATTCAAGCTAAGAGACATACTCTAACATACACAGACACAAATCCTGTTGAGCTGAGCCGAGCAGAGATACCCTACCAGCCCTCCAAGGCACAATTAGGATTTCATGGGGGGAAGAAATCTACATTCCTGCACACATGAAAAAAAAGTCCTTCCTCCCTCCTCACAACAATATCAACTTTTTACTCAAGGAAAAACCTGAAGCACCACTCGATAGGATTTGGACAAAGAAATAAAAAACAAAGCCAGAAAAAATCTAAATTTAAGCTGCAGTTGTTAAAGAAAAAATATTATGGTTGAGGAAAATCCAGTCCTAAGCCTCCCAGTTCTAATCAATTTCTCCTATTCTCTGTGATATGAAAAGAAGCAACCACTCATAGTTTGTTTGAAGTACACGCCTGTGTGGAGCTGTGTTATGTTCAACAGCATTTTGTATGGACAGACTCAGTGTACGATTTTAACACCTGTCAGACATTACCCCCAAGTACAAAAGGTCAAGCACCTGCCAGTGTGGATAAGAGAAGAGATAGAGTAAATCACAAAATTTAATTTCATCCGGTATTTTAATAAGTGGCCACATTAACAGAAACAGATTATAGTTGAATCGTAAAGCTGCAGGACACATAGAAAGAGGATAAATGTTCTCTGCAAGAGTAAGAAACCACTCTGTGTTCTCACTTTCTAGTCAGCAAGTTGTTAACTGCATATACTGTTATGGTATTATCCATCTCAAGCCTAAATTAGATAGGATATTGTTTACATAGTAGCAAATATATTTCCTGCAAACACCATTTGTATGTTATGCAACCTTCACTATGTAGAGTAAATGATATCCTCTTAAAAGTTCAGGTACTTTTCTGATAGTAACAAGCACTGACAATGTTTTCTGAGCATAGAGGAAAAAAAGGAAGTGAAATTAAATTTTTATGTTTATTTTCATCTAGTGCACTTTTTTTCACATTTCAGAGTAAATTATAGTTATTATGGAGTCAGATGACAAGAGCATTACTTTCTTTTGATGCATGAAATGTAGAAGCAGTCTGAGATGAAATGTACTGACAGAGTCAAATCGGTACACATAATCGAGGTCAGAGTAAGAATCTAGAGCTGAAACGATTAATTATTTGGTCGACATACTGTAAAATGAATGAGAAACTATTTTGATAACAACTTATTTGTTTTCTACCAAAAATGCCAAAAAGTTTTCCAGGTCCACCTTATCAATTGTGGGATTTGTTGCTCTTCTTTACACTATGTGATAATATATGGGGGTTTCGGGCGATTGCTCTCACAAAACAATGGGTGTAAAGATGCTACCCTAAGCTTCAGGAAACTGTGATACACATTTTAAGCTATTTTCCAATATTTTACAGACAAAACAATTAATCAATTACACTAGAAATTAAGTGTCAGATTAACTGATTATGAAAATAATTGGTAGCTGTAGCCCTAAAAGAAACATACACAATGTATTAAATGTGATTTCATATCCATAATAATGCATACTGTCACAAAAGTGGTACACTACTCTTTAATAAAGTTCCAAGTTCTAAGTTCTAATAAAAAACTCCTTGACAAAAAGTCTATTTCCATGCATCATAAGGAAAAAACAAACAAACAAAAAAAATTATTTTCTAGGTAATTTATATATTATATTGAAAATATGCTTATATTTCAGAGGACTCTTTAAACTCTTTTCCAGATAAAATAAATTAGGATTGTAATTTGGCCACATTTACTTTGACCCCATCATGTCTGGTTTAACTTTGACAGACATTAAGTTAAATACCATGAAGAGAATAAATGGACTCAGGCTTCAGCTACAATGAATGTCTCCAAGCGTAAACTTACAGTTTTGCTGATGCGATCTGGCAAAATTAATGCCCTGAGGCGCATCCATAGAGCACAATGCCAAATAAGGACATTAGCAGTATATGCGTTTGACCAAGACCTTTCAGCTGCCTGGCCTGTGAAGTGGTGTTGTAGGGAAAAACACACTGTAACCGTCACTACTGATTCTCAGATTTGTGTCGCGTCTGAAGAAAAGGTTAAGCGCATCATCTATCTGAAAATGCCCAAATCTGCAGTCAGGCATAAAGTTGGCAGCCAGATAAATCATGCCATCACTGTGCTTCAGTTTTCTCATTATCCATACCTCTCATGACATTCACAGAAAGAAACAAAGCATCCTGCCAACACCTACTCTGTGAGAGAGCTCTTTCAGTTCAGCTCAAAAGCTGAGAGCTCCAAACCTCCACACCACAGTGTGGGCAGTGCTGGCAGAGCCATGTGCCTAAGAACACTGACTGAGTGCAACAGTCGGACTAATAACAGAACAAAAAAAAATGGACGCACAGTGGGGAAAGCCACATCTCCACAGCTGAGAAGCAGGTTGACTTCTGCCCACCTCTCTCTTTTTCAAGAGCGGAAGATGTCCACAATGCCTCTCAGGTCTTAGTATCATGAGGGGCGGTGAGCTTGCAGCTTCAGCCACTTCAGGGTAAAGAGAATCACTTTAATATGTTAAGAAGATTAAGCTGGATAAATGTCTAGATACATTTTTTGAAAAGCCACGTAAATCTCTAGTGTTTTTTTTGGGGAGGGGCGGTATGTGAGTCAGTTGAGACGATCAACACAAACCCACCAAAATGCAATGCGATTGGCTAGGGAAAATTGGGCTTATTTGAGATTTTGCATTTTAAGCTTCTTGAATCTAAGACCATCCCACCTCTTTCTTATATTTTTAACACCAACCTCTGGGACAACAAAACTATGGGAAAAAAAACAAAAACCAAAAAAACAAAAACCAAAAGAAAAAACCAACACTGGTCACAGTCTCATGTGCCACTGCTCTCTCGGCTTAGGCTCAGCTGCCTTATCCTGCTTATGCTGATATTATATCCTTAATTGTGCAGGTCAATGTTTTTCTTGAGGCTGTTAATCTGTGGGTGAAAGCATTTAAGAAAATATTCATAGAAGAAAAGAAAGAGGTTAAAGTTGAAGGAAGTGCTTGAAGGGCTTTCAAGGTCTATTTGTGCATTTTTCAGGTAAATCACTCAAGTCAAATTAATTAATTGAAGCAAGTATAGTATAAATGTGATGGATGGCTGATTTTTCTTTTTTCTATCTTAAGAATTAGTAATCTGAGGGTGTCCGCCTGTCAGCTCCCCGTGATAGAAACTGAGTGTGAAAATGAAAGGGAGAAATGGAACAAATAATGTAAAGGGATTAACAAATCATTTGCATAACATTTTCTCTGCTTCCAAACTACAGGATCAGGAAAATGACAAGGAAGGCAGTTTTCATCATCCCCTGTTCTAAGATCAATCAACACATCAATGGACCTGATTGCTGTTACCTTTAGCAGCCTCTTAATGTCAAAAGCAAAATGAATCCTTGGTAATTTATCTTTAAAAAAAAAAAAGTAAAACAGACTGACAAGGTAACTACACAAGTTGAGAGAAATAGGAATCATCTGATGAAAAACATTCTTAAAAAAAAATTGAATAGAGCATATCTTTGAAAAGATACTTTGCTTTCAATGTGCCAAATGTGTATTAACCTGTTTTTTCTTAACACAGTCTCTCCATCCAGAGTTAAGACAATAAGACCACTAGGGAGATGAAGGGGATGGCATTATGGAGAGTTAAGCATTATGAGCAGCCCTGAAGCTGTTCTTAAAGAAGGTGAATCAGAGGATTGGGATACAACTGTAACTAAACCCTGTGCCGGACCACAAATGAGAAGCACAAAACATTTTGGGCAATATGCCACTAAGCCAAACATCTGGGTCTTAAGTAAACTTCAAACGATCACTTTTAACTTTTTAATTACCAAGCTCTTAAAGAAAAGAGGCTGTCAAAGAAGAAAAAGTTCATTATATCAGTTTCAGTACGAGTACCATAGTCGTCCAGTCCGTAAAGTTTTGAAGAGTGTTTATATGCACAATCTATGAATCCAAGATAATTATTCCACAGCTAAGAATCTAAATTAAAGTTTACATTTCAATTTCTGTCCTGAATTTCCTAACAAAAGGAAAGAGCTCATAAAAAACATATTAACATCCAGAAGTGGTCAACCCAGAGATTTCTTGAGATCATACAACAAACAAAAAGACAAAATGAGGACATTACAGAGCGCCTTCATTTTTTTTTTTTTTTCAATACGATATTTTTTGGGTGTCATGAGGCTGCAGACATCTCTCTGCTGGACAGATCACATTAGGAAAATGTACAAGTTTCTTACTGTGCCAGAGTGCAACCGAGTCATCTCTGGATCTCACAATGATTCCCTGGCAAATGTTAGGTTTCTGTGGCTCATATAAATAGAAATTTAATCTTGTATGTTTGTTTAAGTATCCACAGCAGCAGATGCACTTCACATGCAAATTATGAATCTCTGTTTGAACAGATCTTGCCGTCAATGTATATGAACTGACAAGATAGAATTTCTGTGTGAATACTGAATAATAATCAGGAGGCACAGGTTCAGGTGGTATTTTTATTAAAGACCTGACGCTTCTCAGAGTGTTTGCTATTGCCTCTGTGCTGAAGCTTGTTCGCACAAAAGCAAGATTTTAAGTTTAGCATTTTTTTTCCCAACAACAGATGCTTGTATTTTTATTACTTTGTTAGTTTGCTGTGTAAAAATAAAGCAAAAAAAAAAAAAAAGCTGACCTTTCAAAATAATACTCCATCAAGTTCTTTTGTATCAAAGAATTTAACCTCATCCTGAAAATATCAGGCTCTGAGTTTGCTTAAACGGTGAACCACCTCCTTTTCTCAAAGCTTTTGTCAAATGGTAAAAATCATTCTCTCCAATATTGCTGCTCGCAGAGAAACCTGACCACTATCATCTGTAAGAGCATCCCAGAGCTTCCTTAATCTGTCCTTATCCTCCCTTTGATAATACAATACATTTTCATGGTAATTTAAATCATATTTTACTCACAGCCACAGAGTAAAAGTGTTGCTACCTACACGCTTAGAACAAATGTTAGGTGAAGAAATACCAAGCAATAGAAAAATCCGGGTACAAAATGGTAGCTTGAAAAAATAAAATAGATTGTAAGTATACAATTGGTTGCATAGGTGAGTGGAGGGAAGAGGATGACTGGAAAAGGAGGTGAGGGAGAAAAAACTGCTTGTAAGATATAAATGTGTCAGGTACAGCCTCGCTTGTGCATGAAAGACATTTGCACATGTACTTTTTCCCTCAGTTGGCAGGACTGAGAACTACAGTATGGATACAGTATACCAGGTATTATTAGTCTTGCTTACGCCTTTAGGTGTCCGCATTCTACAGAAATGCTTCATGAGGTGCAAATCATTCTTCTGTGTGAGATGGTGGCTTGGGAGGTTTATTGCCTCTCTTCATTCCACTGAATATGCATAATCAATTGTACTAGTAGCAGAAGGTTGTAATTCTTTCCTCGTCAGACGCTTGCATGAATCATATATGCTGTGTAGTAATGGGCAATGACTGAATGGAGCGGGACACGGGTCAGCTTAACATGGTGTTATAATGACAAAGGGGAACATTAGCTAAGGAAATAAACTCCCTGAATCTCAGCCAAACATACTGATTTAATCCAGCAGAGCCAAAAACACCCACCTGATGACAGTGAATATGCAATTAGATGGATATTACAGTACATGTTTCACTTGTTGACCCACACTGTCATATAAAGGCTCAAGGAAGTGCCTTGTCTGTTTATCTAAGTATACATCCTTGACTTTTCGCTGAATAAAGACCATCGCCTACTGAAAATAAAATCCATATCTTTGCGTTCTCACAACCCCAAACATGAAGACCTATCAGGAATCCTGCATGGGTGGACATGTAGGCTTTCCTAGGAATGACAGGGTCTGCTAGAGAGGAACCCCACCCTCGCTTTCTCCAGCATGCCAACACAGAGGAGAGTGGGCAGCGCTGAGACGGCAGCCTGCCGTGGGCACTGCCAGGCTTAAAGCTGCCCTGTCGTCATCAGAGGCTTGCAGAAAAGAGCGCTGAAATTCTCAAAAAAAAGGGAAAAAAAAAAGAAAAAAAAAAGAGGAGGGGGATCGTTGCATTTAAATCCTCTCTCAACGCCCCCACATGTTTTAGCAAAGCATAAAAATCATTCACAGAGAGAGAGAAAGCGAAAAAGAAAAAGATAGAGGGAAATAGAGAGGAAACAGCTATTAGCAGCAGTAAGCTAGCTCAAGAGATCATAGTGAGGCAGCTCTAATCGCAGTAATGGTTTAAACCCTCATTCCATCCACCAGATGCAAGAAATGTCTACCCAAAAACAAGGCTTTGAAATCCCCCATGTCTAAGAATGTGCCCTGTGGCTATGGTCCTTACTGAAAAAAGAAAAAAAGAAAACAACAACTTCAAAAGTGTCTCCACTTTTGGAGTAACTACGAGGTATAGATAGCTCCTGTGGCCTGTGTTGTTTACACACGGTACACAGAGGAAAGATAAACATGCTTGTATCAGAACTAAGACTCAAAATGATTTGATATGATTAGATAAGCAAAACTTTGGTCATACTAGAATAAATTTGCAAAATAAAACAGCTCAGAGGATTTAAGACGTTAAAAACCCAGAGCCTTTTTTTTTTTTAACCCTTTCAGGATTCCTCTTAATTTTCATTATTCTTATACTCTTCTTTATAGGAAAAGCTGGTTTTCCAAAGGGCTTCTTACAACATCAAGAACCTGTGCAGCTCTTTCTTTTCTGGGAAAAAAAAAATTCCCTAAAACCATGCTGCCAGTTACAGTAGACGTAGTGTTACGCTGAGACTAAGAGTATAGATTTTAAATAAAAACAGGTGTTGACATTTGTAAACTTTGTTCAGCATAAACTACACAATTTACCTTAATCTTTATTACATTATTAATAATCAAAACTTCTATTGGTGCAATTTTATGTAAAATAAATAAATAAATGAAGCTATCTCATTCAGGAAGAAGAATATTATCAAAAGGCAATTTTGCTTTGACCTTTGCTTTGGCCAGGCAAAGTCTTTAATATATTTGGATTCTAACTAAACATATGTATTGTATGAGGCTAGAAGAAGTTTGTTCCACTTGCAGGTTTGATTCCTTGCATCTGAGAATCTCTCATTGTTGAGCTCATTCTTCAGAGACACTTTTTACAGCAAGGTGTCACTGTGGATCAAACATAAGAGCTGGTTTGGAAAACCAGGAGGGGTTTCACGAGAGCACAGCACTGGTCTCTCCCTCAGAGGTCAATTAATAATTGACATCATTATTATCAGGCTGTGTCAGGGAACATTCCTACAGCCTCTATGTCAAATATGAGAAATTTAGTGGAATGAAATTATACTTGAGTGTCCTCTGCCTGTCATTTTGATTGTTTTAACACTTTGGCTCGATGACACTGAAGTTAACGGATACTTCTGGTATGTACCAAGAAAATCCATCAAGGATAAGAGACTGGAGCAAGAAATAAAGTATTTTTGATCAACTAATGGCTTCGATTTTCACTTCTTATGAGGTTAATGTGCTATAATTTTGGATATCACAAACAGGACAAAAGTCAAGAAAAGCTGTAGGTCTCATTTGAACAAAGGAAGTAGAGTTTTTGTTGCCCTGCCTTGGTATAACCAATTTAAGTGTTTTTTCAGAGAATATAGCTATTTAGTGGAACAAAATTCTAATCACATCTATGTTATGCATTCTCCTCAAAACACCAACTTTATCTTTAAGCGTATCACATTTCTTAGTCTATATTGTACAGTTATAGTACAGTATTTCAAAACCTTAATCAATGAAGCAGAGGACAGTTTCATTTTCTATTGTTGTTCCCATTAAAGTTCAGAGGTTAATATATTCAAAGAAAAAAAGTAAAAGAAAGTTCATGCCATTAAAAAATTTACATGTGACCTTTAGGAAATTCAACTTAAAACTTATTACTATGATTTCTACACGTTCCCCTGAAAGAATGTCGTCAGGTCTGATTCATTTCCAGTCCTTAATAAAACTTTGCACTACCTTTATTTATCTGACTAAAAAAGCCATGTTTTGCCCCACAGAAATCTGCAGTTTCTGTGACCCTTTGCTTTTGTTTTTGGTCATGAGCACCTATTTGGAGGCTTTTTTTTTTCTGTGGGACTCCTGCCCATTGTGCTCCATTACAATTACTCAGCAGGCTAGTTCCCCTCCCAGTAATGAAGTGGGTGGTACAGTGGGTGGATTTGAGCCTGAGTGGCCACTATTCTGTATTCCTGCTACTGGGTACAAGGGCTGAGTGGCAAAGAATAGCAGCAACGCTGGCAGCATGGCACAGTGACAAATAGCGTGGTGGACCAGCAGACCAACCACAGAACCACCAGCAACAATCTAAGCCTTCAATAGTGCCTGTTTGCTTAAGTGTCAGGAGAAATGGAGAATTACATTTCAAAGCCCAGTAAATAAAGTTTGTATTGATTTAATCTAACATGTAATCTGTTTTGCTGTCTAGCAGTGATTCTGGCAATAAAAGAGAATCATGTAAGACAGCATTATAGATAATACGACCATAGATCAAAGGGAGTTTGAGCAAGAGAAAGGCGATAGATCATGTTCAAGCTAGACTGCTTGGCTCTGGAATTCATAAACTAGCTCCTAAAGCGAGGTGGCTTTCAATTTAAGTTTTCAATTTACAGATATAAGATTTGGTGAACACTTGATGTAATTTCATTGTCACTTCAGCAGGGGTTCTGTGGACTGGAAAGTGTGTCTCTCTCTATCTGTGGCTCAACAATTAAACTACACAGAAGATGATCTGCCGGAAAATATACATATTAATAAATGAGTGTGGCACTCTGTGATGATTTTATGGCTGGCATGACAAGAGTAGGCATTTAAAGAGGAACATACTACATGATAGTATAGCCCTACTTCATGTTTTGTCAAACCATTTTCCAAACTTGTTTCTCTTTTCAGCTTATGTGGTATAGAAGATATTAAGCTGCTGTGTTTTTAATGTCGTGCTCCTCTTACAAGCATTTCCAACATTCCTATGTTATCAACAAATAAAATTCTGATACTTAAATTTTTCTAAAAGTCTTTTACACCAAATTTATCTAAAATTTTAACACTACACCCAAACTTTAAACACTAGTGGTAACGCATTATTGTGGATTCCAGCCTAGTCGGTTTGATCGATGAATTACAATTAGCAGTCTGTGTAACTTATTCTGCTTTGTTTTATGGTTACTATGTTCATTAACTCGAATTAAAGTTATTTTATTCTTGAACTTGAATTACCATTAAAGAATATTGTTTCATATATTGATTCTCAGCTTTGTTTGCTGTCTGCTGCAGTTCTGTCTGATCACCCAGGATAGAGATTTATTGTCTGTAACGTCACCAGTATGATTAGAGTTATTCCCAATCAAAACTGAGCTATCATTGCTTATTGAATTAAGGATGCCAATGGTAGTATTACAAACTTTACAATTTAAGTTATCTGACATTCTAAATAGTATAAACTACAAGTGCAGATACAACTAAAGTGTGATTTAACAAAATTGTTCCTCAAATGGCTTACGAGTATGAGGTGCTAGCACCCCACTCTGGTGTTAAAGATTACTACAGTTAACCAGTAATCAGTAAAGGTAATGCAGATAATACAAGGAGACATAGGTGCTCAAACTGAACATTTAACTGGCATTTAAAATACTGATAAAGTGCATTTTAATGCTTATCATTTTGCCAAATATTGTGAATACTTTGTCTCTTGTGACGGAAACCCATAGCCTGCACTGTTGATGTTGAGATGCAGCCTGTTTTATCCATTACTGCACTCTAGTGTTATAGATAAGCATGTGCATGTCTGCCAACAAAGACAACATTTCACAGACAGCATAATGTCAAACATATCCCAACAAAACCTCTGATCATATTTCAGTTAACTTTTCTGAAAAGTTAACAATTTTAGAAGCATAAATATGCTTCTCTTTGATGAAGGAGATGGAATGATAAGCTTATACAAAGAAATGAGGATTTTGTATGAAAAACTTTCTAAAATCTGCAGCTTGCAGCTTTAATATTCAAGGAAGTGCCGATGTACCAATGGATATCAGTTTGGAATGGGTAAAATGTTTGTGTTCTTTAAGGTTCAGTCTACTATTTAAAAAGAAAAAGTGGGCCATATTCTCTTATCTACTAGCCTGCAGTCGTGGGATTATAATAAATGCACTGTAAATACTGCAAGGGCCCACTAGGACTATTTGATTACTCTGACACCACTCCAACAACAAACGGCATAAAAACACAGACACACACATGTACATACATCTCTTACCTTGTTTGCTCCAGAGAAGTAAATCAGTGGGGCTTTCCAAACTGTGCTGATCTTCTCTCTGAGTTCCTGGCTCTTTGGAACTACAAAATATTTGTTGATATCCAGCTCTGGATAGATCACTTCAAGTCCACCGCTTTATTGAAGAGAGATAAAAGCTTAATCTACATGATTCTGTATTACTTTTGTACTAAGGGCAAGCTCACACCCTGATTTAAACATGGCCAACTTATCAAAAAGGTTCTGATATTGCTCTTAGCATAAAATGCCTTTGTACAATATTTAGTGAGCAAAGGAAGCTTTGGTTCTTCTGTCTTTACCATGTTCATTTTCTTTATAATTTATCTTGTCATAGCCTTTGATCACAGCTCTCTGAAGCGACATGATCTACTTACTGACAGAAAGAAGAATCCAGAGAGCTCAGGGTGTCTGGTGTTGCTTCCAGATGAAAAAGCCCCAGAAAGCAGGCAGATAACACCAGATATGACCCCAGTACAGCCTGAAGAATAGCAGCACTCAGTTAGGCAAGAAGCAGTTATTTTCAATTAATATGTTTTGCTGATGAAATGTGTTATTTTTGGAATCTTTTGGGATTCGGCTGTATTGTTCTTTTGCCAAGTGATATAGGTAACTACACATTGACAGTCATGGACAGAGCAGGCCTGTCTATTCTGGCTGGCCAGTTTAGAAGAGTGCCACACTATTTCACATGGTCATTTCTACTGAAAGACAGTTCAAGTTTCACCTCATTCATATGTCAATCAGCAAAGATCTTGAACACTGAAAAAATGGAGTTTGCCAGTAACGCAATGTAACCGTTACTCAGGTGCCTCTGAATTACAGCTTTGATGTAGGCCTGCAACTGTCCTTTAATTTCATTATCAACAACTGGCCAAATAGTTTGTAGATATATTGTTTGCTCGATACGAATGTCAGAAAACAGATTAAAATACCAGACACATGATCCTAGACCAAAAGTTGACTTCTTTACACGGCTTGTCTGAACTATGCTGTTGAATATAATACAATGCAAGACAAAGAAAAGCAGAAAACTTTAACATGTGAGAATCCTACACCAGAATATTGTAGCCATTTTCCTTGAAAACTGACTGAAATGATTATACAATTATTTGGATGTGTGGTAATTCATTTTCTGTTGATTAGCTAATAGACGATCTGACTAATTATTCCAGCTCGGTTTTGATGTGTTTACTTCATTAGGTTGAGGACTTTGTGCTGCCCTCGGTCCGGTTACATTTCAGTACTTGGCCTCCTATACGAGCTCAAATGAATCCTACCGGTCTTAATTTGCATTTTTATTTGAAATCAATATCACAAAAAAATAATTGTAGGTCCTGCGTTAATTCTGGGCTTGACACAAATAGGAGGCAACGCGCCACACTGCAAAAAAAAAGTAGTATTACGTGCTGTTTACATGTTACTATATTTAAACTAAGCGGCAGCGCCCTTAATGCAATAACTTTCAGTTATTTATTTCCTGTTCGCAATCTTCAGGCTGTGATACAACTTAGAAACGACTCTCTCTTGAGCCGTGAATGAAATTTTAAAACAAAATTCTTTTATTGCTATTATTATTATTATTATTACTTTTTTTTTTTTTCTTTGGGGTAAATTCTCACTAGCGCGATTTAACCACCGCTCGTTTCAGCGCGTTTACACTCGCGCCGAGTGTCGACTCGGTGCATTTGGCCGAGTGTCCGGCGCAGGACCGAGGAGGGTCGCGGTGAAACGAGCGCAGTCTCGTCCTCCACCTGCGTCGGAGTCGCCCCGGTCGTTCCCATCGCTCCGGCCGCGTCCGCTCCGGCTCCGCAGCCGCTTCCTCCTTGTGCGCTCGCTGCTGCCGCCGCCGCCGCCGCCGCCGCCGCAGCCGGATCTGATGGGTGCAGGATCCTGGTGACGTAAGAGGCTGTAAAAAGTTAAGTATTACATAACTAAAAAAAAAAAAAAAAAAAGAGCTTTGAAAAATAAAATCGAGGAAAGTAAAAAATTAATATGGAAGACCAGGTTGTAAAAAAAAATAAATAGACTGGCGCGACGCCCAAACTGCACACGTTGCTCCATTTTTATTTAGTAAATATTATTTACACGTTTTCAAGAACACATGCTACAGAATTTCAGATTTACAGCTCCTAAACAATAGAAACAGCTCTTGAGAACAAAAACACCTGATGACTATGGAAATTGTCATCTAGGCTGAGAACACTGAGAAAACATTCAAGTTTTTTTTCTATTTTTTTATTGTTTTTTTTTTTTTTTTATTTAATTTTCAACCATTTCTGAACAAGGCCTCTTAAACTATGCAGTAGTGATTGTGCAGCATATATAATATATTCCTGGTGCTGCTAAAGCTCCCTTTGGTTTGTGCTTCTCTGCAGCCATGATATTAGCACCCAAACATATGGAAAAGGGCCCCAGTGACAACGTCTTTGTAATTTATAATCTAATCCTTTTTTTTTTTTTTTTTTACCTGATGTTGTCTACCTAACTAATGATGTTGCCATCTAATGCAATTTGAATAGAACCTGGTGCTACAAAGCAGTGCAAGTTTGTAGTTTCAAAGTCAGACATTTCAGTATGCATAGTTCAAAAACAGTACCTACTTAAACTATGCAATAGCTTGTATCAATTGCTATGTCAAGTTTGAACTGAAAATCATCCCACAATTTATATTTACATGTTTGATTTAAAATCTACCCTCCAATGGCCACACTGTCTCAGCACTTTGTAACTATGCAGACTCCAAAAAAAGGAGCTCATTAGGATCAAGAAGCTTTAAAATAATACAATAAAATTGAAATCCCTGCATTCATTTCATGGTTAATGTCACAAACTGATGGTTTGTCAATGTGTTATTCTGGTGCGGCTTCGATGATCAGAGTCTTTAATTAGTTTTGTGTTTCAGCTTTATAAAGGACATAAACCCTACGCATTGTTCAAACTTAAGCACACTCACTGGATTCCTCAAATCACACACCAATTGATTGCTTTACATCCAAATTATGGATTATGTACATTTACAAATAAACACACGGCCTAGAGAGCACCATGGTAACTTAACATACAGCAAACAAACGAGTAACCATAGTAACACTACTTTACATTCGATACCATACACTACACTGTACATTAAGGCATGAGGTGTTGTTGATGCAAAAATCAGCAGTAGATTCTTTGAGAAATGCAATGCACTGAGGAATGAAATGAATGTTTCTGAACTTTACCAATCACACCACCAAGGCAAATAATAACAATATACACTCTCCCGCTGTTAATCTACTATACTTAACTGCATTTTGTGTGAAAAATTGGACATTATTTTTTATTAATCAAATAAACTGATTAATGGTTTAAAAAAAATTATCAATGTATAAATAAATTAAAACGTCCAGGTTTGGAATAAAGCTGGCTCTAAAAGAGTACCATGCTCCGAAGGCTCGTCCCTCTGCCTCATGTCTGCCTATGTATGCTAAAAGATTCGAACAATTAAGTTATCTAAAAATGACAGTTCCTATGTTTAATTATTAACTGACAAAATCAGTGTAATTGGGAACAATTTAAAGCTACTGCTTAGAGCACCAGCCCCATCACTTATCTATAGCTTGCACTTTAAATCACGATGAGTAAACCTCATCTATTTTTCCGCAAGCCCTGTTCATGCAGTGTAATTAGGTCAGGAGTTATTACAAGCAAGAAATTGGTTTGTCACTGAAGTGATTCATACTGCTTAAACGTTTGAAGCTCTTTGTTGGACTCTATCTACCTATCTATCTAATAAAAAAAAAAAAAAACTGTATTGAAAAGTATGACCAATCATATGCAGAATTAAAGCAAGCCTTTCTTTAACATATGCTGCAAAAGCAAATGCTGCAATCAGATTGTACTTTTTTGATAACAATGACATGTTTTATGTATGCACCATAAGTTGTTTTTTTTTTAATGTAATCTATGTACACGTGTGTAATTCACTTTGCACTGTAATCCTACTTTACTATTAGTCAACTGTTCATATGAAGTGCCTTTAATTTGCATGTATACTACAGTATATAATAGATGTAACTGGAGGTCAGCAATATGAGTTATGAGTTCAACAATAGTTTGTAGCTGCACAGTAACTAAACGCAAGTCGGATAAGTCAAGTCTATATTCAGTAAATGTATTACTTAGTAATACTGTATGATTCTGCTCACTGCCTGCAGTGTACAATATTAGGTAACTGCACATTAGAATGATCCAAGTTACTTGCAGTTCATCTGATATTTTGTACAATTTACAATACCACCCATTTTCACTGAACTCCTTACTTAAAAATCCACTAATACTGCAGTCCATCTTAAAATCAAGTATTACAGCAGATGACAATCTTGAACATATACTGTGAGGTGTACAAAACAAATCAAGAGAAATGATTTGATCTAAACCTCTTCATAGCTTTTTTTTTTTTTAATTTTAAATATTGCAGTCCTGTGTCTTCCCCCGTTCCTTTTTTAAAATTTGCTGCAGTGTGTCATGACACCATACTGTCTTTAGTGCCATTCACCAGGTTGCTGCTACAGGAGGTTTTAGTGTGTCTCTGGGAAGAAGAGTCCAAAAAATGCTCGAGGTGTGTAGAAGAATATGGATGACCTCACCCAGGCATGAGGAAGCTGTCCTGCATTTACAGGTCTTACACAGCCAACTGCAGGGAGTCAGGGGGCAACTTCTGTTCAACTAAGATAAATACCTAAAGGCCAAATCACCACCAGTGACAGATTCATCAAACACACCATCACGGAGGAATGGTAATGTACATGTGGTCACTTCAGCTCTGGAAATGCTGCTATTGATTCTGAGATGCATCATGTTTAGCTTTCCAGGATGACAGTGAACAAGCTGATGGGACCATTCAATAAAAAGCTGAAGGACGAAGGAAACACATGTGCAAACAAGCCTCATCAAGCAACAAAGGAAATACTAGTGATCTGGTTTGTTTTTGCTGGCATTTTACAGAAAATATAGATATTTTCCTTGATTTGGGATCTCTTGTGTCTCAGGACACTGTATGCATTTGTGTAAACTAAAGCCCTTTTTTAACAAGAGGCCACAAATCACAAGATCACAATATGTAAATGCTGAGTGTGTCCAGACTCACATCACTTTTAGCCGGGCAAGCTTTACATAAACATTCAAATACAGAATGACTGTACAAAAATAAACTTGCAAGTATTTTCATTTATGCATACATGATCATAATCAGCATGTTCAGAGTGAATGACTTCAATAATTGATTCCTGGCAGGCTATACTATCGTTGCATCCTGTTGATGAGATCATAATGTACACATAGTTTAGTACGTTGTACAAACACTTAAGGGCAAAGTGTTATATCTCTGAGACTTAAGTACTGTATTGAATTGCTGGTTGTTGCAGCTGATAAGCAGCACTTGGTAATCAGTTCAGGTTATTGGTGATAGTTATGACCACAGGTGGAAAGTTCTGTGCCAGCAGAGTCCTATTTTTAAAACTTAAAACTCAAACAGTGGAACGCATAACAATCAGTGTGAGTTGTTATTTGTGCCAGTTACACTGTGCCATTTGTCAGTGAGGTTCAAATCACTTGAGTATCATGTACATCAAGCTAAAAATATGAGGAACAAAACTCTACTTTAACTGCCAGATTGAGCTGACGTTACAAACCTGGAGGAGTGCCGTTTGACTGCAGAGGCAAACAAACAGGAGGAGAAACTGTGTGCCTGAATAATTGGGACGTACCTAGTAGTGCTTATCTTCCATCGAATCTTTTACAACTCACATCCACACGCGTGTAGTCCAGAGCAGACCCGGCCTTACCACTCGGTCAGATGACAGCGGACGAACCAGGGGAAGGAGAGTTTGAGTTGGGGGAGGAGGGGAGGTTCCAAAAGAGCCACTTGCGTTTACACTGCCGTCTCTGGTACAGGTAGTCCTCCTTGTCACGCTCTTTGCGTGCTCTTTGGTAGTGGTCATCCTCTTTAAGATACCACACAGGGGGCCAGCGATGTTTCTCAAAGTATTCTTGGTTCTCTGCATCAGAATAATCTGTTTTAGGAAAATTCTGTGTGGGGTTTTCAAGAGTCGATTTTCAATAGTCTATTCCTTGCATTTCAACTTGGTCACGGCAATAAAAATTATGCCACACATCGGTTGGCAGAATCAAATTTAGGGTATATTTGCACATTTTCACAATTTATTATTTTATATATATGGTATAAATTGTTAAATTTAAATTGTTAAACAGGAAACGATGAGTAATTATCTGATTTTTGTGACAATATAGAAAAGGCTACAAGGTACATTGATAGTCTTTTTTTAATCATTGATTAAACCATGACAGTGTAGGCAGTAATTATTAATTTTAGGAGTCCATTTCTGAAGTGCTAAGAACAAAGGATATGTCTTACTCAAGTCAAATGGGTCCACTGAGCTTAATATGCTTTAAAAAGTTTCCTTTAAATTGGCCACCGGCCTTTAAAGCCTATCAATTATTGGTTTATTTTATCTTTTAATGTTGTTCCAAGACGAGTCTTTGTGAACTGTAGCTTCCATGTGGCTTTGTTGCCAAACTGTATTTCAGGCTGGTGCTGAGGGTGAATGAGAGGACATTAAAGATCACTAGTGTGTTACAAAATCACATGTGTATATTACCTGTGGATTTGGCCTTCATGTCTCGGGGAAATTTACGGCAGACACTGTTGTAGTTGGTGCAAATGTGGTGAAGACACCAGCCCGTGAGCTGCTGGGCACCATGGAACTGTCAACATACAAAATCATTATTTGTCATTTTTGTAATTGTGAACAGTTTATTGACATGACAACTGTTGTTGTAGGGTGTTCCTGTTGCTTTGGATGCAGACATGTCCTTATTTGAGCTAAATCTAAATGGGCAGGAGTAAAAAGCCATGGTTACTAATGCATAAATGAAAAAAATTTTTTTTAAATATTTTACAAGAGCACAGTTACTATTTTAGATGTCCCCAGGTTTTGAATATCATGGTTATATCTGCTTGGCAATTTTCTGAGAGTTAATGCAACAGCATCAGCTTCAGCTGCAGTAAATCATTGCTGTGGCTCATATTAAACTGCCAGTTGTTGCTCATCAGCTGCAATCGGGCACATCACTTATACTTTAACCATAACATTAGAATGTTGGTATTGGCAAGCTAATTTTAGCAACAACTGAAGACCCCTTACACTTCCATTTAGATTTCATTTTTGTGCTTTAATGGTGCGTATTATAACGAAAGCAGCAATTATTCAAACTGTCACAAAAATGAACATGTAGCCCCTGAATATATTTGCCTGGTTGGTATTCCAGCCTTGCACATGACACTTTAGAGCCAGAGCTAAAGTGAAACTGCAGCTGAACCAGAAGTACGTCTGAGTCAGAATGATGGTATAAACTATGGTGCGGAGTCTGACTTCTATGTCCTAAATGTCCAGGGCCCTAAAGATCTTTTGTCATTAATTTTGCCAAATAGCTGACTTGCACCGAGAGACTGGATTTGGTAGGCTACATCTACTGGGTGTGAAGATTACTTAAGTCTCCAGAGTAGTTGCCCTTATTAATAAGTATACAATTTACCAAAGCATAAGTACACAAAAGTACACATAAGTACTTTAATTGCTGTTCTTGTTTGAACTGATTGACAGGTTAGCTACCTGAGCCATATCCAAGTACACCAGCACATCTCCATCGATGTCAGCCCCCATCATTGCTGCCTCTGTCAATACTGTTACTGTGTAAAGTTCTGAAAGAAGCATAAAAAGAGTCACTATAGGCATTTACTTAGAAACACACACAGTGGCTTTATGCTATACAATCCTATGGTTTGCAGGGTAATAACTTTACCAAATGTAATACCTGTAAGTGCAACCAGGTGGGGGAGGCAAAGACGGTTGGCAAGAACAATGAGCTCCATTGCATCCAAGTCAGGCCGAGAACAAAACCGCCCAGTATAGAGATATTCTAGCACAGCCCTCATACAGCTGCGAGTTGTGTTGGGAAACAGCACCTTAAAAGAAACAGAAATATGTGACTTACGTGTCTGTGGGGCCCAAAGCCTTTCTGTGTTTTGCATTAAACAGAAAAGTGAAACAAAATCTACTTTTAACTTTGGGGTTTAAATCATGTAATAAAAATAAAATTAAAGACTAAATTATTATTTTCAAAATCGTTATTTACTTTTTCAGTGCTACTGTAGCTACAGTAACAGCCACACAAGAAAAAACAGATAAAATTATACTATGAAGTGTCTTAAAACTAATAAAAATAACTTTGAAAGCCATATGATTAGTTTTTGATCATTTGAAAAGAAACTGAAATCTAAATCTCAAGCTACCTGCAGAAGTAGTTCTTATATCACATGTATTACATTTAAGTAGTATTATTAGGACTACAGTATGTTTGGATTACAGAAGCCCTCGTGTTACAACAGATTAGCAATCCTCTAATTAAATTACACTCGTACATAGACCACATAGACCTGGTACATGTATTGATCTTTGCTGCACTACTGTGCTTCTTGTAATTGTAAAGCAACTGCAATTTAAAATGCTACTGCTCTACTGGCAATAACCCGATCAATAGCTTGAGCTCTGTTGGGCTTATTTCACTGCCCAACAAACCAGTGATGTAAGATGACTTACCTCTTTGGTGCAGCTCTCCACAAAAGGCCCGCCAAACATAGCTGCCATCCAGTCACAGCTAGAGATGAGTAAAGGCTTGTGAGCCATGATCGTCCCATCATCTAGCTTGAATACTACATCTGCAATACAGAGGTGAGACACTGGTAGCACCTTACCTAAACCTGCACCCACTGTATGTCAAGCATAGAACATGAACAAACATGGGTTAATGATTTCCACTCACCAGAAAAGGTGCCTTTAGCCAAGCACTCTTTGACTCTGTTTGTACGCCGTACATGGAAGGCTTTGGTGATTTCTTGGTTCATGAAGGCTTCATTGTTAAGAATGTTTGCCACCATCATCCGCAGGTCAAAGACCTCCAGCAGCTCAGCGATGTGCGCAATGTGCATTAGCTCTTTCTCATTCTCGTCTAGCTGACCTGTGTACAGGTAGCGTAGCACTGCGCGGAAAGGACCGAGCTGCATGGACTGGTCCATGTGCACTACAGTCATGGGCCTGGGGCTGTACGTTAGAGGGTCATCTACCAGCTCCTCCTGAATGCTGACGAAGGCTCGGCTCCACGAGGAGAGCAGTCTACCCCGTCGGCCCCCCTCAGAGTCTTTCAAGGTCCCGTCACTGGTGCAGGCCCTCAGGTTGGCCCTGTCTCCATCATCGCTGCTCTCGCAAACATCAAAGCTAGCAGCACGCATCAGCAGCTCTCGGCCAGAAAGAGGACCACGGGGGGGCCTCTCTGTCTCCTCATTTTGTGTTTCCATAATAAAGAGGTCATAGAACTTTGAAGAGGATGTCGCCAAGTATATCTTGTGAGCAAAAATTTTTTGTCGCTCCTGCAAGACCAGAATGACGTCAGCACAGTGTGGGTCCTCCAGGAGACCGACTGGATGCTCCTCTGTAGTGGTTGGGGGAGGAGGCACAGTGATTATAGGTGGGGGAGGTTTCGGTGGCAGGAAGGGCGCCTGAAGGAGAGGCCGCTGCACATTTCTGAGGTGAGATTTCCAAAACTGCAGGTGGCGGCGCGAGATGAGCGCAGCTCGGATAGCATTATCAAAGACGTCCTTGACTCCAAATTGAGCAACAACACTGGTTTCATAATATGGCACTCCCAACTCTTTGGCCACCTCCCGGCCTTTCTCTGGAGGAAGAATCTCATTTGATTTGATGGGTCTGAAAAAGGGGAAAATATATCGAAGCAAAATCATGCACTAGAAGAGAGTAAATCACTAAAAATGATATCTGGCTTCAACAAAAATATTCGAATTCTTGCATTCAAACATGAGTCCCGCTACCTAGCTAAAGGCCTCCGTGCCCTGTTAACTGCCTCCAGGTCAGCATATCGCAGGTCCAGCTGACAGCCCACCAAGATGACAGGAGCACGGGGGCAGAAGTGCTTGATTTCAGGATACCACATGGTCTTGACATGGTACAGTGAGTTGGGATTGGCGATGGAGAAGCACAATACGACCACATCAGACCTGAAGGGAAGACACAGAAAAAAAAATCTCTACTCATAAGGCACCAGAGTACGTGCTGGTAGACTGACATTGAATTTTACAGTATTTCACCTGCCATAGGCAAAACGCCGGTCCTTATGATGGTCTCCAAAAGTATCCCAGAGCCGAAGGGACACGCTGACGTCATCCACTACATCTCTGGAGCGTTCTAATACCTTATAAGAGACAACACGTTCATGTATATTTAACCACAAGTTTGTATCAGTCACGACTTAATGATTGCAAAGCTAAGTACACATGATGCTTAGATAAGATTTACTCATATATATATATATATATATATATATATATATATATATATATATATATATATAATTAATTTAGACAAGCTTCCAGAGATTCAAATCCTTAAAAATGTGTTTTCACATTTAGAGAAAACATGCATGTAATCTTCGTAATGTTATGAATTTGCACACTCACCTCCTGGCATACTCTGTACTGGTCTATTGCCCAGACCGTGGGCACATGTGTAGCAAGTAACTGGTACTGAGTCAGTGTGGCATTGCAGGCCCGGGCACAGATAAGGCGGGTCTTACCAACTGCATTGTCTCCTACCACCACACACTTGATAGTTTCAACGTTTGGCCTCTCATAGTCCATATCAGAATCTGTCAGCTGGGGCCTGTCGAAATATGAAGAAGCGCAGAAAGCTGCATCATCACAAGAAATCCTAAACTATTGTCCTAAACAGTACAGGAACACGGATCAATATGGATATTAGACACTGTCACTGCTCCTCATCATCTGCATTGCTTTTTCTGGCTGCAGAGCTATCAATGGATGGTCTCGTGACTTCCCTGTGCCCATTCACAAGTTCCCCCTCCGTGTTCCTGATATAGAAAAAATTTAAAGGGACAAGCAACCAAAAGTGGGGCGATTACAAAAAAAAAAAAAAAGAGTTTACAACACACCCAGTACTTCGAAAATAATTATTTCAACACTTTAGTTAAAACGGAAGAGAGAAGCACATTCAGTTTCAAAACAATTAACCATTTAAAAATAAACTGTTAAGTTTGTCTGCATGGGTTCATTGAAGCTGATACAGTCCTATCCAGATATTTCTGTAATCCCTTCAACCATCTGCAAGCCTAAAATACCTTCCCCTGTTCACGGTTCCTATATTACAACCTAAACAACCTTGGCTTAGTTCAGATCACCACAGCCCTAATTTATAGCAATGATCAGAAACTGGATATGCGCAAGTACACCTTCATTAAATGAAATGGAGGGAATAGGTAAACAGACTATTTCTGTATCTTGAAATGGTGGCTGATGATTTAGGTACCAGGACTGGTTTCCAAGGGAACTGTACTCTGTTTCTCTCACTACAATCCCCCATGTATTATACTGATAACAATTTTACATTTTATTCTACAAAAGCAGCAGAATTTTAATGTGACAATAACTGCTGTGGTAGTCAAATGTCATCCTAGTGTAGCTGTCTAGCCTAATTTTATCTCATTTGTGCTGACACAGCACACAAGACATCAAACACAGCGTACTGAATGTGCATGGGCTCCAAACTTATTCACTTCATGTTTGACTCCCAGATCCAGAGCCAATGTGTTTAAACACAAGACAACTGTATGACTTTTTTCTCCCGGCATCTACCCCCCTTGAGAGAGTTACCACACCATGAATCATCGATCACAACAGTCATTCATACGTAGATTCTCAGACAGTGCCAACTTCTTATGAATGAGATCAGCTAGTCCTGGTGTCTTTGTACCTGCTTGGACCCCAAGGACCTACTACAAAAAACAAAAAAAAAAAACAACTACCCCCGTTTTTGACTATGATTCCTGAAGCATCACTTTTTGTCACCTACACTACAATCAAAGGTCTGACTCTCTAAAACGACGAGATACAGTCAGAAAAGAGTATTTACCTCTTAGAGCAAGCTTTTTATATTCTGATGCATACAGTGCTCTGAAGATTACTATCATGTGCTGCTATGACTGTTTTCTAACAGTAATAGCCATTCATAAAATCAGCATCCCTGTAGGCTAGGCAAGTCCTAACCTGTATGAGGGCGCATATATATATATATATATATATATATATATATATATATATATGTAGACGTCTGACAGTCTGACCTTAGGCTGGGCCTGTATGACACAATAGAGATACACCGCCTCTAATATTGCTCATTCCTCTTACAGTCTACACTGCGCAACTCCCGAATGAATGAATCATTTTGGATATGGTCAGATATCCTCTACCATCCCGACAGCGCCTTCCGTCTATCATCTTAAATACATCGTCTCTAAATAAGCCTGCAGCGTCGGTTATCATCCACAGCAAAGATGATAAAATTATGCAAATCCTACCAGGAGGACCGAACAGTCCCTCCACCACCGAGACACTAGTCATGAGGCTCTGCTGCATTACACGTTATGTAACACGCCGTCACTGACTCTTGAGCCTGTTTATCTGCCTTAGTGTTCATCGCAAAAACCAGCGATTCGGGAAATAAAAACCAGTTCGATTCCCCGGCAGGATATATGCGCCCCCCCCCCCCCAACACACACACACACACACACGCACACACTCACACACGCACACACACACACACGCTTACCGCAACATGAGGAAGTGCTGCATCGGGGTGGTGGATGAAGGAGATAAAATGCGGGGCTCCATCGGATGCGGCTCGCACCTGACGGCAGCTCGTATTTAACTTCATCTTCGACGCGCGTTGAACCAGGCTCGAAATACAAGCGGCCGCCGACCGCAGAGCTTCCCCGGATCAGCGCGATAAATCCCAGTGCGTTGGCCAGAGACGCGGACGCTGATCTGGAGCCTGTCGGCGCGTTGCAGAGCCGCAGCCCTGAACCGTCATGGAACCACCTCCGCTTACTGCGAGGCCTCCGTAGCTAATAATAGGCGAGCGCACCGACGAAAAAAACAAAAAAAAAAAAAAACCCATTCATTACAAAACACTGATCCACTTTAAAGTCGCACAAATCCCTTCGCATGGCTCCAGAGCAGCCTTGATATATTGGCCTCCGGTCCAGCACTTTTTAATCCTTCTCTTAAAAGAATCTCGCTCGTGCTTTTGCACAGTGTGTTAATGTTAATGTTATGTTGAGAAAATACATTATAGGATTCACCCTCATGCGTCCACAGTGCTGCACTACAGACTTGAGCATGAAAATTCATCTCCCTTAAGTGATTTTTGATCTCCTACGATTTTAGGTGGGACAGGTGGGCCTTTTTGTGTGTAAGTGTGCGTGTTTGTGTGTTTTTTTGTGTGTTTGTGTGTGTTTGTGTGTGTTGGTGTGCGTGTGTGTATATACAGGAAATAGCCTTCATCCAGTATACACGCACTTAGTTTCTGCATGTATGGTGGGTGACATGGCATCAATTTAACTAAACAACAGGAATAAGGCACACAAATGAAAAAAAAAAATGTCTGATTGGACCCATGTATCGTTGCATCATTCAAGAGCACAGTGAAAAGAAAAATGCATGAGTCATGACAGCTGTCCAGCTGTCCTGGCTCTTTTAAACCCTGCATTAAGACTCCGCATGAGTTCTTCTGAGCTGTCGTTACTGATCAAACCAGACTCTTTAGCTTTCATTTCACTGACTGATCGGGTCTGGAGAAAAGTTCTCAATAAAACCATGTAAAATTGAAAAATTGATTCATATATAATAGATATAACTGCGAATTTGCATGTATAAACACAAGAATATTAAGATATAATGAGCATAGATCAAGGGAATCAGCCTGACGCCCTTTTTTGTAGTTTTGTTGCTCTTTTGAGATGTAGTGCTGCACTTTGATAAAGCCGGGGGACTTATATAAAATCTGTCAGAGGGAAATATGACAGAGATAGGTTTTTAAAAGAATGGTAAGTGTTGAAGTAGCAGCAAGGTTATCTTGACTTCTAATTCCTACAGGTCAAGCAAATGTTCCCAGTTTGTCATGTTGCCAAACTGTTTGTATCACAAGAAAGTTAGAAGTTCTTTCTGATCCCTAAACGTAATCACTTGAATTTTACCAAAATCTTACTGTTTTGGCTCATAATGCTGCTATGTTTGCAGTCTTATTTAAACTCCATATTTAATACCAAAGGGGTAACTCACAATAATTAAGGTTCTGTGAATCTCTGTCTTCTTAATAAACCTGTTTCTCACTACTAAAACAAACCTGTAAAAATATGAATCAATGCCACCTTACAATTATTGATCAGTTCAGTAATAATTTACAGTCTGGGACAATGCAATTACTGGAGAGATAACTTGACCTAAAATGATGCAGAGCAAATAAATGAATGATCATTATTGGTCACAGATAAACAGAAAGCTGCTTGCCACTCGCAGGCACTGAAAGCCATAGTGGAAAGGCAGTGAAAGGCCTACAGAGAGGGAGTTTTCACTGTCAGTGAAACAGCGGCTGTTTCCACTCGTGTTCTGTGCAGGAACTCTGTCCTCAAAGCCTCAGATGATGCGGTTTATGAAATGATTTAAATCCAACATACACCACTATCTCATGAGTTATTTTGTTTTTTACATCATCACGCTGTGCTGAAATACGTCATTCAAATTATACTACAATTATACTATATTATCCCATCTTTGTTCGAGGAACAAGAGGACCAACTTACAAGTCTGAAGGTGCACTGCAGTTATTGCAAAGTAAAGGCCTCAACTTGGTAAGCTGATTGCAACAAGAATAGTCCTGTGATGCTTAGAAAGATTTATATCCTATTGCATTTCTATTTTATTGAGTTCCTTGTCAAGGTTGACAAAGCCAATCAGTGTTCCTAAATGACCTCAGCCAATTCGAAAAATGAAGTGCACTTATGATGTTGTTCTGGAGGACTGGGTGATATTGAACCAGGAGGGTGAGGTCTTTTATCTACCTAATAGTATATAGACTGCTTTATTTAACTTCTGCAATGATTAGCCTGCTCCACTAGGTGAGGCTAGCAGTCTATGTTTCCTTAATCCTGTATTTAATTCTAAGCAATGAGAAGTTATATACAGAAAGCAAAGGGTGGAATAATTTCCTACAAAAATAAAATAGATGAAAGAAATGCACTGTACTAAAAGACAAAATATATAAAAAGATAATATCATTTATGTTTTTATGGCAAGTTTAGTTTAAGTAAGCGATATCTATTAGAGTTAGCTATCAACTTAAAAGTAGTCAATCAATTAATCAGTGTCTCTGCACAGGCAGGGAACATGCAAGTAAAAATCATTATAAATATATAATAACAATGCATGAAAAGGAGATGCAAATGAAAGCCCACATTTGGTGTCAGTATGGGTACGGTAAAGAGGACATAGCACAAGAAAGATTTGGATATGATCTTTGATATTTCTCTTATAGTCTTATTCTTAGAATTTATGTTTTTTGAATGATTGATTATCTTTGAAGTAGGCAATGTAACTTTGGGCTGCTTTTGCTTACTGCCAAGTTTTCCGGATTTTTCCCAATTTAAGACTGATTAAGGTCTCCAAAGGAATGCAGTTCTTTTTTTATATGAAATAATAGAATACTAAAGAGAGCATGGTGAACTGTTTTCTCAATTTAGATGTTTATGAAATTGTAACTTTACAGTGTAAAACGTTTACTCAGTGGTTCACAAAGTGAAGCCTAGGTACTGATTTGCCAGACTGATTTGCGCAATAGGAGAAATGGGGAATAAATGCCGTGTAAGCAATGACCCTAGTTGATAACAACTGAAAAGTGAGCTTTGTGCCAGAGTCCATTCAGGTTAGGGTCTCCTGAACCATTCAGATAGTCAGAGGATTGTTGCTGTGTGTGGGTTTGTGTTACTTTCTCTATGGCTGCTGCTGAAACAGACTCCAAAGCTCCTTTCTCTCTGGACTCCTACCATGTCTCTGAGGAACTCGGTTTCATCCTCCCTGGGCCCCTGGTAGGTGGAATCTTCCTTTTCTTCTTTTACATCATTTTTACACAGTCACGCTGAACTATCTGATTGACGGGAAACTGTAGTATCTGGGTAATATTGAAAACAATACTTTAATTAAAAATAAAAAATCCAATGATGCTGATTCTTATTGAGGCAGAAACATAAATATGTTGCTCGTAGTTTAGCAGTTATGAAATTGTTGCTGGCGGTATTGATTGAGATCAGCTGACTGAGAGAAGCTGAAATTTGGTATTGTTCATGTTTGCTTTGTGTATTGAACTTTTTCCTACAGGCATCATGTGTTTACAAAATCACATTTCGTTCAAGCTTTTCTCCAAATTCAAGGCCACTATGCATGTAAAAACATAGAGTGAAAAATTGAAATTTAGGCTCACAAGCCTTAATATTAAAAATAAAAATGACTCCAATTGTTCCAATATTTGCCAGTTCACATCTGTGCACTGTTGTGTTTCATTTTCTTTTGCTGTGATGATTATCATATTCTCATGATGCACACCATACTGTGACTTCACATTCAAAGAAAGAGCTTCCAACATACTACCAGCCATGGATGGATATTGCCCTGCGTGTCCCAGAGCTTGTGCAGGCTCATGAGCTGCGCTCCCATGTTAACAAGGTAAGTGGGGACAATATGGTAAACTGGCAAGAACAGTTCACTGTGTTTGTGGAACCGTGTTTCAGTGATGGTAGTCCATCTGTCCAGATGCCGCTGCTGAGCAGCGACTTTCTGCAGAAACACCGGGAGTTACGACTGGCCCACCTGGCCCTCAGCGTGATGACCATGGGCTATGTTTGGCAGGAGGGAGAGAACGACACGATTGAGGTAGCTCTGTGTCAGTTTTTTGGGTTTTTTGTTTTTTTTTGTCATATTTGCTTTTCCTCTCTTCCTTCCCTTCTGCACTGGTATCAGTTGCTATACAATATTCAGTTTATTTAAATGATTTTCCATTTTTATTAATCCTCCTCTAAGATACTCCCACGTAACCTGGCTGTTCCATTCTGCGAAGTGTCACAGCGCTTAGGACTTCCCCCAATTCTCACCCATGCTGATGGAGTCTTGGCTAACTGGAAGAAGAAGGACCCTGAGGGGTGAGGCCTGTTATCATCTGCAAGTGGTTTGATTATGTCCTATATAAGTGCCATGGATTAATCTTCCTTATTTTTTTTTTCATTTGCATCTTTGTATATCCTGTTCCAGGCCTTTTGACATGGAGTGAGTACATTTTCACGTTCAGTTCTGTTCCTCTACACATTGTGTACCATAATATTCAGATGTATGCAAAATTTATTGGTTTATCTATGTCACAAAGGAACCTTGAGCTGCTGGTTAGCCTCCCAGGTGGAGACAGTGTGCGAGGCTTCTTCATGGTCACTCTGCTCGTGGAGCTGGCGGCAGTTCCTGCACTGAGGGTGAAGATGTATTAACAAAAAAGTCAATCAATACAATGTGCACTTGTGAAAAAGCAATCTGGGGTTAATTGTGTTTGAGTTGCTAACTGAAAACTATAAAGGTAACACTGAAACAAACAATGGAATCAAGAAAATCCACAACCAAAACTCTGGACCTGTGTTGCAGAGCATTCCCACTGTGATCAACAGTGTCAGGTATGGTGACACTGAGGCTGTGGCCAGAGCCCTGGAGGACATCAGTCAGTCTATGCAAGACATGACAGATGCACTCAAATTGATGCAAGGTAGTCACTCAGACATATAATTTCAATGTACCGATATTTATCCCGATAACAAGTATTTTTGATCAATGCGGTTTTTCTCAAGTGCATGTGGAGCCTTCAGTCTTCTATGGCATTATGAGGATCTACCTTTCTGGGTAAAGAACTTTTGTTAAATTTGTTTTAGTCAGTCATTAATTTGTACGGTGGAACTTTTTTTTAAAATGTGTGCATGTTTGTGTTCATCTACACATGGACAGGTGGAAAGACAACCCCAGTATGCCAAAGGGCTTGGTTTATGAAGGAGTCCAGACAGAAGCCATGGAGTATTCAGGAGGGAGCGCTGCACAGAGCAGCCTGCTGCACTGCTTCGATGAACTTCTAGGAGTCAAACATGAAGAAGAAAGTGGTATGATGGTTGATTTTTTTTGTCCTTGAATGACTGCATCTGTGCTGGAAAGGAATTAAAAGGACTCAATGTTACTATCCTGACATTTTTTAGGTGCCTTTCTAACCCGCATGAGGAACTACATGCCTCCAGCACACAAGCGGCTGATCCAGGACATCTCGTTGCAACCCTCTCTAAGGAGTTTTGTCCAGAAGCAGGCCAGCGGGCGGCTAAACCAAGCTTTCCACCTCTGTGTCACGAAACTTTTGGCTCTGCGCAGCTACCACATCAATGTCGTCAGCCGCTTCATCACTGTACCTGCTACCCGTGCCCGACAACTCCGTAACCAGAGCCAGGACCTTGAAGGGGAGATGATCAGCAGGGCACCCACAGCACTTGAGGAAAGGGGCACCGGGGGCTCTGGTATCATGACCTTCCTAAAAACTGTGAGGGACCAAACAAAAGATGCCCTGCTGCCTGAGACAGGGGAGACATGAAGCCATTGTGAACTGTCATCACTGAGGACACACAGCAGAGTGTCAACTATAAACAGACAGTATATAGCCTCTGATTACTTACCACACAATTTGATATGTCATTAAAAGGATAACTTTGGGCAGATAGAGAAAGAGAGGCCTCTGTTTTTGTCTTACATGAAACTTGTCTGTTGTAAAATATCAGCTTAACAGAAATGAGTGAGAGCCATCGTTCAGTCCAAACCATAACAAACCATAACAGCCATTGCTGTTACTTTCCTTTTAATTCAACCACTAATTCCTTCTTTTATCTGAATTTGAACAAAAATGCATCAGACATCTTTTCCAGAGCCTTTGTCTAAGGGATATTTGGACATTCGACAGCTTAATCAATACAAAACCCCTCTTTACTTTCGCAGTTTATGAGTGTGAGATTCAGTTTAACTTTAGTTTATAAATAACATTAACTTAAAAATGAGGCAAAACAATGCAAAACAAAATAAAACAAGGCTGTAGGCCTTTTTTTTATCTTAAATTATCCACTAAAGTTACTGGAACTGGTTTAAAAGTTAAAAAGTAACTGAGAGAAGTTACCAGCTGTTAAAAATTGATCAGATGAAAAAATAAAGTAGTGTAATACCTACTCAAACCATGGCAGGGCACTAAAAGGCAGCATTATAATTCAGACCCGGAGAAGATTTCACAGTATGCCTTTAAAAGGTACAAGAGTGGTCAACATCTGAGTGCACTACAGCCATGCAGGCTTTATTTTGGTTTTGTCAAACAAGACTGAGCTGCTGAAATAATGTTATGATCATTAATTATTCTCATTTGATGATGTGTTGAAATCCTCCTCTACTAAAATCTTCCTCACACTGAAGTATCAACAGGTTGGAACCTGACCTTTCCATCTCTGAGAAAAATCATCCTTTGTTTCGTCTTTGCTGTACGGTGCTGCTTCACAATGGGGTTGTCATGTCCAAGCACAAAGCACAATGCAGTGCAGAGATGCATCACTTATCAGAGTGGTTACCTCAGCTCTCCTGCCATCGTCCTCCAGCCCACATCCAGCCCTCACATGCCCCACTATACTTCCTGGAGTGGGAGTGTGGAAAACCCAAAGCAATGAAGGGATGGATTGTGCCATGAATGGCTCACTCTGTGTTATAACTTCACTTTTCTTGGCTCATTTCCATTGGTGTTTCATTACAATAACAGCCTTGCGAGATCAGATAAGACAGATGATGTGGCAATTAGACATGACAATTCCTCCCAACCTGAGCAATTTACTTTATCTTGTACTCTTCCTTTTCCCATGCTGGACAGCAGGGAAGACAATGGAAGAACAAATTAGAGAAATAAAAACAATTACACATGCAGCCTGTCAAGATATTAGTGTTAAATGTTTTTTTGGAAGGTTCATGAGGTTTTATATTCTGATTGATGTACAGCAAATGCATAAAAAAGTGTATGACTGAGTAGTGACTGGATTCGCACTCATTCAAGCTTTTGCTCCGTCCGTTCATTCGGACACGTTTCACAACCTGAGAAACCGACAGAGAGTAAGGAAGCTCTGAGGTGAGGAGGTGAAAGGTGAACAGAAACTACGCAGGGATGGAGAGAGTTGGGTGGCGTGGAGGACAAACATGATCACATGTCACAGTGATCTGATTAGAGCCTTCTTCCACAGCCAAAGCAAATAATCCCCTTCCTTATTGACTGACTATGGAGGACTCCCTGACAACCTGGCAGTAAACACAGGCCATCTCTAAGGATGTCTTCATTGTGTAGTTGGGGCTAGGCCTGCACGGCCGCTACAGTTTCACCTCGTATGACAACATTGGCTGGTTTCAGCGTAGGTCATGACATAAACATATGCATGCACACACCCGCTTAAGGATCATTTGTATTATATCGAGAGTTTTGTGAGATGCATTACAAAATGTATCAATATTCAGTAATTTTTGGTTAAGATCTTCCAAAGGAATCAAACACAAAGTTTCTGTAGAACTTGAGTACCAACTTGTCTTGCAAATGCTATCTTGAGTCAACTCAGCAAGCTAAATAAGTGATTTTCCTCACGGCAAAGGGCATCTGGAGTCACTCTTATTTTCATGAAATCCACTCAAACATCCATATTCCATCTATCAGAGCCGACAGGATTACAGGCGTGGGTTCTCCTTTGGTTAGACAATCGGATGTCTGTGCCTTGGTGGTTAACCACAGGATATCCTGGATTCTGTTATTTCAAAATTGAATTTATGATGCTTCTACTTACCTCAGGCCAAGCAAACCCAGGACCTTTTCTCACCCTGAGAATGAGCAGTTTCAATGACAGCAGCTAGGGACTGATTGACTTTGGCGTGTACATGACGGGTGTAGCTTGAAATCATGGGTTGTATGCGCGATACAGTAGGTGACTCTGGGCGTTTTTCCACTTTTTAACTCATCCTGACTTCTCTATCCTTGTTAAACATCTATATCTACACGCCCAGAGGTTAGATATGTCTTCATAATTCACTTAATCATCAGTTTGGACACACCCTCCGTTGAACTGTGTTAATTCTGAGGTCTATGTATCCTAAGAGGCTGTCATTACCTTTTTTTTTTGTTACCACCATGTTTGCCTGTAGATGATTGTCATCCATAGTCTGAAAAATGCTTTTGTTTGTCTACTTGTTTCTCTTTCTATAAATTATTATACTTGAGATCAAAAAAAGCCATTTAGACAAAAATACTCATGAAGAACTCTTTAGTCTAAGGGTGGAACTAGTGAGTACCTAGATTACCCATCACACAACACTTTAGTATAGTGGTCTGAGTAAAAGAATTGAAAGTAAGATGTGATAGCTCACTGCGGGGGTAATGGGTTTCTCCACCTATAGTGCTTCTAACAATCACCTCCATGCTGGTGTGAATCATCCTTCCTCTAGTACCTCCATTAGGATGGTTTCCATAGAAGCCTCTCTAAACACAAGCAAATGTAGCCGACATTCACTGTGTTGTGGGTTTCCAGACTTCACTTTTCTGCCTACTAGTCACCATTAAACAAAACATCAAGCTCATCTGTCACCGACCCCATCTTTCTAATCATTTTTTTGTAACCCCAGCTCCTCTTTGTACATCACTTGTGCGGTCTGTTGGAGCAGGTTGAAGGCTTTTGATGTAGTCATCTTACAGCAACTTTATCACTTCCTCCCCACTGAGTTGACTGAAACAGCAAGCCCACATGAAAAAAGAAAAAAAAGAAGGCTGTCATGTTCACAGCCAGCTTGAAAGGCTGCTTTTTCAGGTGTAGAATTACTGTTGTTGCCAGTGTTGATGATCCAGCCCAGGTGACGTCACTGGCTTGACAGGAAAGCATGCGTCAGATTGCAGCCTTTATTCTTCCAGAGAAAACGTGTGACATTTCGCCCCCAGTGGTGTAGATTCTTTAGATTATGTGGCGTTGTACAGCGCAGAGATTCTTTGGGCTTTGCATCAGATGGATAGTTATATTCCATCTTTGCAGTTCTGTAAGCTACAGTGTTAAACTGGAGAAATGCAGGAGAATTGCTATAAGTCTTTGTAGAAATTGCTCTGTTTGGTGAGTCACTTGTGACATTTTCAGAGCTCTCGAAGATTTTTGAATTATAACTAGACACAAATGTAACACATTCATTCAATATGTAAATATTGAATAAATATGTTTGCAATAAATATGTTTATATATATATTTAAACAAAGCTAAAAGTCTACAGCCATGCTAGCAGCTCTGTGAGGCTGTACTTAGGCACAGTGGTGCTTTGAGGTCAATTTTAACATCAGCATGCTAACATTCTTAGGATGATGATTGTAATATGCTACTTTTTAGCATGTCTAATGTTTGCCATCTTTACCATTTTAGTTTAGCATGTAGCATGTAGAAATTTTAACTTGATGATAATGCCAGATGAGAAAATGAATTAAATTTCATCCTGAGTCGAACATCATGTCTGACCCAAATTCCAACAGTTGTAGAGACATTTCAGTCAAAACCATGAATGCAAACTTCATGTTGGTGTTAGAAGTAGTGTCCGAATCACCAAAGTCATCAGGAGACATTGTTGACCTACTTTCCAATCCCTCTAATATTTTTTGAGATATTTACTTTTGGACCAAGGATAGCCGACCAGCCTAGCAACACCCCTAGAGCTAAGATCTAGTGTGTTTTGAAAATGTTAATTTAATTGACTGAATAGTGGATTTCCCTCTTCTGTAAAAATGTCATCCTTTTATTTTTCGTGCTTCTCTTTGCCCTGAGTTTGTCATGCCTCTGCATTCTTTTTCTGTGTTCAAAAACTTTGGAGGGTTAAAATACTGTTCTACAAGACACTCATTCTCTGACCTCTAGCTTACTGACTTGTCCCCAAACATTGAGGGGGGGGGGATTTGGCTTCTTTCAAATAAATACACTGATGCAATAAAACTTGAAGAACTCTTGTGTTTTTCTCGTTCAAATATACTGTGAAATATACTTTGACAAGGTTAATGAAAAAATAAACATTGCCACTACAAACCGTACCCGCAGTGATCAGCTTCATGCTTTCATTGTGTTTTTGGTTTGGCATTTGGTCAGACGGTGAATTCAAGGGAAATAGATATTTTAATAAGTTTTCAAAAACTGGGGGAAAAGGGTTTTACACTGTCAGTCTTGTCTTCCTTGTACTCTACTCTGTAACTTGTGGAAAATATTGAAGAGAAAAGTTTAAAAGAGGTTAGGCGAGTTCCTAAAAGTACATACAAGTATGATTCTCACCCATTTCTGAATTAAATCAGTTTCTTAGCCTTATACCCTGTTACCAATCTTTTTTTAACCACATAGTTTTGTCAACTTTGAAAGTGAAAGACAAACAACAGCAGATCAAAACATCAGATCATTTTGGAAGCTTCTGTGATTTCCTGTGTGCTGTAGGTCCATCCAACTAGACTGTAGTCTTAAGTGAAAGTCTCCAGTAAGAATGACAATAGTGTGCACTTGAGTGTTACTGGAGCAACACTTCACAGAAAGGCTCACAGTGACCAAAATACCCTACAATTCAGTTTGACTTGCCACACATTTCAAATCAGGTTTTGATGGATGCTAGAAGAATACATGACATTCAGATGGCTTCCCTCACAGGATCAGTGGAAGCCCACACACGTCACGGGCTTTTGTCTTAAAGGTTAACACAACTTTGAGCAGTGTGACAGGGAATACAGCTCAGCCTCTCAACACTGCTGACTCACTTCTGGCCCGGTCAGGTGCTAAAGAGACAAATTACGTGATCCCACACACACACTCCCACACATGCGTGCACACAGACACACACAAACATGCAAATGCACTTAAATACACAGACACACGCCATGCCCAAATGAGCACACGTGCATGCACGTGCAGACACATCCCAAAATTCCCTCTGACCTGCAGGCAGTGATACCTCACATGTGTGTTTACACCCACTTTCCCCGCTTTCCTCTCATGCCATGCTATTGTCCTCCTCCCTCTCATTCTGCTGATTGACTTCCTCTTCCACTGAGTTGTCGCTAATGTCACCTTCCCTGCTGGCGCCCACACACTCATGTTATCAACGGCTTCTCATCCGGGTTACAAAAATACAGGAAGTTCCCTGGGGGTCTCCTGCATGGAAAAGAAATGTCCATCTTTCCCTGTCACACTCTCACATGTATTCGGTGCTACGTACAGAGACACACTGCATGATAAGGGAACCGTGAATGAGCTCAGGGGTAGATTACACAGTAGGTGTTCGAAGATAATACCATTAAGCTCAGGAACGGGAGATAATATCTGAAATGGGATGTTCGCGCCTCTGTTTCCAGCACCAGCATAGACAGGAGCTTTCCACAGGATGGGTGATAAGTCAAATCTGTAACAGAAATAACATGGTTACACAAACTAAAATGGACCAACACTGGCTGGTCTGATTTCACTGGTTAATAGAGGAGTACTGTATTTCACTACAAATTTGTTTCATGGTAGTTAATCACTGGGCAGCAAGAGAAGAGAGTCTTTCTTCCCAGACCCTGTTACCATTCAGTCGTGTACTGCAGTTTTTGGACACAGAGTCTAGTTTGCTTTTTCTGCATGGGATAAAGCTCATTAATCCACACTGCGATGGCTTGCTTGTGTAAGAAGAAAAGGGGGCTTCCTTTGGAGTGCAACTACCGAGAGATGGAATGAAAATCCTGCAATGGTTGTCTAATCCCAAACTTCCAAGTAAAAACATTCCACTTCCTCCCAGGCGAGATCTGTACTTGTTCAGCGGCAGAGATGGGACAGGCAGAGGGTGGGCTGCACCGACCAGGGGACAAGCTGGGGACAGACGGGGTCAGACAGATGGGAGGAGTGGTCAGGTGCAACTTACAGGCCTGGGGAGACCATTGACATGAGACGCTGCACTGTTCCACAATCGACAGGAAGAAGTATGCAGAGATTTTTTCAGTTATTGCCAGATAAAGAATTTTAAATAGGTGAAAATGCAGTACAGGATCTCATTAACTTACTTAGAGTGAATAGCTTTGGCAGGCAGATTCCTTCTTCACCAGTGTTTAACTGATTATGCCAACAACTCTTAAAGAGGCCAAAGTGCTTGCATCCTAGAATCCTTTCTTTGTTTTTTTTCCAGATTTTATGGTTGAAGGAACCCATGTTCATACTTTAAGCGTGATCACTTTACCAGCATCAAGAGGGATTTAGCGGCATGATTAGCTGTAAGACCTTTAACCCCCTGTGAGAAAGACTGAAGTCTGGTGTCCTTGGTGCACTCCTGGTTGGCTGTAGGCTACTAAAGTTTAGATTTGGAAACGTTTTAGCTGAGAAGCTGACGCTGGCCAAGTATGTATTTTTTTTTTTTTCACCACATTTTTACATACTTGTTTCAAAGTAATGTTTTTTAAACTGCTTTCTTAAGTTCTCATTGCTCCTACTGTTATTTATTTCTATAATTCATTCTTTGGGAAGGATTTTAGTACAGCTGTTATTTGATTTAGATTATAAAATTTTGATCATGCTGTATTATCACATGTGCCCCCACTGGTGCCACTACCACCACCCAAACCACATGATTATTGATCATGAAGACTATGAGTCTACATCAGTGGTAGTGGGTCTGTGATTCTGTACACCAGCATGCTAACATGCCTGTGATAGCAATTCTTAGATACTGATGTTTAGCAGTTATAATGTTTATCATGTTCACTATCATAGTTTACCCTGCCAACTAGCACGGAACTCAATGTAAAGCTGAGGCAGATAGGAATGTCAATAGTTTTGCAGGTATTTCATCTCAAAAGCATTGGACAAATTAAAATTTTAACTGGATAATGACACCAGAGAAAAAGCTTGACTATTAACAAAGTTGATAGTTAATGAATTTCATCTTGAGGCAGATAGGAATTTTTATTTGCCAATTTAATGGCAATCCATCTAATAGCTGTAAAGGCATCTCAGTCTGGCCCAGAGTTTTGGCACAATGTACAGAACACAGACATATTGGCTGATTAATACCAAAGTAAACATAAAACTGTTCATATGTACTGAAAACCCTAATACACCGGTTTGACTTCCTCCATGTAGGAAAACATTCAGACCTGAGGTTGGCCCTTTGCTGCCCACACAGTGTGAGCTTACTTTGCTCTTCTATGCTCCCATGGCACCATGTCCTGAAAAAGTGTGTTCATAAAACAAACTATTACAATTTGTTCTGCCAAAATATGTTCACCTAAGCCAAAAACAACCATATTTAGATTTAAGACCTTGTACTTTCTGCCATGTAATTTACAAAATTGGGGAAGCCAATATTGTTAGTTTCCGCAGTGGGCTTAATGCAAAACATATAAATAGATGCTCGCCAAATGTACTTGTTCAGTATTTTCATGGATAAAATTAGTTGCTGAGGACTAAAATATTTTTCATTGCAAAAATCAGGAAACCCTAAAAATATTGTTCCAGGTCTGAGAGCTTCATATGTGGTGTCATCTGGATTACTACTGTGGAGTGCAAATATACAGTAGTCGAGAGAAAATTTCTTTCTCATTTCTGTTGTGTAATTATATAATCTAGTCTGCTGCTATATAATCAAATACCTGGGCTTGTTTTAAATACTCTGAGAGGGCCTTTGTGCTCAGATGTTTATATTAATCATTACATGCAGGGCTGACACACAGGACCAAAGATCCAACCGTCTCAACCTCAACCTCAGTTGCCCAATTGGTTGAAGATCCTCATAGATAAATAAAAACAAAAACAAACAAACAAAAAAAACTGTTGCAATTCGGCTGACTTCAAGATGCACCATGGCAGCCTTGGGCACTCATACCATACCTCATACCTGGCGGTTTTTTATTTTGATTTTTTTTTCCATTCTCACTCATTTTTACATGGGATAAGTCCCGGAGTTTTCTTCCTCCCATCATCTGCAGCATCATGTGCTAATGATTATCTTTCCATTGAATAAAACCTTTCTCCAAAAATAACTTGATTCAGTAAAATGATTCTCCTCTGTGACAGTAAGTCTGGCCAGACCTAATTCAATAACTTTAAATAGGCTCAATTGCATAAAAAATTAGATGACAAATTACAGGGTTTAGCATTTTCTCCTTTTTTTGAATTCAGAGACGCATATTGAAATCAGCAGTGCAAGCGGTGCAACAGACGTTGGAGTAAAGGGTGTTTATTGGAAAAACAGCACACACACACACCTACACACACACAGGAAATAAATTTTCAACACCAGTCTCTAAGCAAGGAAGGTCTATAAAAAGTAATTACCCTGAACAGACTGTAATAACACTCCAGTGCACTGTGACCTGTTCAACACACTCAAATTTGCAAGATAACTAAATTAAAATGATGTAACCTGTATACAATATAGTAATATTTGTAAATATAATTAAAAGGAGTAACTTTCAAACTAAGAATTGATATGATACTGATGTTGTGCAGTCTGAAGAAGTGCAACTGACAATAAATATTAAAGGTATTGGTCCACTTTTATAAGGTATTAGTGCTGTCAGATCTTTGGTAGAAAAATACTTATACTTTGAGATTGAAGGTTTTTTACCGATCTTTGATATCACAATTGGGCAAAGGTCCAACAACTATAAATTTTCCCTTGGTTTCAGCCACATCTTGAAGCCACACTCAGAAGATGGAGTTTGCTCAGTAATCATGGACACTGTCCAGTTATTATCATTTGAATTGAGTATGAAATTTCAGTCATGTGATAACATATACTTGGACTAGGGATGAGGTGAGTCAACTGATGGAGACCAAAATTGGCTGAAAGCTCTGGGAAGTTGTCAAATCTCCTTGTTTTCTTTCTTTTTTGTTATTATTGCAGTCTCGTGTTTTCTTTATTTTATTATTTTTTATTGCTGTTTGCATGTCGATGCAAAGTGCACTGAGTTTGAGCATAATGAAAATGTGTAATGAAATGTACTTTATGAATTCAATGGCCTTACTTACTGAAAATGGATACTATCACAGTATTACTGTATATTATTACTTTCCTCACGCCACCATATTTCGACAAACCTCTTTCTCATTGACACATTGCTTTCAAATTGATTTCATAAAAATACTGAATATAGCCACTTTAAGGATAATCACTTACATCTTTTTTTCAGAGATAAGCCAGACAGGGCTGTACAGAAAAATCCAAACAACTTCTTCCAAAATTCAGTTGTAATTTCCCATTCATGGACCCTGCTTTGAACAACATTTCAGAAAATCACTGAAATAATTTTAAAGAGAAAAAAATCCTCATGTACAGAAGGATAGATTAATAATTATCTTCCATCATGAAATTATTTGTCAAGAGGAGTTGTACAAAAAAAAACAGGACATTGTGTCCCTGTACAGCCCCAGTAAACAGCAGTTTGAAAGGCAGATGTACTGAGCTGATTATCCTCGAGCACATTGTCCCACTGTGAGAGATGCTTGTGCCTCAGCTCCACTAAAGAGCGTCTCTTCTGTAGCAGTGCGCTGAGTGATGTTTATGAGGCTCAGTTTTTTTTTCTGTCTCCTTAGCTCAGCACACACTGTATCGTGTACTAGTAGAGTGGCGAGTTTGATTTCAGCTGATGATCTCTGCCATGCCTGTTTTTCTTTCCCTGCACATCTGCTGTGGCAGTGCTGCAAACCTCATGTCTAAAAATTTAAAAATTGCAAATGCAAATGCAAAGCACCTAAAAATCACCAAAAATGAAATACACTTAATTTGCCTGTTTTCTCCAAGAACAGAAAAAAAAAATTCTGTAAAATTTAGCTGTTTCTTCACAAAAACTAATGATATCTATACATGTTTGTTTGAGGGGGGGTTCTGGGCCAATGAGCCAAATTATTTTTAAACATGTTGTGAGAACCAGAGTCCAGGTCCTCTCTGGATAATGGGACAGGATGCTCTGGCTGTGTAGGCCTCACCTGCTGGCCTGGCACCAAAGAGACCCAGAAGAAATTATCACGCAGCAGCTTGAATTAACAGGTCTCATGCCGACAAGCTTGTTCCATTAACAGAGGACCACGGAGACAGACATGTTCCACTATGCTCCTGTTGTGTCTGAAGTTTTAGGGTACAAAGCTTGCTGCCAATTAGAGGCTTTGTAAAGTGATGTAGGTGGAAAGGATCTGTTGCTTGAGGTATAGTGTGGTGCAGCACACAGTGGCATAAAACTTGTCAAAAAAACCCACAAGAAAAACATTATTTTTTAGTTATTGTAACATCTGAAAATGTGCCAACTTCTACATGAGTTTTATTTCCAGCAATGCCTCAAGACAACCTTACTGCACATCATAAATAACAGAATAATGAATACTAGTTAGAGCTTTACTGGTTCAAAAAAGTCAAACACTTTACGCTCAATGATATTATGGCTGCTATGGATTCTGGTCTATTGAGTCTATCATTTGATCTTTTGGCACCGTCACTTTGTGAGCCAGACACTAGCTTTACACATTTGATTGACTTTTGCTACTATGAAAAGTTAAATAAATAAGCCTCTAGGGGTCAGTGGAATGAGCTAAAAAGCTTTTTTTTGAAAAGTGAATTGTTGTAGAGGAATTGATGGATAGATTAAAAAAAATCAAATTCAGTATAGTTTGTTGCATTATTAAGAAACCACTTGCAACAAACTGTGAACACAGAATTGACACATGATCACCTGTTAAAGTTTTTTGCAGCAAATGTGTTAACCAACAGCTGTCACTACATACATCCAGCAGACGTAAGACTTAATTTGGAGTTGTGTTTCTGGCCACCAGGTGAATCAAAGTCCAATATAGAGTCCCCTCTCAGCTCTGTGAAAAAACCCAGAGAAAAACATTTGCCTCCTCTGCCATCTTGGTCCGGGTATTTAACAATGTGAGGTTATCTGAGCTATCGTGTGAAAAAAAAAAAAAGCAGCCAACTGCAACTGGAATAAACAAATGTAAGAGAGGAGAAGGTGATTCAAAACAGTATATTTAAAAAATGCAATACCAGTCTTTAGAGTTCAGGTGGATGATAACTTTGTGTGCATTCATATAGTTATTTGATCCAGTGTAAATATAAAGCTTATAAATATTAGGAATTTGTTTATACAAAAAAAACAACAACTGTTGCCATACCCTATTTCCATTCATTTCCACATCATTTTTCCGCCTAATGTAAGCTGTGAGAACATCAGACATTATCTGTGTGCAGTAAAACCCAGACCCTAAGGAGCCAGTCAAGGTATATGCAGATCAAACAAGTGCAAACATGTGCAAGTGCAAGTAAGTCCGGGGTGATGATAAATTTCTTAAGCATGACATGATGCGCCAGGATCATCACATGTTTTTGTCACTTTTTTCTCTCAACGATACTCCCTCCTCATACAGTCTACTACATTAAATTAACTCCATTAAATTAAAAAATACATATCGATATCCCTGTGGGGTCTTTCCTTTTCATTGAGTTAAGATAGGTGCTGAAAAACTCAACCAAGTGTGTACTGGTCTCTAAAAACCTGAGACCCTGAAGATAATCTGCATGATAAAACACTATTCTCATTTTCCCCAGTCACTTTCAGCAGTATACAGACATATGACTAGATTTTTTGTATCAGATGAGCTGAGTTTGCTCTTGTCATTCTGCCATAGAAGCAGTGAATGGACCCATATTGAAAATGGAGTCACTGAATCTTGCAGCTGATGTCAAGAGTAAGAGAGAAGGCTATTTAATCTCTCAAGGGAAAATAATGCAAGTAAAGAGTCTGCAGCACCAAGGGAGCTGATAGCATTTTTCCTGTGGATAGGAAAATGGAGCAACCTCTGTCCTACACCGCTGGTGGGAACGTCTGTCAGCAAGCCACAGCCGGGTCACATTAACTACCAGTTTTCCCACAATCTGGCCTTTATTAGAAGGGCTAATAGCAACCCTAGAATCAGGTAGATCTGAACTGCCCCACAGAGAGAACACTGAACACTGCCTAATTCATACAGGACGACCTAAAAATATCTCGCTGTGTATGACATGATGCCAAGGAAAGCAGTCAGTTCCTCAACTATCACAAAGGATGTTGTTGATTTTGAGTGCGCGGAAGGTCATAGAGCAACAATCTTCAGTTAATGTTGGACAGTTTAATAAAAGGTTGCTGGTTTGAATTCTTACTCTTTAAGCACCGATCCAGAGTTTGTTCCAACGTGGAGGTGATACTGAGCTGCAAGGTGGGCCAGAGTGAGGTTTTGAATCTCATTTGTACAGCAGTTTTAAGATGTAATGTGGCTACAGTCCAGTTTGGTTTGGAAAAGGATCTGTGACTCAACGAGAACACACACCAAACTTTTGCACTCATAACCCAGAGGAAAGCACTGTTCCCTGTTGCCTTGTACCACTTCCACCTCATTCATGTTGAATCACAAAGCAGCAACAGGGAAGGATATTTCCCACTTTACAAATAACTCATTGTGGTTTTCTTGGAGACAGTGTTTGTTCAAGATAAAGGAAGCTCCAGAATGTACCACTTCCACACTTTCTTCATATCAGGCTCTGGTTGTAAAGTGGTGAATGCTCAAGTTAACAGCTCAGTGTTGCTACATTACCACTCAAAACAACCTTTGAAAAACAGTAGAAGTCATGTTAGAGACTCACTAGCTGACATCTACCCACCATGAAAACCTACATCTGCATGACAGAGATGTAACTTACTGATCGATATAATGTTGCACTCAAAATTAAGACCACAATATTCATATTTGGGATTGAATATTTATACTCAGCTTTGTGTTTATATAGCGAACATTTACGTTCTTATTTTTAAAGAATTTGTTTTTTGCAGGAAAAGATAGCTATGAAAAGTTCAAAAAAGCTGAAATTTCTGTTAAAAAAAAAAACAAAAGCAAAAACTTTGTTGTGCTTTTTTAAAAATAAATGTGTCAATATGGAGTTTTTATTTCAACATTCTGGACTTAACAAATAGTAGGTAACACTTTATATTAAAGTACACTAAATAATGAATAGTTCCCAGGGTATGAGTAGAGAATAAATCAGGAACAATCTTGATAACAGGCTCGACTTGAAACTTTGTGCAGTTCAGGCTTTTTTAAAATTCAAAACCCACTGACATGCTTATCAGTCATTACAAAACCTCAAAACCAACTCTGAAATTATTTTCGTAAGAATTATGTAGTCATACAACTGATCCCTTTGTCTCTGACCAACTGCATGCTCAGTGAGCAAGACAATAACTTCCAGTAAAAAGGCTTGATTTGTTAGATTTGATCATTTTAGAGGACATAACACTGTCACCTTAAATTTCTCAGAGAAATTTATCCCTCATTGCAACCCCCACAGTCTTCTAGTGCACAGTGCAGGTAGGACAGTGTTATCCTTCATCTTTGAGGGAATCCTACACCCTTTACACTCTCTCTAGCTGTGACTGTGAGCCACCAGGGACCCTGACTTGTCCACGTACAATGGTTCAATTTTCAGCACTGAGTAAACAGGGGATGTAGCTAATATTATCTGCACAAAGATAGACTTTCCAGCAAGTGGAGCACAGAAAAGCAGCTGTGCATCCTGGGAAGACTGGAAAGAGAGTCTCTGGGATGCTGATGAGTCCCAGTATGAACAAGTGAGGATTGAACAGCTCTCCAAACACATGGGAACCAACTTGTGTGTGAAAGGGAAAGACTGTTGAGTGCAGACTGAAAGGCAAGTTGTTTGAAGTGTTCATGATGGATAGACACTATCCTGGAAAGGCATATCAGATGCTTATATGAATCTACAAGTGAACAAAGTGCGTAGAGGAAGAAACACAGGATAAACAATACAGTAACAGCAACAGGAGGAATTGAAGTCAAGTGAACAGGAAGTTACCCAGCTTCCCGTTTAAGATGTGAATAATTGGTGTTAACGATTCTGAGTGCTGAGAAGGCAATCGTTCACAGCTTCTAGGTATTTGTGCACATTTATCAGAAGTGCTTTCAAACATAACAATATGATACTTTGTCATTTTACTGACATGTTGACTGTTTCATAAGAAAGGTTGTGTTGCTGCCACTTCTCATTTTCTCACCTACCAATTCACTGTTATTGCTCCTTCTTTTGCTATTGGTTTTCGCAAGAATCATCTTTATTCTGGATCATAAAAGCCAGACTTTCCACAGAACACAAATTAAGTGTATGAGACGTACTAAAGTGAGGAACAGCAGGCCCCATATTTAGCAAAATAACCAATATTTTCCAGGAAGGTTAACTTAAAAACCTCTGGCACCACACATGGTGATGGGGGAACAGAAAATGAATAACAGATTTTTGCACCCAATTAAAGATATAAAAAAAGAAATAAAATATGGTATAAAACATGTCCACAAGAAGAGGTGATTACTCTGTAATGCAGACCTTGTATTATCATTCTTTATAGAGCTATATTCTAATGGACCAACACGGCATTTGTTAGTAATCATTTTCAGTACAGACTTTAAGCATTGGGACAGACCCACATTGGCATTCAAAGGCTTGGGCCCCCCTGGTCAAAATTTCTGTAATGTGAATAGTTAAGCAGTTAGAAGAGTGACAGATCATCTAGGGGAATAATGTTAAAGATTAAACATTCTTTTCAACAGTTTAAGAATGACTAGTGTCTTATTTTTGTTTTGTACAATTTTAGAGTGAAAAAAAAGGAAAGGAGAAGCATTCAAAGGTTTCAGCACCCCAAACGTTTCGAGCCCTTAGATAACTTAGACCTTAACTAGCTCGTTGGGGCCATGACTTGTTCACAATCCCACAATATGTTTAGAGAAAAAACAGTGCAGAATTTTATGAAAAGAACACCTCCAACTGTTCAATAATAGATCTATCATGTTTTGGGCTTGTGTTGAAGTCTGTGGCACGGGGAAATTTCAGTGGTAGAGGGAAGAATGGATTCAAATTAAATACCAGCAAACATCAAACAAAAAGCAGAAGATGAAAAGACGATTGCTTCTACAACGGGATAATGATCCTAAACAAAACTCAAAATCTAGAATGGAATACCTCAACAGGCACAAGTTTTGCACAAGTTTGGCCCTCACAGTCCCCAGACCCAAACATCATCATAAATCTTTGGATAGACCTCAAAGAGCAGTGCATGAAAGTCGACCAAAGAATCTTGCAGAACTAGGAGAACTTTTTGCAAGGAAGAATGGGTGGAAATGCCCCAAACATGAACTCAAAGACTCTTAGTTGCTACAAAAAGTGTTTACAAGCTGTGATACTTGCCAAAGGGGGTGTTGCTAGGTAATGACTATGAGGGTGTTCAAAACTTTTCATGCCACTGTATTTAGCTGTTCTATCTGACTACTGTTTTTTTTTGTTGTTGTGGATTAGCTTAAATTATTTTTATTATTTTATCCTTTATTTTACAGTAACCACCTTTGCTTTTACATCAGTGCTGAGTTTGATAATTACTCTGTTCCTGAACCTCTATTCTGACAGGTTAATTTCATGTTTCAAATTTAAATCTATTGCGTGCAAGCTGAGGAGACATCATCCTCAGATGAAGGGATTTCTCACTGCCGTGTCAGCATCAGTCACAGTAAGCAGTGTCACCTCAAAGAGCTCAGACCAGAGAAGAAGACATGAAAAATGCAAGCGGAGCATGGCAAAATGATGTGACTCAGCTCACACAGGGTTGGCACAATGGCAGCTTTATGGCTGCTCACAGGTGGCCCTTTAAAGTTTACAAACATCCTCTATAAAGCTGCTAAGTGACTTTGTACTGACTCATCTTCACCAGCACACGGCTCCGTGTGCACCTGCATGCTCACATGCAGGCAGAGTTTGCCAAGCATTGAAAGAGAGGCAGCTGTGAACGTGCACACACACACAAACACACACACACACACACACACACACACACACACGTATACACACACACCCACCCACACACACACACCTCATATAATATACCAAAAAACCTTTTTTTTTTTAATTTCAAAATTTAGAATAGAGGTGAGCACTGGGCCTGGAGCCTCTACAGGGTTTCCTGCTGAATTAGTGTCGGGGTTAATGCAAAGGGAGCCTGGAGCTGTTCTTGTGCAGAAAAACAGAGAAGGGCATGTCAGTGAAAACAAAATGAGTGGTATTTCTCCAAACAGGCTGGTTATCATCCCAGTTGTACCCATGCTTCCCAGGACCAGAGCTGTTTACAAGCTCATGAATTTCTTAATGGAAAATATTCACCCCCGACAAAGTCACCGCCAGTGTTGTTGGATGCGTTACTAAGTGCACGCCTCTCCTTTTCCACATAAAACCGCTGTCTCTAAATTGTGGAGTTTTCAGTTTAACCTCCTTTGAATTATCATGTCTCCTCCACCAGTTAGTGCACTTGGAAAGCACAGAGAAGAAAGACACAAGTGAAGAAAAATAGGAAAATAACCTAGTGTTATTCTTTAAAATTCACAAAACACAAAACATGCACTATGCCATATGACTACAATAGAAAGGTTTTTTTTCATCACCCCCCCCCCCCCAAGAGAAAAGAAGTTTAAAATAAAAGTATTTCTAAAATATTTACCAGTTGATTCAACATCATGAGGGTAATTCTCATATGAAATGAGTAATGTTTTGTAGGACTAACAGACTGAAATAAAAAAATGCTCTTGTCTTTTACTGAGTCATTTCTACAGAGTTGTAACCACTGGAGAGAAGGCCAAGTTGAAACAACTGTACCACTAATTTGCCTGGGCTACTAATCAAAAGCTTATTACACGCTATTTGAATTAAATACTTTCACATTAGCCTCTACAAGGTCCTTTTCCACTGTAATACAGTATTTCAAAAGAGTCTAACAAATAGAGATTGGTGAATATTTTCCCTAGACACTGTCGGTCTGTTTTAAATTAAGATTATGTGAAATCTGCTAACAGATTACCTTTTGCTATTTAAATCCCTCCAGACCTTCATTATAAAAACAAACATTTTATAAAATCTTTTTTGCCCCACACTACTGAAATTTAGTAATCTGATTCATGAATGCTGGAAATCTCTGTTTGCTAACCTATATGATGACCAACACAAACAATGTAGGAAAATATCTTGATCAGATTTTGTGTTACGTGTTCCACATGCAGCAAGAGGAGCTTCCATCAATACGTCATATCCCAAAAAATTGTTTTATTTCCAGTGTCGTCTACTTCACATACTGCAGGCTACAGGGTGAAAGGATAAATATTTGCAAATTCTTATACTGAGTATGGTATTATATCCGCAACAACATTAAAATCGGCCGTGCTGCCAGCTGCGCATGTGAACCATTACATCTTCAAACTGCAGGGACCTGAAAGACCTCACTGGGGTCCAGTGAGGACATATACAGATATTGTGGTTTACGCATTCCCAACTGTGCACAAACCCATTCTTCAATTCTGCTTTCCATGCAAGCAAAGCTGGTTTATCTGTCATCCTAGACAAGAATGCAAACATACTCACTAACAACTGCCAGAAGAGAACACGATGAACATTACTGGTGGGGTCTGCTGGACTCTAATAATTAACCAAGGCTTTTGGAAGCACTAAGAGTTTGGTTAGAGTTATCATGAATTTCACTATGAGGTTGAACCAACATAACAAATCCTTTCTGGATACATTTGGTACAAGGGAACAAAGAAAGGCCACACTTGCCTATTCTTAGCTCAAAAACACCAAACACTACTAAATCTATGATTGTGACTATTAAAGTACACTGAAATTAGTACTATCCATGTGCTCATGAGCAATATGAGAGCCAATTAATACATCACAGCTCCAGCTCTTTTAAGAGCTCTCCAATTGGGCAGCTGAAAATTTAAAATGTCTCAGGGAAGTGAACATGGATTGGCCAAGAATGCTAACATGAAAGGTTTCAAGGACCCCTCTTGTTTTCGTTATTCATGCCACTCACTGTGAGTGTTCAATGTGGTTTATATTGCAAAGTTATATAAACTCACGGGACCAAAGTGTTACAGAGAAGGAGTCATAAAACACCACTCATTTACTTTCCCTTTGACTCGCACATACACACCAGGCAGGCAAGAAAATACCGTTAGCCAGACCTTCTTGTTCCCTTTCTAAATCTAATGATTGTAGACAGTAAGGAGTAAACCGGTCTCAAACTTTCCAAAACAGGTCCAACGAAAAGACTGAAAGATTGTTGTGAATATATGCCAAAGCCAGTTGACTCGTGGTTTTAGCTCTGAGCAGGCACATTCACTGAACGTGCCACATCCAGCTGAAAAATGACTAATCTCTGAACAATGGACCTGCACTAATTATGACTGTGTTGTATTTCTATCTAGAATCTTCATTCTTTCCTTTTTCCTTCAACCTCCTTTGTATTGCCAAATGTCTAAATAACAGGTATTTAGACATTTAGCAAAATGCAGGATCTTACACTTTTAAGCGGCACTAAGTGATATTATTTTTCTCTAGTGATGGCAATATCCGTCAATCGTGGCACCTCTTTGGTCAAAATTGAAATATTTCAACAATTATTGGACAGATTATCATGAAATTTAATTAAAATTTTCATATTCTTCAAGAAATGAGACCTACTGATCCCCTGACTTTCCCTCTAGTGCCACCAGCATGGTACCATTTTGTTTCTTGCTAAAATGTCTCAACAACTATTGGTTGGGTTGCCATGAAATGTATTACAAACATTCACATCACAGAACCATCATGGGGCCAAAATTTCAACTTTCCCAAAAAACAATTTCTATCAGCTTCAGCTATACATTGTGTTCAGGGAAATGAGTAAATGTTAGCATGCTAACACTCTAAACTAAAATGGAAAACGTGTTAAGCATGCTACCTGCTAAATATCACATTAGCATTGTCATTGTGAGCATGTTAGTATGATGATGTTAGCATTAGGCGCAAAGCAAATTATGACAATGCATAATTACAGCCTTGTTAAAACCACTCACCTGGTGGACTATGACTGTCTGTAATGTGAAAGGTGTCACTTGTGGTGACAAATCCACAGATAATTATCACCCACCTCTGCAGTTTCCCTTAGCCCCACAGAGCATTTTAACATCTTTCAGCTCATTGTTTTGGTTTTATGATCCACAACTTATTTTTTTTGGTTCAGTCTCATGTCTCATTACTTTTAGCCAAAACAGGCAGCTGGCGAGAAAAGGCTCTGATTAACCCGTTGTGTTAGTGAAGATAGTTGGGCATTTAGAAACTAAATAATTTTGTTTGCTATGACTAAATCAGACTGTCAACAATTTGAAAAAGCAAATAACTCATAAATGTTACACCTATAAAGGCAGCACATAGAGCAGAAACACATTTAACAGTAAATACCTGATTACATCTCAGTGAGAAGTGAGAAGAGGTATACAAACATCCATCCAAACAGATCCATAGGTATACAGAGGTATATTCTCTTACTTAAAAAAAAAAATCTCACAAACCAGCCTGTTTCAGAATCACTTTCATTTTTATTTTATTCAGGTTACATTTAAGTATTTCCTAGTACTTTACTTGGTCATCTCTCACCATTTGTCTGAATACTCTGTCTCTCTTTTCCAGGTTTTCCATTTTGTCTTTGCATGTTTTATGTCTTTTCCTGGAATAAGTTAACCATTGACGTCAATGACACTTACGCTAAGCAGTGGCAGAAACAGTTTGGTCTGAGCCTGACTACACCTGCTCAATAACTTTTTCTGAATTACAATGAAAATGTCATTCAATTGCAGACTGTTTTCCCTGTGTATTTTAATTCACCTGCGTCTATACTAGCTGAACTAATGTAACATGCTGACTTAAAGGTGCTTTACACATTTGTAACCTAATTGACCAATTTGGGATGGACATCACGGTTACATCACTGCAGTTGTGAGCATATTGTGGTGGCATGAAAATAGTGGAAACATATGGAGGAAAACAGGCAGGATTCCAGGATTAGGGAAAAATAAAATGTTTTGTCATTCTGTGGGATGTCAGGGTTGGAATGCAAAATGATGACCTTAATTTTGATAGCATACTGTCGTTACACTGTAGTGACTGAGGATGTTTTAGGGGAGGAATCCATGGATCAAGGAAAGTTTGGATGGTTTTCTCTCATTGTTCACTTATTCACATTTTCAACTTGTCTTCTGCTAGACAACCAATAAAATAATTGGAAAAAGTGTATGAAGGGTCCATATTCCTTTGTTGTAAATTGACACCTGACACTGCTAACTGTCACTTTCTGCTTTCATTTCAGCTCCTGAATCAAATCAAAAAATCCAAAATCCAAAAAAGGTGTATACAATTTTTGTCAAATTCAGAAAATATCTCCTCATGGTCCTCCAGCTAACCATTCTGTGTGTGCACTTAAAAGCACTCTGGTATTCGCACGTAGTCCTGGACCAAACCACACAATATTTCAGTAAATCAGCACCTTGCCTCAGGAGCACAGAATGGAGAGGGTGTGATTTGACTGACTTTTGAGCTCAAATCCAGAATCTTTAACTCTAAACATGGACTGCACTTTTAAGTAGGTGTTATATTTCAGCTTTTTTTTCCAAACACATCACATTATGGAATTTTAACTGAAACAGAAGTTATACTAAAATGCTTTTGATTTGAATAACTGTGCTAAAATTTTGTTCATTTCTAAATAAAGGATTAAATTTCCCCTTTTTCACTACCAAACCAAAAAAATCACAACTGAAACTTTACCATGTTTGGTCAAGACTGTTTTGGTAGTGAGTATTATTATTTACTCAAGATACTTGTCAACGCACGGTAAGCTTGCACAGTTCTTAACTGTTGTACACATATAAAATTTTTCTAAAAATTGGTGTTTAGTGATGATATTACTTAAAGTTTTATACTGATTTTCAGACTCAGACACAACAGGGCCAGCCCTATAAATGCAATCGTCCATGACTGACTGATTAATTGATAAAGATAGACCATTGGTCAGCTGAATGATGCTTGACTGAGTGCTGGTTACATCATTGGTTGGCATGTTTGAGTTTCCCCAATCGGCCAGTTGCTCTGTTGCACCATCATCATCATCATTTACAGGAGGTGTTTCTGATTTAGCATCTTTGTTGCTAGATTTACAGAGCCTTCACACCCCTCTAGAGAGTTTTCTTTACAAAAGCACCTAGTTACAAATCTAGAGAGTCACCAGTATTGCCCTACGAGGGCAAGGTCATGCTATCCCACCACAGGTACACCTCTCTATGTCTCATTCAATTGACTGCATAGCAGCTTATGTGAATGAGTTTCTAACTTTCTCCTTGAGAAAACACAGCACAGTTGTTGTCCTTTACTTGTGTGTTTCGTGATTTTCTCAGACAATGCCTCGGTTATTAAATCAGGATTTTAGCAACAGAGGAGCAGCTTGGAAATGTCTTGGAAGTACTGATGTTTAACATTTAATTGTTTTACTCGCTATTCCAGAGTTTTTCCATTTTCTGAAAACTGAAACCAAAAAACATGCAAATGAGAACAACTTTATTTGGAATTTTTTTTGCATTAAATTACTGTATGTCTGAGCACTGAGAGTAAGAGAGAAGCAAATCAATAAAGATCTGTCCAGTAATATTCTAGGTTTTGACCTAGTCATTTAAAATTAGCTTTTTGGTTGTGGGGCAGAAGTTTGCACCAGTTCGATAGAATGGCCTGTTTATGAACTTTATATAAATGGATCGGTGGTGTGGGGGTGAAAGATTTAGACCAGGAAACAGATCCATACTTTTTGGTGTCTAGATATTTCATATTAAAATTTAATTGTCTTTTGCTATCTAGAAAAATCAGATACATTGATATAAATGGATGGTGGGGTAATTTTAGGGTCGAGATATCTGTCAAAGTGAGATAGCAGCAAGCAGTGAATAGGTGGCATTGTACAACAGAGGCTTTGAGAAGATAACCTGATAATGAAGGTTGCGCTTACCCTGTGGAGAGGGAAAAGTCCTCTACTGACAGACTTTATTTATAGTTTTAGGAATGAAAGTAAATGAGAGTAGGTTAAAAAAAACAACTTTAAACCAAGTATAGTGAATTAAAAAGTTGTTGACCAGGTTTAATAGATGTTATATCATTTTCCTTTCCCACCAAATAAGATCTTTATCTTGGACTGTAAATGAAAATTATATAACCCTTGTTAAAAATTGGATGAGAGAACAGAGGAGAAAGTGGTAGGCTGGCTGGATGAAGGCTGAACAGACAGTGCTGTTTCTGTCAAATATTATATATAAAATTATATAAAGGTCTATTACATTTCAACTGTGAACTCCCACACCACTCTTTACACATTCACTGATTTTGTCATTATTGCCCTAAGTATAATAAGAATGAAAAACAAGGATTTTTATAAATATCCAACAAAAACCTATATGCAAAATGCATATTCACAGCAGTTTTTGGACATATACAAATCAATTAGTGCAGTTTTAAATTTGATAGGACACAAATATTTGGCAACAATTGCATGAAATCTTGAACAGCTTGGAAAAATATCTGTTAGCTGCACTTCTTTACTGACCTGCTGATGATGAACATCAGTCCTGCAACTCTGTAAAGACAAAACTAGTGTTGCAGTTCTGTCAAATCAGAACCTTTTCTCCTGACACTGTCAAGGACGTTGAAGGTAGATGTAACTTCATTTGTAAAAGACAAACTTGAGCCACTGCCATTCTAAACAAAGCATCTAATTTTCCTGATATGGTACTTAGTACCTCAGGGCCTAACCTGTATCATGGCAGATCAGCTTTCTGGCTGCTCCCAGGAGAGGTTGCATGCTGAGGAAGTTGACTGCCATGAGCCCACAGAGGGCCAACAGAGCTCCTGGATCTAGGCAAGCTTCCAGCCCCCAGCACGCACACCAGCCCATCTTCCTACCTCCAGGGCATTCTCACTGATGGCTTAGACTGGCTTTTCACTGTGCCATGATGCTTTCATTAAGCAAGTTTATTCCCTTTTTTCCACTGCTGGGCATCTCTCCCATCTGCATTCTCTCACAGCAATTGGCCAAGCTGCTGAGTCTCTGGGAGACATGGAGGCTGTATTTCAGTGAGGATGCACAGTGCTTTTACTACAAATCCCATTGCTTTCTCCATTATCCATCACAGTGGTTGTGCGGTTAGGGTGTCTGCCATGAGACTAGTGGGCTTTGGCTTGGTAAGACGCTGCCTTTTTTTTTGTTACTTTGAACTCAACTTTGGAAAGGCAGGTCAAGGCTGCTCTGTACAGAGCTAGATCACTGCAGCAGTGTAGAAAAGTTGCTTATGTTGCCAGTGAGTGCATAATTGTCCTTTTATAATTACCAGCATTGTTACTATCAAATTCTACCCTCATAAGGACTTTGCATAATCCAAAACAAATTATGTAATCAATCTTTATTGAGAATTGGGAAAGTGAAACCCAAACATTTAGCTGAAGCAACTAAGATACATAAACAGAGCAATGAAAAAAAAAAACGATAGAAGCAACAGCTAATGACAAACAACTGGGTGCAGAGAAGGTTGCAGACTCTTTTGCAGTGGGTGCAGGATTGGTAGATGCTGGTTCTGTTTCAAGCTGATTTGTGTTTTGCAATATTTGTAAAAAGTTTGTTTCTATTGTTTGTTGTATTTTTTGCCTATGCTCTATCAATCACTGAAAGATTCTCTCACTTCTTACAGTCTAATTACATGTAATGTTTGTAATTAGACTGTAGAAATGTTGGTTTGATTTGTGGCTGTCATGGTGGTTGCACCTCTGGGGACAGGAGGTCCATCTTTGAGATGCTTTTATGCTCATTTCCATTAGATACGCTTGATAAAATCATAGTAAATGAAACAGCTGGTAATATGTATCATTTTGTATTAAACTAAAACATAATATTCGTGATATGTAGATGATGGTGAGCTACATACATACTTCTATATCCGGAGTTACATCCAGCCAACTTGTATTTTGCTTTTTCTCATTACTGAGTAGGACTTATCCCATGCAGCGTTTTCTTGTTGCATTGCTAGATATGTGTTTCTGAAAAGGAGAAGAGTACTGCCCCCTTGTCTGAAAAACTCAATAACTCAACTCCCCACATTCAATGACAATATCATTTAGGTCCATTTACAATGTTTTGATAATTCTTGCTTTCTACAATATCTGCACACAACAGCTACCTTATGGTTAAGGTTAGAAAATGTTCTTGGTTGAGGAAAATAGACTATGATCGAGACTAACTAAAACATATGGTGAAGGTTAGAAAAAGACAGTGTTTACATAAAGTCAAAAAACGGTGACAGGACACAAACTCCGCCTCCCCGACATCCACACTCATCATGTCGCTACATAAGGACACACTACTCTTTTCTTTGATCCTGAACATTGGTGCCAGACGTAAAACATGCAATATGGATTTTATTCTTAGAAATACAGGGCTACAGATAGGTGACAAATTGAAGTATTATAGCAAAGTGTTGGGCCACTAGAAGCCTCTGGAGCAACTTGACTTCTCCTTTCTCACGTCGGTCATTTTGATGAGATTTGGTGCCTTTAAAGACCACGGTATGTGATTTATACACTGTGAGAGAAGATAACAACAGGCACATTTGAACAAGAACAATAATCAGTCATGTTTTCTTTGCCAGCATCTCAAAGAGAGCTGTAATGAAGCTACATGATGCGTATCGCTTCTAACTAGAGTTTCATTGCTATAACACTCGGTAATTACTTGAGATGTTTTTGACCATAAGGATGCACTGGGCATGGAAAATCTGGCTGTAGAGAAAGACAGAGGTTGTGTACACTGCTGCCCACAAAGCAACAATGCCATAAACATCCTGGCATCTGGCTCATGTTCCCATCATAAGCTATGATCAAATTCAATTACCAAGTCAACACCCTCTGAATGATGTTGAGGGGCTCTTAGGGGGAGTGTTATGTACATAACCATGATTAGGGATTACACATAGATGTGATGAATGCCGCAAGACCATTGAGAAACACTCCAGCATCATTAATCAAAACCACCACAATCCTCCAGATTTCATGCTCCACTCAGTTCTGGTCATTAGAAAAAAAGCTGTGTATAAAACACATTCAACAAAATGGCAATTAATGTAATGGTGAAAATTATAGCTTGTTGTTGTATGTTGAGATTTTAAGGCTTTATTTGCTTTTTCAGCAACACACACACAAACACTAGCAAAGAACAAGCCTTTTAAAGGATGTATCTAACTTACAAACTTGTGCTTTAACTTTGTTTTATGTTTTTTTCCACTAAACGATTGGTCCTCTTTGGTAACCCATTCAACCACAGAGTAGACTGCAACCATAAATGCCTATACACATGCTGACAAGGTTCATACTGAGATGTATCCATTATAGAACAAGACACGTGCTGAAAAAGGTCGGTACTGTAGGTTTCTTTTGGAAAATAGCTTGTTTTGGATTCAAATAATGCCCAATTTAATTTTCAGTGCACAGTGTATCATAATTCATTTTAGAGTTTGGCTGCATTCAGACCAACCTATCCCCATCAGTTTGCAGCTCCCATGTATTTTCATGACATTTAAGGCACAAAGCTACGCATCCAGTTTTCTGTGAGAGAAACAATGATCAACTCAGTTTGTTTGACAACACCCCATATGACTGAAAAGTATGGAGTCTACTGCAGATTTTTAAAAAAGGCTTTCAACCTGTTTCCCATCTTGCAACTCTATTTTCTGTTTAAGTCGGTAATTACATATTATTATGTATCTTTTTTACAAAGAATAAAAATATAAACACACTGATTTGTATGAAATTTAAGATATTAAAAGTAACACTAATATAGAACTCTATACCTGATGATACATTTTTCAAATACAAATTTAGCAGTCATATGACTATATTCTGACTATAATCTTGGTTTGTATTAACAAATAAAGCTGCAATTTGAGAAACAAGATACAATCTTTTGTATAGTGCAGTGGACTGTAGACAATGTTTTCATGCAGATGGTTTGAAGGGTCTTTAATGATTTTGGAAATACTTTCAGAAGAGTGTTAAGTCTCGTTAAATGACCCACGTGCACAATCTTGTATCTTCTATTTTTTACAGTTCTAGTAGTATGAAAATGACATTGTTGGATTTATGGGCCACAGAGGATGAATCCTAATGACCTTTCCTGTAGTGCCACCAGTAGATCCTAGATCTAAACTATCACCCATCCTGAGGAATGTCTAAACAGCTATTAGACACTGGTTTACAATGCCCATGAGTTAAATAAGTAACTTATTTTAATTCAAATGATGTAGGTGGCCAGTGATTATACACTTGTTCATTGGGTACAAGCAATGATAATGTGAAACAGTTAAAAAGCACAAAGCTTTATGGTCTGCTGGCCATGGTGTGGTTCAGTTTAGACACAAAAATGTCTGAGTCATGTTAGGAAAGGACAGTGGCTTCGGCTAAAATAATGACTTTGTTAAGGTTAGTGGACCTTAATCATCATGGTTACAATAATTAACTCATGGTTAAGGTAGTGGAATGGTTGTGTGATTTTTTTGTTTGGCTGCCAGATGTCTCCTGACAATACAATGCAACTACAGGTCACAATAAGCTGCTTGCATAGATGACCTGTGGAGTCATTTTTAGGGACAGTCATCCGTAGACTCTTTATATTTTTTTTTAAACAAATGGCTGCTAACTTTATCAAGACTTGAAAGTGCTTAAGCCTTCTCTTTTTCATATTTGGTTGGCCACTGAGCTGCATTGCTGGATTCTATTGTACAGTGCAGCAAAAGTTGAGCCAAGTTTTGATCTGAAGGAGGCCTTACAACATTTGAATGGGATGCTGAGAGCTGCTGCAGCATTAATTCAAGATAGACGTGAACGATGGGGACTTGATGCCTGATGGGGAACTTATATGAGGGCTACCACTGTGCAGCTCATATCAGATTAAATCAGGAATGGTATTAGCATGCAAATTGAAAAAAGGGGCAGTATTTCCTTTGGATTAACTGCAAATGCCTCTGACAATCTATAAGTGCTACACTATAGACCTTATCACACAGCCATATGAAATACTGTAGCTGTATGAGTACATGCCCATGGGCTCCCCTAGATGGGTTTCCACTGGTTTAGTCATAGAAGTCATTTAAATGGGTTATTGGTCACAATTTAAAATAGATTCAGCTACAAGTGTCACTGTGGCACAACACAATTCATCGGGTGGGTTAATATGTGAGGATGTGATGCACATGCATACAACTCTCATTATGTTAACATTTCAAAGAAATGTTGTCTATAGTTTAAAATTTAAACGAAATGTTAGAGTTCTCTGTCAGGCTAAGATGCATACAAACTGACTTGTTTTTTTTCTGCATGTTACTTAATTTATAACCATTCTGCTCTCTTATGCTGCACATTGTCTATCAAAACTTATTTTTAAGACAATATTAGAAAGTGCATCAAGATGTTGCATACATCAGAAATAAATCAGTATTGATCAATGTGGGCCCAAGTCCCATGTATATGTGATAAACTGCTATAAACTGCTAAAATGTCTTCTGTTAACTATGATTGAAACCTCAACTACACATAAAGCTAACTCATTCTCTTTAGTGTGGGAGCTTATGGAATCATCCTGTCAGTTTTAATATGAGATGAGCTCTTTGGATGGTTCTCATCACTTCTCGGCTCTCTAGTTCCTCCATGTCAGCTCAGAGGAAATTTGCGGTAGTACTGAAATCAGCAAACAAGTATGTGTTGTGATCGCAGAGTATGTGAGCTGTAGCAATGGCTTGCAATGGCTTGCAGAGTGGTGAAATGCTCCTGCAAGCCATCACTGTGTAACTCAGCTGACGTGTTATGTACTGGTTACCCATCCTTGTTTGAAGCAGCTTTGTTAAAATAGTGCCACCTTAAAAAAAAAGAAAACAAACAAAAAAAACTCAATCACTCGGGTTTAGAGACATTTAAAATTGAGTAATTGAAAACACTTATGAGCGGATGTGGGCACCCCTCCAAAATGTATTCCTGAGATGCCTGGGCTGGAGACAGATCCAGATGGGTTTGAACTGAAACCAGATGCCTGGGTTAAGAGAACATAGTGTAGGTACTACTGCATTCTGCATACAGACAGACTCCTTCTAAGGTACAAGGGCTGTGATTTTGCCTGGCGTGTGTATAGGTATGAGTGTTTTTGATGTGATAATGCACAAACGCAAGTGTTTGCTTAGGCACTGGAATGTAAAAAGGTAATAAACTAAAATTCTAAAGTTTATGAGAGGTATATTTTATTTGAAGATATTTGTTTTGGTATTACAGAACAGCTATGGCCTTTGTTCAAGTAGCTAGGCTTGATTCTGGAAAAAAAAAAGTAATGACAATACTTATACAATGATGATACCCAATTTATATATGAACCTATACATGAAGCTGAAAGCTTTATAAAACTCCATTAAAAGCGAGAAAATCAACTGTGTAATTCAGGTGCTTGGTGCTTGTAATTCACTATTATGGAGCAGACAATTTTGGCTGTAACAAGTACTTTGGCATCTAAACAGTAGACTAATCCACAAATATGTTCGACTGAGGAGCCGTGACATTTGATTTACAAGGTCTGACACGAAGAACAGATCATTGAAAAAGATGCAAATCTCAAAATTAAGTTCTTGAAGTGTACATTCCAGTTGTCACTTCAATTTTTGTCAAGTCCTGTGATACCTTAATTTTCCTTAGATTTTCTGATGATGTCAGAATATATAAAGGGGTCAGTCCTTTTTACCTACAGTTGATGTTGATCAAGCAAACTAGAAAAGTAAATCCTCTTTATATTACACTGAAATCCCCTTGCTGCTGTTGGAAACACCTGTATACCAGAGGATATTAGCCAAAAAAAAAAAACCTACCACACGGCAGATGTTTCAAACAGCAACTGCAAAAGCACCAATGCATGTTTAGGGGTGATCAAGCTCTGTGAATGATAATGTAAATGTAGGGATTCACAAAATGGCACTGCACTTCTGGAAATAGCATGGTTCTCATAAATGAATGCATTTCAAATGTATCTTTAACAGCATGGCTCATGCAAGTAGATAATAGTTTTTTCCACAATCTCACTTCAAAAGCATTCCCATTAAAAAGGTTTCCAATGAGATTTAGCTGCTTGCAACAGAAAACAGGAGCAAGACATGCACCACAAACAGACACAATATCAGAACCTCTTTTTTTAGTTTGTCATGGTAATATGTCTTTGGGCTCTTGACCTGGGCAACATCATACTAGTTCCCTGAGGAGAAATTAGATATCTAAGTAGCCTTACAGGGAGGTGAATTAGTGCAATTACAGGACCACACCAGTGGGGCCGGGAGCTGAGATTCAGTATCTTGCTTAAGCACACTCCAGCTGCACAGATGCATGTATCTGACCACATGACAGCACAGTGCTGATAATGGAGCAAGCGTTGGTGAACTCTGGTAAAGGAGCTTCAGCAGGACCAAAAATCAATGCAACTCAGTCTGATAAGTGTCAAAAGCTAATATGTAGCCTGAAGAATGTGTAGAACATGTAGATGATCATTCAAAAATTCTTTGTGATAGCACTGACAACATAGAAAACAAGATCATGCTGTACAATGGTTAATTTTATTCATTTTCATACAATAATCGGTATGTTTTATTTGTTCTCAGGTTTGTATCTATTTCTTTACTAGCTTCATTCTCATTTCCTGGGAAAGGAACTCTTATTCATCCCTTCAATTGCAGTTGGAAACTTAAGTAAGTCCATCTCTAAGTGAGCACGCTTCTCCAATGTAAGGAAAAATGAGATGAAAGAGTGCTTTAGAGAGTCTGTGACTGACTGAGGTGTATATAGGAGACATGCTGCAAGTCGTCTTTTCACAACCATCATGTATGAGCTACCAACATTTGCAATTTCTGCTGTCAGCAGATTTACAAAGTAAATTTTGGCTGTAAAACTGGTGGGGAATGAAAAAAAAACGAAATGCAGGTGACAATAACTTAGTGGTGACTTTGGATTTAGGACTGAATTTTGATGCCCCACCCCAAACTTCAACATGATGACCCCAGTGCACATAATATGAATACAGTAAAGTTCTCATTGTCAGTTATTGCAAACCTGCGCTTTCACACCAACCATTTCCACCAACCATACTTTTTTATAATAAACTATTCAACGTATATAGAAAGAAACTTTAATAGGAAAAGTGTTTGTCCATGATCCTCCATCCATAGCCCTCAAACACAATCATTATACATGTTACATACTGTATGTTTCTACAGATTCCTTGTTCTCATTCCCTTTGCAGAGGAGTAAAAATGTGAAAATATTTGAAGCAAATAACTTTTTTTTTTTTTTTTTTGCAATGTTTTGTTGCTATGTTTCATGCTGCAGAGCTGCAGTGTGTTTTCATTCCAGCCTCCAGATGTATAGTCCTGCTATGTTACTCCTATCGGATACACATTCAGGAATGCAGATCCCCTGAGATTTTGCGTTATGATCAAGCCATGCAGACATCTGTTTGAGGGAAAACACCATTCATTCAGATACTACAGAGGAAGAAATTAATTTAACACTTTTAAGAAAATGAACTGAAACATTACACCTTCCATACTTGTGATGTGACAGTGAGCATTTTGTCAGTCAAACCATTCTTTTTTCCAAGAATTTTAAACTCAAACATTGCTAGTTAGAGCTCTATGGAAAGAGGTGTCTGCTAATTTCAGCCTCTCTGAATAGTGAATACCGCTGACAATAGGAAATGATTTTAGCTTTTCAGCGTGCCAGAAAACGAATCTCAGACTGGTTGCTCCACTTCTGGTGTTTGAATACACTATCCTCTAACAATGGAGACAACATATAACTGTAATTAGTTTGATTTGTGGAAGCAAACTTGAAAGGTTGTTGCAATGTTTTGTTGCTATGTTTCATGCTGCAGAGCTGCAGTGTGTTTTCATTCCAGCCTCCAGATGTATAGTCCTGCTATGTTACTCCTATCGGATACACATTCAGGAATGCAGATCCCCTGAGATTTTGCGTTATGATCAAGCCATGCAGACATCTGTTTGAGGGAAAACACCATTCATTCAGATACTACAGAGGAAGAAATTAATTTAACACTTTTAAGAAAATGAACTGAAACATTACACCTTCCATACTTGTGATGTGACAGTGAGCATTTTGTCAGTCAAACCATTCTTTTTTCCAAGAATTTTAAACTCAAACATTGCTAGTTAGAGCTCTATGGAAAGAGGTGTCTGCTAATTTCAGCCTCTCTGAATAGTGAATACCGCTGACAATAGGAAATGATTTTAGCTTTTCAGCGTGCCAGAAAACGAATCTCAGACTGGTTGCTCCACTTCTGGTGTTTGAATACACTATCCTCTAACAATGGAGACAACATATAACTGTAATTAGTTTGATTTGTGGAAGCAAACTTGAAAGGTTGTTGAATTTTTTTTTTTTTTTTTATTAATCAAATTTCTCTGCATGGTGAGAGCTTTATGAGTGGGTGTGTATTTATTTCGATCTTTCTGTGAGATTTAAAAGTGACACTGTCTCTCCTTTCCAATTTTCTGACAGCTGATGACAGCTGATGCTGCTCTGTCTAATGCACAGATCCTGGGTCTTGCTCTCATTATTGTGCAGAGCTGCTGCCCAATCCCCAACTCCTGTTCAAAATATTTCCTCAAAAATGAGGTGTTATTCTCATGTGAACACCACAATCATCTGCTGCTAGAAAGCAAAAATGACCATCTAAATGCAGTTCCAACATGTCACTGTTGACTGGTTTTACATGTGGGTAACCTAGATGTGATTATACTCCCACCGGGTGTCTTGTATCCTTTCTACCTCTCAAATTTCAGAAATCATAGGGTTTACTCTCAGTCCCTCCAACACACCAGAGGGATGGCTCCAAACTAAACTGTTTGGAGGTGTTGCTTCACAGTACTAGCTCATGTAAGTCAGTAACATCTGACTGAAGTCCCTCTTGTGGACACAGGTAGACTTACACTGTCCTTCCTTGCAAGTGCTTTTATATAACTTATTATATAAACTCGTTAAAGAGCTTTAGTGCAGACATTAGCGATGTTTGTGATTAATTTGCTTGTGTTTGATAAAAGATGAACCTCCCATTTATTAGACTAATTTCAAATCTCTTGCTTATAATGAGCAATCTCGTAATCTTATAATTATAGAGGAAGTTGCTGTCAGGCAAACAGCAATAAGCTCAGGGCGAAAATTAAACTTAAACTTTGATGCAAAGTGACTTCTAATCAGAGAATCAGTTCATCCACCTCAATGTAAATGAATGCAAAACTCTCACGCTGCAGCAGGCCGTTTTGACTGCACATTCATTCACTGTAACAGATTTGTCCTTTCAGTGAACTCTGCCATCTATGTTGTCTGTTATATTTCTGAAAACAAGGTGAATCACCTTCTTCTACCTGACAAAGGAATTCATTATCCTTTCCCCCAGAGGACACTCGAGTGGTATTCTCAAATGTGTTTGTGGTGTGGCTTCGCTCCAGCATGGAAGAGTCTGCAGAGATGTGCTAACAAGGATGAGACCGACTTCCAAACTCATGAATAAACTCTCAGTTTCATGTCTTCAGTTTCAGCTGAGACACAACATGGGGAAGCAATAAATGCAAGAGCAGCAACATATTCATGGAAAGCATGAATATCAGCCGAGCATCTGACTCAAATCTTACACATTGTTCGCATTGTTGTTTCCCTCAAGTTTTTTTTTTCTATTTTTTTTTTTTTTGAGTGCTGACATGACCAATAAGCAAGCAGACTTGTCTTTGACATACTGTTTTCCACACCTAATTTGCAGGGAGGAGAACAAGCCATCATTCTCAAAGCTCCTTTATTATGATAGAAAGGGATGAAAGAGTAAAATTTCAAATGGACAGTTAAACTGTATTCTGGAAATATGGATGTGTCTCTTGAAGAAATTTTTAAAAAGCACTACAATTGTTTAAATAGTGTCATTAAAGAACAAATCCTAACACAAACTAGTAACCTAAATTACCTACCTTGGTCTTTGAATCTCAGTCATGCAACTTAATTTGGACTGTCCTAATTCTCAAAAATCATTTGTGTAACTTATGTAACTTATGTTCTGTCTTAGACAAGGATGCTGATAATGACTGATTGTGACAGTAGATAATACCTCATTCATTAGGCTCTTAAATGCACATCATTTTTCCATTATAGAGGCTATTGGTACAGCTGGCAGGGACCCATATTTGGATTCCACAACAGACATAGGGTGCCAAAAGTTTGACATCATGCCCAACTCCTGACAGCGCTCTGGGAGAAATTAGGGTTATAGCTCAATGATTGCCAAAGATAACCAGAACACAGAGGAAAGATGTGAAGAGGCGTTTCCTGAAACACCACAGGAGAAGAAAAGTGATTTGACAGAGCATGGTAGAAAATATCTGAATCCTTTTTGAAATGCGATGATTTATACTTGGCGCGCAGAGACCCCTATGATGACTTGTGAATGTGGTGAAAGGACATACATTCTCAGGTGTGTGAAAGGGAGTTTATTTCAGTTAATGAGGAGCTGTCCCTGCAAAGTCTTCTCAGATCACTGTTAACATTTTCTTTTATTCCACTCTATGATTATCGGGGCAATTCAGCTTCATAGTGTCTGATTGGGTCTGTAATGGTTGATGGTTGCACTGGGTGAAGAGGCGTGATGCCTCCATGATAAATGATAGCTTAGAGTCCCACTCATCATCCTCTGTGTGCGGGCACGTGCAGCTGCAAGTTAGTGGACTCTGAGCCAACATTTCAGTCATAGGAAGAGGAGAATGAAGAATTGGGTCAGCAGCAATAATTATTCACACTTTATGTCAACAACACAGGTAGTTTATCTCCATGTTAAGTAGATTCGCTAAGCTAAAGCAACAATGTTGTCATCCCTGAGCATGGTTCAGGAAAATGCCAGAGTGATAAAAAAGACATGTCATTTGAATGTTCTGGCTTAATATTTGGGCAAAGGCATTTAAGTCTGGTAAAGTACGCATCACATTTGACTAAAAAAAGCTAGTTGGTTAAATACTTACATAATGCTTACATTTGTTGATGTTAGGGATGGTAGAAAAAAATATTGGTGGTGGGAAGGAGTGGCTGGATTACATGTTTCCTTTTTCTCTTTTTCCTTTTCTTTTTCCTTTTTTTAAAAGCAAGACTTGCCTCAGTGTTATCAATATTTTCTTTGGCCCCAAACCTTGACTAAGAAAAAGTGCACCACTCTCTCCAAATATCTGAAAGCGACCAATAACTAAAAGAGGAAAACGTTTTTTTTTTTTAAATCTAGATGCTCGCTCCACTTCAAATATTAATTTCTGAAGTATAGAATAATGATTTCCACACGAGCCACAAATGGTCACATAGGAAAAAATGAAATTAGCAGTGTTTAGATTTGTGGCTTTTTATTTGATTGTAAAGGGGAGAATGAAGTTCTGGATAATAAATATAAAGTATATCTTTTCAATGTTACTATTTGACTTCAATAAATATCTAATTGAAAATAAATCTCTCAAGGAAAGCCTTAAATACAATATCAACCTGGACTGAGTAAAAAAAAAAAAAAATGTCCTCTCAAGTTCTTCCAAAAAGGAAGAACTGTCCTCCCTTCAGGGAAAAAAAGGCAACACAGAAATTCTTACTCTATGTAAATCGTTCTTTATCGTGGAACAACTCACCCATAAAGCAATTTATTCCACTTATCAGAGGCACGAGGCTCAAGCCCCGCGACTGATGTGTAAGACTTCAGGGATCACCTCGCAATCAGCGATCATAGAGATGACAGGTTAATTCCGCCTCAGTAAGGAGGTGAGGCGAAGTCACATCTGGATAGAACAGGTGAAATTATGATAATGGAAACAGCCACTGTAGCATGTAGTAAAAAAAAAAAAAAAAAAAGAAAAAGAAAGAAAGAGTGGTTTTAAAAAGTCCCTATAAATAACCACCCACAGATAGAAATGCATAGAACCTATTTTTTTGTTTCTTAGGATCATTACGAGAACAAAATACCCAGAGTCAAGACGCTGAGCCGTAAGATTTACAGCGTTGGCCGCTGTTCAATGATTTTATCAATTAGTAGTGGAGAGAAAAGGACCACGCTCTCGAATCCCGCGTCCTGATTGGTCCAACGCCGAATTCGTAATATTCAGCGCCTTCCATATAAACCCGTGCAGATTTGACATCCGTGCTATCTGTCATGCAAGTCAAAAGGATAGTGAGGGAGTCCAATGTAGAGAAATTGCTGGCAGCAGACTTGTACTAGCTCACATTCACCGTCTTTTACGGCACCGCAGAAGCTTTTTTTTTTTTTTTTTTTTTTTTTTTTTTGGAGCGTCATTCTTATAATTTACGCACAAAGCGGGAGGCGTCTCTTTACATTTAGTTGTATTATCTTTGTTAAGGGGACGATGCCTTTGAGGACCGGACTTTTTCTCCTGATGGTGCTGAACGCATCTGCGTACGAACTGGATCAAAACGAGTCTTATTCGCCCAGGAGAGCACGCTTTTCTGCCAATAGCCCTTGTAAGTAACACGCTGCCTCCGTCTGCATACCTCAGAGTGCACGGCTTGCTTTTTTGTTTAACACCTCACTAATACAACGCACAGCCTTACCTTTGCTCAGTCAATATGCGGAGGTTTTCCTTCCTCGTAATATTTTTCTTTTTTCTTTCTTTGTTTTGGCCTATGCAGCCCTTTTTCTGTCTAAACGAGCGCGTTGATTCACGGAGACGGCTGCGGGATTAACGCTGTGGGGTTTTTGGGGTTTTTGGGTTTTTTTTTTTTTGCCGGTGTCCTGCCGGCAACAGATGAGCATGGAGCTTGGCGCTGACACCTGAGAGTGCAGGCTGTGTCATGCTGATAGTCTCTCATAGCTTTGGTTGCTGCATAGGTACTACTATCCAGCATCAGAGAGGACTTGAGGGGGGTTTCAGTGTATAAAAAATAAAGCTTCCTGTGTAGGCTTTAAGTAAGAAAAAAAAAAAAGAAGCAGGCTAAACCATTGTACCTTTCTCTTTCAGCACAAAAGCTGCACTGTTTCGCACTGGGGCTGTGCCTTTTGGATAAATAAATGTAAACCTGTTAGTTGACATTTATCCACCAAAGAAAAGAAAGACCTAAGTCAAAATCCCATGTAATAAAATCAAGAAATGACAAAGCAAAGCATAAATCTGTGTGGCTTCATTCAAATGTTGACTTTTCCTTCTTATCACAAAGGTACAGACTAGTGATAAAAGGCAGTTGGTAACAGGGATGCTGAATCTCTACTGCAGGAATTGCTTCATCATCACAAGATTTGCAGCTCACTCTCTGTATATTGGGAGCAATCTCTGGTCCCCGGAGGCAGGCAGACTTTATCTGACTGTGCAGGTCAACAAGGGGCCCCAGATTCCAAGTCTGCCAAGTAGGCTTAGGATCCTCGGTGACATTTCTTAATGGTTATTACGATGGATTTGAGTCAGGCTGCTCGCCATCTCAGTGGATTCTTGGATGAAGAATAAGGAGAGCCAACTATCTGGATACACTGATTTTCAGATTATGTTTTATAGCCCTTTCTTGGTGTAAAATTTCAAGACGGCTGCATGGACTTAGAGCCAAGATTGGTTTTTGGCAAATGGATCGAAGGACTGAACGCTGCGAGAGGGTTGCTGTTTCAAAGGTTTTACAATGATGAGGATCAGGGTTACTAGTGGGTTAATTAGCCTAATAACTCTTACAGTCATGTGATGCTCCCAAAATGAAAATGGCAGAATTTTCTGAGTATGTATTTCATTATGTAGATGTGCAAGGGCTCATTTCTGGATATGCAACTGGACTGTGACATGTATTTAGCTAATAGTTAAGAATATTAAAGTGTTATGGAGACAGACTGCTCAAATTCAGCTGGACAATTATGGCTTGTGTAAAATAATTGAAGACAGAGTCTGGAGGCAACATGCATTTGTATGTATGTGTATGTGCATGTGTGTGTGTGCCAGTGGTACAAGTGCATGTTTATGTGTGTCTACAGGCACGCCAACAATTTTCAGGAAACTCTTTGGTATTTCTGGTGCCATTCATCCAAGCTCTGCTGAAAAGAACCAAACAGTGGAATATAGATCCCTGCCAAGAGAAAAGTACAGCAATGCCAAATAGTGTCTGAGAGTGTCAGAGTTGTAAGGTGTCCAATCCCCACTCAAGTCACTGTTTGCACCAAGTGACTGTATGTCTTTTGTGAATCATCAAAGTATGAAAATTCTCTTTTGTTCGTTGTATTTTTTTTATTTTTTTTTTGCTGAAATCCTGGCAACCCTTGTGTAATGAGCTCAGTGAGTGTGCAGTGATTCCCAGTGAACCCACTGTTGGCTCCCCTGCTGATGGTTCATTCTCTGTGCCCACAGCAGATGTGGCACGCTGTCTCAACAGTGCCCTCCAAGTTGGCTGCGGAGCCTTCGCCTGCCTGGAAAACTCAACTTGTGACACAGATGGCATGCATGACATCTGCAAGTCCTTCTTATACAGTGCTGCTAAATTTGACACTCAGGTACACACTTTAATTAATTTTACAAAGACTGCATGCAGTATGCCATTTTGTTTATTTCTACGTGCGCATGAGCTGGGCATTGATATATGGGTGTAACTGTCAGGGCAAGAATGTGTGAAGCAGTGCGGGTTTTTTTTTTACAGGGTAAAGCATTTGTGAAGGAGAGCCTTAAGTGCATTGCCAATGGCATCACCTCGAAGGCATTCCCCACCATCCGCCGCTGCTCCACCTTCCAAAGAATGATATCTGAGGTCCAAGAGGAGTGTTACAGCAAGCTGGACATCTGCACTGTTGCCCGATCTAATCCAGATGCTATCGGTGAAGTGGCACAGCTGCCAAGTCACTTCCCAAATAGGTGAGCCCCTTTTCCACTGTATAAACTTTAGAGGTTGACTGAGATTATTGTGTTAGTAGTAAGCAATTTAAGTGGCTTGTTAAGTAACAGTCTTGTACAATAAGAAATGTATCTGCTGCTATTCTAAAGTGAACAAGAGACCCAGTAACCAAAAGTGCAGTTCCCTTTACAGTAATAGAAATGGGTGCCCGTTTAGTCCTGTTTTATGTAGCATAACAGATGTCTACATTTTGTATTGATTTGGTTGTTTTATTGCCATCTGCTTCATATATCCTTTCATGCAGTAAAAGAAAAAAAAAAGGAATATTAAGTTTGGATGCTGTCTTCCCTATTGTTGTTGTAATACATGTAGGATTGCAGCTTGGGAATAGATACAAAAGGACAGGAGGACGGAGCACAAGGCTTAGAAGTGACTGGAGCCAGGATGGTCACTCCCATATGGATAACATCAGAACTTTCAGCACATGCAGAAATACATAGAAATACTATATGACAATTTGAGGCTACAGCAAATCTTCAGAGAAGATTTGTACAACAAGAATATGTTGTTGTACCCTTGTCCCTTTTGGTTTTGAGCTCTTAAAAATTAATTCTTTGATGCTTTGTGTTGTTGTCCTAGGTTTTATGGTAAGCTTCTTCAAAGCCTGATGGACTGTGATGAGGACACGGTGGACCGCGTTAGGACCAGCATGGTGTCACGGCTGGGCCCAGAGATGACCATGCTTATTCAGCTGCTGCAGAACAAGCCCTGCCCATCCACTGCTGCGGCTGCAGCTGCCGCCATCCCAACTGGAGTGGAGGGCCGTGGGAGCTGGCGCTGGTCCATGAGTCCCCATATGTACAAGATCCAGCCTAATCTGCGAAACAGAGACTCTGCCAGTCATTTTGGCAAAAAGCGCTCTGCCAGTGACAGCTCCTAACTCCCACTCAGATTCAAAAAAACTCCACACACCCCTCAAAACATCACGAAAGCTCCTCTATTCCCTAGGGGTGATTAAAATTCATTCCTCCGCTAGACTGGAAGTTATAGAAATATGCACCTCTAGGGAACGCCCATAGAGTTGATATCAGAGTTTGATTGTTGTTATATTGTATATCCTACACTTTAGGCTTGAGAGAACCCCCCTTCCATCAACTGTTTTCAAATGTGTCTGCTCACAGTTAGTGTTGAACGCATCACTGTTGCATCCGTGCAACATGGTCCTGTTCGCTCCTCTTCACCTCCTCTAACAGAGATGAATCTTTAAGAAGTCTTTTGATGCCAAGCATCTCAATCTAGATCTAGAGCACAAGTCCACACTTTAAAAGACAAAAACACAATCTCATAATCCTAACATTTGTTCATAAATAGAAATCAGTAGTTGGATTATTATTAGTTCACTGATAGGAATGGGAAATTATTGGTAGATGTATCTTATATTTCAGCAATGCGACCAGTCATATTGTGAGCATGAGATGTGGAGACAAGTTTCCTATCTATTTTCTGACATCAACCTAATACTTAAATGTACTGTATACTAAGTTATCTGAGACAGCCATAGGAAGCCCTCTAAAAGAGAGTGCTCAAACGGAGTGAGGTCTGTAGAGGTTTCATGATGACCTTTGAGAGGTTACCTTAAACTGACCAAAAAACTTCAAACTGCCCTGAATGCTATTCATGAAATACCAAAATAGTTTATAACTATAGCACTTATGATTTCTTTTTTTTTTCTGATGGCAGATATTGTCATGGTCAAATGTTTTAAATCACCATCCTACACCTAAGGATTGTCCAGGTCATGACCAAGTCTATCTATCAGAAAAAAATCCATTCAGCATATCTCGTATCCAAACACTTGTAATGCTTAAGACTGTTGAGCTCTACAGTATATGTGGGACCATGTATAGTGGAATCTGTATCCATGTTCTTAACTCAGTGTGAAGCAGTGGTGTATGTGCAGCAGCTGATTAGCACATTCACCCATGAGACTGAGAGCAGCCATCTTGGACTGATGATCATCATTCTCTGGGGTGAATCACGTGACATACACACTGGCTTCCAGTGTCAAGATTGAGAATGACTATTTAAAAAAAAAAAAAAGCCTTGTTAGAATGATATTTATTTTCCTACTATATTATTTAATGTTATTTTTTTTTTAATACATTATTGTAGTTATAATTAGTTTACAGATTTAAAAAACAGATCATTCATGGCTCCGATTTTATCATGAGCTCTATGCCAGAAAAAAAAAAGTGAGCTGACACTCTGGTGACTGAATGGGACCCATGTCATGACTCTGTGCTGGCCATAGGGGAACAAGGTTGGTCATTCAAGTCCGGTGATCTACTTTATGAGTGTTACAAGGGACCACAACAAAAACTATAGCTTCATTTTGGTTTAAAAATAAGGTTGTCATTGCAGCTGCTAGAAGTGCTGGTTCAGTGCTGGGGTTTTGTGCATTTTATTGAAGACTGAGCAGGTATAATCACAGTAAAACAAACACCAGCATAAAGTATTCTCGAAGTGATGCTTTTTGATGGCTCTGTACTGGTTTTCGCTGCTACTCCTTGCATAGGGTGAAATTAATTTTCTTTAACATGGCTGGATACATCTAGAAAAATTCTAATCACAGCTAATGTCAGCTATTAACTTCATTCCATGCATTTCTTTCATGTGATTACTTATTTTTAAGTTTTTTTTAAAACATGCCGGCTTTGACATTACACAGTAATGAAATGAATACACACTGTATTATGGTATCAGCTTCAGCCCTTGGTTGTTTTAAAGTCCCTGAAATAATTTATATATCTTAGGTATTTTTCTATAACAATAAATATTCAAAACTAATCATTAATCAGGAACGTGTGGGTGTGGTTTGATCAGATTTGATTGACTTTGAATGGAAACATTAGCAAACATCTCCACAGCCGTCGTCAGATTCTGATTTAAATGTTGCCAAATCCTGATTGGTACAGGAAAATATGTGAAGACAAAATCCAGTTCATCCCCACCCACTTCAAACCTGTGAGCACAGACATAAACAGCACGCACAGAAATCTCTGATGTGAAATAACCAAAGTGCTGATTCACACATCGTTCATACTTAAAGTTGGTGTTTTCTTGAGAGAGCGGTGACGTCCAGAATGGTGATGGTGTTCCTACCTAGAAGTCACTTAGAGGGCTGAAGAGGTTAAGAGCTCCTTTCTATGGCACATAATGCAAAAGAAAAATGAGGGGAACATCAATATATACATTAAAACTCTATAGAACCCAAACAAGAAGAACAAGAAGTCCAAGTAGACTTCATTCATTTAGCAGTTGTCTTACATCTAAGGTCAAGACAATCATCAGTCAGCAGATTAGTACAGAACCACGGTCACTGAGAAGCGTCTCCATGCTGGAGTTTGTTTTGCCTTTACCTGCTAGACGGATCGTGGTTCGGCGCTGGTAACTTTAATGAGAGAATCGATGGCTTAAGGTAGTTTCTGTTTTGGAGTAAATTGCAAATCTTTGTGCAAATTGATAATGCAATATAGAGATTAACTTGGAACCAGGGCTGGGGTTTTTTCAATATTGAGCAGTTTTTTATTCATTAAATTCCCTTTCTTGAAAATTCAAACCTTGCAAACTGGTCAAGTTGACACTTGTTTTATAGCAAAATCATATGGAATTATTGAGCTGTTTGCCTGATTTTGAGTTGTTATTTTTGACTTCATGAAACAAATTGAAACCAGTCCTGTTTTGGGGGATAAAAAAAGTGATTCTATATATCGTCCTGGATTGATAAGAGTGAAGCACAGACCAGAAAAAGAAATGCTTTATTTTTCAATGTCAATTTAATAGCTATGTTAAGAATTCCAAACTATGCAATAATCTCACACACAAAGGATTCCCAGCAACACAGATATTGACCTTTATTTCATGCAGCACCAATTGTTGCTGTGTGAATAAAGCAGCATTGTGTGTTGTCTCTCATACTGAACTCATAGTGTGAAGGCATTGTTCCTCTGTATCACTTTCTGTTTCTGTGGTCTTTCTTTTTTTTGGTGAATCTGATCATTTCTTTTGTTTCATTTGGCACAAAAGGAAAGCAGTTTTGAAGGAATCATTTGGGAAGTTAAGAGCTATAGTCACACTGTAGTAAATCCTTGCTTATATGTTAAATATGCACTTTGCATCTTAACCACTATAAAGGGCATTGAAACATTCAGCACATGTGCAATTGAGACATCTTTTATTTTCCCAGTGAATGAAGATCAGTTTGAATTTTTTGCATCCTGAAGGGTCGGGGCTTCTTCATGTACTATCGATACATATGTCTGTATCTTTGTTGTCCATGGGTAAATCCAAAACCCAACAGTTGCTGCTAAACTGTTACTTCCCTGTATGATGCTGTCCAGATGCCCCTCTTCTGTGGCCACTCGGATCTGCCAAGACACAGTGAGCTCAGCATCAGTCCACATTTGCATTTACATTTACACATTTTTGATGTATATTCATGTCTTCATATTTATTTTCTATCAACATTATTTTTGTCAAATATATTTGGCAAGGGCAAATTGACTGTTTCCTCACCAAGTCAAATGTAACAGTAATTTCAGAGAATGTACCTGCATACTGAATGTCTGTTTCGACAAGAACATGTCAACGTTAGGTGACCCGTGAAGGCTCTTAGGAAAAAAAAACAAAAAACTGAGAAAGTGTTAGGCTTTCAATTTCTTTCAGTTTTAGATTTTAATTCAAGTTCAGGGTGTTTAAGGTGGTACTGGAGTAATGTTAAAATTAACCCATGGTGACTTTTGTGAAACCGCTTCTCCTGTCAATACTAGAGACTAAAGACTCCCTCACTTCTGGCACTTCATGGTACTCTTTCCTCTCAAGACTTGAAATAGATTGATAAATGTTGTTGTGCTTAAACAAAATCAAAAAGCTTCAGTGACTCGTAAAGTTTATTTTGTATTCATATATAAGTAACAGTTATTTTACTATCAGATTCAAAAATTATCAAGGATTTAAGGAAATTACTGAAGTTCCTGATACAGATGCTATGTAACGCATGATTGACCCTTGTGAATCACTTGCACTTTAGAATATACCCATATACATATATACCCATACTGTGTATATGTTTGGGTTTTTCCTCTGTACTGAAAAGTCATGAAAGATACAAATGCATTAATTGTGTGTCTTTTGCTGAAAAGAAATAAAATATTTATCATATCTGGCATATGGTATGAAATATGTTGCTTTGCTCTTCTTTCAGTCATTTTGGATCCTTTCATTTCATGGTTTTACATCAACATGGACCATTTAAAAAAAAAAAATCTTTAATGCTTCAACAATCTGGACCATCAGTTTGCCTAAAAATACTCAGAAAAGTGCCTCCGACATCATGACTTTATTTTATCTATCAGCAAACCCCAAAATGTGTTGTTTAATGGATGAAAGCTGATGAAAAGTTTTCCCGTCCACTGCTGGTTAGATAAGATTAGAGATGCATTTATGTTCTGACTCTATGGTTCACAGCTATGGCAGTACAAATACAAGCCCCCCCTTCAAAAATGTTTGGGAACAAGTTCATAGGTCTCCTCAAAAACCACAAAACACATAAACACTGAAGTAGCGAACTGCCATGACCTATTGACCTGTTGAGCAAGTACATGGAGTTTGTTTTCTAAAACGCTGGATTTTCTGGATTTTCTGGATTGCTGATTCCTTTCATCGCCACCCCCTTCAACTAGAGCATAACATCACCAATAAATGTGTCACCCATGACACCACATTAATATCGAGGGCTATTAGAATTTCTAATTTCCTCAGCGACGTGAAAAATGGAAACAGAATCAGTCTTCAGAGCTGCCATCATCCCAAACACTTGGCAGAGCTGCATCTCTGTCGGTTTTAGCTTCAACTCTCTAGCTGATTATGGAACTCAAGAAAAAGCAAGAAAGACATGTAAATTTACTCTTAACAAACTAACATGTAACGCAGGCAGCCCTAATTACCAACCTCTGACCCAAGGTAATCAGGCAGCTGCTACATTTCCTTGTTGAATGATTATCATTATATAAGGGGGTCTATGCTCTGACTTTGCCACACTAAAAAAAACCAAGCCCAGCAACACAAGCGGTTGGAGCAGTGTATAATTCCTTCACATTATACATGTCAATTTGTTACATTGTTACATAAAAATATTGATTATTGCCTGTGAAGTGTGTCCTCTAAGAGTAACAAGTGTCATGTGATCTCAAGTTGACTGCCTGAGCAAGCAAACAGTCTTTGTATAATTCCTCTTCACATTATTTTCACATACCAAGAACCATTTTCCAAAGCTGACGTCCACAACACTGAGTCCAGCTCCATGTCGGCCCCCTAGTCTAACTGGTATTTCTTCCAAACAATTCACCTCTGAGGTGGTTCTAGTCTTAGCCTTTCTGGCCAACCAGTGCTTGCCTGACACTAATGCTGTCTAGCCAGGCGTCTTCTGAAATGGTGAGCTGCCAGTTTTCCTACACTAGTCAATGTTGTTTTTCAGATAGATGTCTTCTGAAGTCACTGTAAACTGACCTAGACCATATTGCCTGGAGTGTCCCAAAATCACAGAGGTCCTGACTATATAGCCCTCAGCTCTGTTTGCATTTGGTCCATATGTTCTTAGAGTTTACAGTGTAGAGATTTCTTTTGTCATTATACCATGTCTTCTGGTGACATAAGAGGTTTTTTTTCTTTCTTTCTTTAATGATTGAGTGACTGAGACTGCATTTAAATCTAAAATACAACTTTGCCTACCAAGTATTTAATGAATTAGTTTCTTTGAGCTTTCTATTCTAAAAGTTTTGATTCTCAAAGATTAGCCATGCCTGAGTAAGTTCTATACTATGTAGTGCATGTGCTGAAACTAACAGTGTAAGAGATTCTTTCCAGTGAATGATAAAGTAGCTGCTCCATTAAGCATAAATCACCAGCACGTAACATTTCTATGGTTTACCACATCTCTTCGGTTCTCTGTATGTGTGGCAAATCATGAAGGACCCAAGAAGGACGACAAAGGACACAGGGAGCACCTCACGATGAAAATGAACTTTCTTAAACTTGAGCGCAAATGAGCTGAAACTGCAAAGTGCCTGTTTGGTATGAGAGCCCGAGGAAAAGAGGGGGCAGAACGCAAAAGGCTCCACGGACGCTAATCTCAGTCAGAGGGAGATATAATTTCATGCCTATTTAGAGAAGAGTCCTGAAGGGCTTTCTCATCAGCCGCTCTCCAGTCTCATGGATAGGTGATGCAGCAACTCTGCACACAGATTCTATCATCTCCCTCTTTAAAGAGACATTCGCTCTCAACTCATCAATGAATTTAACACAAGCATGATGGAGAGAACAAGACAGTTTTGAATTCTCTCCATATGGCCAGTGTAGACATCTGTCTTTCACTGAGTCTTTCTGCCCAGTTACATTGCTGCAGTTATGTAGTGGGCTGCTTTCAACACACAGAAACATCTTGTTGCCAGGAAACATTTGAACAGATTTTTGACCCTGCCTATTCACTTTGTTGCCTGTTGCTTGGACTGCTGCCGAGTGTATCACCCCACTGACAATCACAACCAGAGCAATAATGAATAATGAGGAAATTAGAATATCATTATGCAGATGCAGTTCATACCATCTGCCTGTGTTTTTTTTTAAATTCAGATACAATTTTATAGTACCTTCTGCTTCGAAGCGATGTTGTATAAACCTTCTGCATGTGAATGGCTGGACAACACATCTCCTTGTAATGCTCACAATATCGGCCACGTATGAGCAATATATACATGCATTTTTTTTTACAAGCAGACCTCTTCGACTCACACCGTTTTTAAAGGTATCGTGCACACCACCGATATCAGGGGTGATGCACGGCCTCCATGGACACGACCCTGTAGTCGATAATCATAAATGACCATGAAGCTTCTGCCTACAATCTGCAGGCAAGCAACAAACCCACCATTGTTTGTCACTGTTTTAACCTCTTGATCAAATTCTGAGGGAGGAAAGCAATGTATTCATGGTGCATGCATAGTGTCAGCAATTTGATGGGACAAATGAACAATGCACTGTGGTTAGTGTGGTACGGCAATTGTCTCTCCGCTCTCCCAGTGTGTTTTATATTCATTATGTCCTTCTCTTTCCCATGAAACTTGTGGCATATTAATCAGCAGTGTGACAAATTAGATGTGCAGTGAAATTGAGTATGACTGAGAGCAATGGAAGATTAGATCCACTCCAATCTTACCCAGCAATCCCTATCCTTCAATTTCTGTGGGGAAATACCCAAGGATGAGAAAGAAAATTAGATCAAATTTTACTGAAGAAAGCAATTGGAGTGGCAGGGAAAGAGATGAAACAGAGCATTTTCCATTTTGCCCAGAGCATCTCTAGATTTGTATTGGAATCACATGCAATACAGTTTTTGATTCTGGATATGCTGAAAACATTCAACCAAACATTTACTCTGGGTGTGCAGCTGCACAGAAAATATAGGTAGATATATAAACAGTAGGTAATAGGTTTCACTTCATTTTGTCACCCTCCATTTTTTCAATTTGCTCAACACTATGCTATTTGTGCACTTAATGTCTGATTTAGCCATTCAGACTGATGGAGCCGATTGAGCATCAGATTCAGTCATTCACCAGTGCAGCTGAAATGCTCTTGATCACTCTCAAATGTTGCTCTCTTTTGCAGCACCTTTTTTAACAACTCTCCAGCTGAACATTAAAAAAATAGGCAGCGTTTATCAAAATTGACCAAGCCACATACCACGCAACATTGTTTTTTGTTTTAAGCAGAGATCATTTACGGTTCCCTTATTACCAATTTCATTTGTCTAACACTATGTCGCAGCTTTTCTGTAAGACAAGGAGAAACCCTCTATACAACTTAAAGGAACACAACAACACAAGACTGCGCAATAGAAGAGAAATTCACATGTGAGATCTTCATTTTCATCCGTGTGTCCAGTAATATGTGAACTGAACATAGAGAGTAAATCTAGCACTCTGTGGCATACTGAATGATAATAAATGATTGCTTCTATCCCCCTTATTGATCATCAAGTATGGATAAATCCATCCTTTTATTGGAGCCCTTGAAATTAACACAGCCTAGCAGAGACATCTAGTGGCTGAAAAAAGGCTGCACCAATTTCTTCATATAAGACACAAAGCTTCTGCTAACAAATTGCAATTCTTTATTTTAAAAAAGACTAATTTACACCAAAGCTTGTGTATTGACGTCTGTCATACCAAACCTAAATGGTTATTTCAAATATGTCATTTTGATTGTGTTCTACACTTTTAGAATTCATCTGCTGAATTCCTTCTCCATAAATTTATTCTTCAAACAGAGAATAAAAAAATACTTTTTAAAACAACCACTAAAATTTTGCCGTTATGGACATCAGTATAGTGCAAATAAACAAAGCTCTGATAAAAGACATATGTTCAGTATATCAGGTGTAATTTTGAAGTCATCTTAAAATTTCTATTTTACTCCATTACAACACAAACATTACAGCATCATGACCAGGAATCCTGAAGTAATCCTGAATCAGTAAGGCAGGAATAGTTTAGGTAAGAAAAACTGATAGAATTTGGCTCTAATGCAGATGAAGCTTGAGGACAACAAATGGTGAATTATCACAGGGGTACATGCTCCATAGCAAACCAGATTAAAAATTTTTCCCAGGTCTCTGAATTCAGAAGTGTGCAACCATCAGTGATATTGATTGCAAAAGTGGGAATTTAAATCAGCTGAAGTTTAGAAGAGCAGGATATAGTACTCCAACAGGTTGGAGCAATGTTTATCTGGTCAGTCAAATCAGAATAGTTTGATAACTGGTGCAGGGGATCGTGAGTATGAGTTAGAAAAATGATGAAGATAGAATATTACAATCACTAAAATGTAAACACTGAAATTAATATCGTTAACAATGACCAATGTGTTGTCCGATAAGGTGGGAAGGGTTAATAAATGATAAAAATAAGTCACTGGAATCTTCAGCAGAATTAGCATGTTTCGTCAGTGAGTTTCTGTATAATCCACAGTGAACAGAAAATGCAGGTAAACTCTTCCATATCTCTTGATTCAGGGATAATTCTAGTCAATGTCACATAACATTTTGATGAGTATCTTTAATTACATCTTGGCCGAAGGAAAGGCTGGGTTTAGTTTCACTCTGTGCAAGGCCCTTCTTTCTCCTCTTTCAGCCGCTATCAGCCCCCTATTTTGCTGTATGATGAATTAGGGGTATTTTGTGGTAAACTGTACTTAGCTAGCTTCTTATATTACAGTGGGGAGATATACAATTGAATCAATAGAAAAAGGCTTTGATTTTAACAAGCAGGAGTGACTGAGAGAGAGCATTGCTCCGAGCCTTGAGAGAACACTGCTGTAGTGATTAAGTAATTTACCCATCAAACTGGACACCCTGAAAACCCTAAGGTGTCAAACAATTCACAGCCAACTTGTGAGTTTTTTCCCTCTGCTTTTGAAGTTCAGGTTTCTCGGTTCGTCAGTATAAGGTGTGCACAGAACAAAACTGTTAAAAACTCAAGCAATGCATTTCAGGGTCCTGTTTAAACAACAGGGATCAGCTAAAGCAGAAATACAGATGTTGATGATCCCACATAGCAATCTACAAATGCAAAAAAAATAAATTAAAGTGATACAAATAAATTATTATTATTATTGTTATTGTTGTTCTTATTGTTATTATTGAGAACAAGAAGAAGAAGAAGAAATTAAAATGATAGAAGTGATTAACTTATGAGTAATGATTCACTTATTCATAAGTTAATCGTTGTTCATTAATATTGATAATCATTTACTTACTTTACTTGATTATTATTTCCTTTCCTTATTATTTTCTTATCATTTGCTTTGGGCCTCTAAATTATCAGATTAGATTATTATATTATGCTTATGATGGGACATTAACTTCACTATAGGCCATAAAGTCGATCAAAAGCACCAAGTGGAGTCAGTGTTTTATTATGAAAAACTAGGATTTACAACATGAATAATAGGACACCTTCTGTCCTAAAAGACTGTACAATTGAAAAGGAAAACCCTGCAAAATAAATCTAAAACAAAATTTCAAGGGAAAATTATTTTCCCCAGTTATTTCATTCTATTTTGCTGGAAAAAAATACCAAATTGATTTAGTAAGACTTCACATTATTGTTGAAAAATAAAAACACCAACCTAAGTAATACACAACTAATGAATGACTCATAACGACTGGATCCACTAGTTAGTGTTGTGCTCTATACCCTGAGCACAGATTCTCACTGTTCTTGCCATAGGACAAGGTCATGTTCTGTTGATGAAAATGTGTTTTCTCTTGCTAATCCGAAGGAAAGAATGACAGCAATCATTTCCTTTAGATCCAATTCAAATGTTGTGACAAAAAGTTACAAATACTGAATGATTATCTAAGATTTTGTCATTATATGATCATCCTGCCTCACAGTAAAGAGATGTGTGGAGTTTACACATCTCTACATACCCATGCAGGTGAGGGTAACTGGAGAATTAAAATAGCCTGCAGGTGTGAAAGTGATTCTGTGTTAAAACACGTTCTTTTTTGTTTTGTTTTGTTTTTGTTTTTTTATTTTTTAACAGCTGTGTGGATATCATGGATTCAGTTCAAACAATGTACAATATACACACAATATACACACAATATACTTCTCCCTGTGAAACCCCATCTTTTAGAGCCCCTGGGAAAAAAATGTTGTTTGTTTGTTTGTTTGTTTGTTTAAACTAACCAACAGAGTAGTTTTGAGGTTGTGAGTCTGGGTCTCTTCTTTTAGCAGAGTTTTACCATGGCAGCACATTACACCTTTGCACATTCAGTGTAAACTACTATGCGTGACACTAAACAACTGATTAAAGCATTAACCAGTCACACAAACTCGTTGATTTGATCATTTCTAAATAATTAGAGCCATGATGATGCATACTACAATTCAGTAATTCATCGTTGTGTTGAAACCTTGATATAAGGTGTTATCATTTACCGTTTTCGTTTCTTATTACGCCTCTGTTTCGGACTAAAGGACCAATGGGCATTTTCAATCACGGCTTTGAAAAGCGCGGTCGGACCTATAGATGGCCTCCATATATCTCCATATATATCCTGCGCTGGGACAGCCCGCGTCTGTCCCGGTTCCTGTCTGTGCGGACGCGCGTCTCGCCCTCAGTCATGCGTCGCAGGCTGGCGCCGCCGCCTCTCCACTTCCACAACATCAGGTGTAATGTTACTGTTTGTTGTGGCCTGAGAACACTAATAACGTGGCTGGAGAACAATGTTGATGGTAAAGCTGTTCAACATCACCCAAGATCACTCAACCCCCGAAGACCAGCGTGCTGATTAAATGGCTTTTCTCGGCTCACCAGAAGGGTGGTTTGGGTTTGCACTGAATGAACCCCCTTTTTTTTAACTGGTTAATTAAGCTGGGGTAGTTTCGCCTTGTTTCCAATAACGCAAATGCACTTGTTTCAACAAATGTTAGTCAGCAAACTTTATTTATTTATGTATTTACTTCGACAGGGTCATTCTTAGGAATTAAGTGCGTGTCTACTTGAAAAAGGGAAAGTTATTTCCACATATTTTAAGAGATGCCTTATTCAAAATGGCTTGTTAAAAATAAAATTTTCTGCAGTAAGGAACGCCTTCCCTATCATAGGATTAATTAAAAAAAAAAAAAAAGCTGTTTAATACAAAAAGTGAAACTGGCTCAGAGGTTGATACTAGTTAGTAGTGGTCAACTGCAGTCTGGTCTAATAATTAACCTCGCTAATTTTACCTAATCACTCACACACCAGGATGGATATGATGAGAGGTGTTCCTGTAAGGTGAGAAGAGACGGCGCTGCATAACTTTGCGCACAGGCGGGCAGGGTGTTGGTCAGTGTTGTGGAGAGGGTGACAGATACAGCTCTCCCTTGCTCTTTAGCTGGACCCTTGGATGATTTAAATCTTCCCAGGCCCTCACTCAACAATCAGTGAGGAGACACGTCCGGAAGCATCACCCGCAGCTCGAGCACAGCGCCTAAAAAGTCACCCAAAGTCATCAACAGACAACTGAACGGTCGGGGATGCATCCCAGCTCGACGCCCGCCTCGACGCCTTTCTCTGTCAAGGACATTTTGAAGCTGGAGCACCACCATGACTTTGAAAATGAATTTCTGATGACAGACCAAGTCGTTCCGATGCACCGGTATGACCGCCCGCCGCAGCCGTGCGTCCCCGGGATGATGCAGAAGAAGCTGGACGCGGAGGATACTCACGACCCAGCTGCGGAAGAGGAGATAAATGAGCAGGGTGAGGTGATACAAGCCGCACATCATGGTCGCATTGGCTCCTTCTCATACACTGATCAGGGTTTACGTGGGGTTAGGCGCCCCGGACGGGGCCTTGGGCGCCTGATACCAGGGTTGAAACACGGCTGGTAACCTGCCACGTTTTCATTTTCCTTTACATCTCTCAATTTGAAAACACAAGCAATGTATTACTAGCAACATTTGACTTCTTTGAGCCAAGATGTATGGAGAAACCCATGCATCTACAAACACCCACAGGTAACCGTTCACACTGACTTGTGACTAATAGGATTATTGGTATGATTGTTATTATTTGGCCTGTGTGATCAGTTGCAGGTGTTATAAGTGACTAGGTGCATGCTGGTAACAGAGGAAATGGCCCCTTAGTGCTCCTCTTTTTTTCTTAAGTGTCAGTCGATCCATTTGCCACAAGATCAAATTTAGGTCACGTTAAGCGAGAATATTCATCGACTCTAATCGGTTCTGAATTTATTTATTATTATGAAGTTTCAAACTTCAACAAAAGTGGAGTTTACATATTCTAATTCGGATATTTTTTTTTTCTCAATGCGTCTTTTATTATTTATTTTTAATTTTACTTTAATTCTACTTTTTTCAAAAAAGTGGCAGAAGTATAAAGCGTGTTTTTTTTAGATATGTAATATATATGAATATATCATATATCCTACTGCGGGGAAAATGCATGGAAACGATTAGAGATGTGTGGTCTCTTGCAAAGAATCAAATAAAAAATAAGGCATTAGTAAAATTAATCAGATGGCATCATTCAACCCCATTAACAGATTTGTAATTTTATTTTAGAAAAATTGAATATTATCGAATCATATAAGTTATTTGACCTTTATAGTTTTTATTGTATAATATCCAGCAGTCAAATCGTTCGCAGGTTTCTAATTTTGTAGTCTTGAGTTTCAACAAATTTAATTTCATCCAACTGTTTTCTTATACGCAGAGATGAGCGGTGTCGACAGTTCGCCCGACTGCGGCAAAAGCGCAAAAAGGAGAGCCAGGCTGCGCAGGAAGCCTCGGGTCCTCTTCTCTCAGTCCCAGGTGTCGGAGCTGGAGAGGCGCTTCAGGCAACAGCGCTACCTGTCCGCCCCGGAGAGAGAGCACCTGGCCCACGTCCTCAAACTCACCTCCACCCAGGTCAAAATCTGGTTCCAGAACCGGAGGTACAAATGTAAGCGCCAGCGGCAGGACAGATCCCTGGAGCTGGCGGGATATCATCCACCTGCACCGAGGAGGGTGGCGGTGCCGGTGCTGGTGCGGGACGGAAAGCTCTGCGGCGCCGGCTCACACTCGTCGGCCCAGGGTGTTGCTGTCGGACATTATAACCCCGTGTTTGGATATGGAGGCGGCGGCGCGTATGGCTGCGGTTATCACAGCGCGTCTCCCTCAGCCGGTGTTACGGCCGCACACATGTCTAATAACCAGCTGGCTGATTTTCCAGGGAGCAGCGAGGGGCCCTACAGCCACGGACACTTTCAGGCTTCGTTAACGGGCGTCAGAGGCTGGTGATTAATAGCATGTAAATGGTCCCTGTGGTGGAAAGTTATCAAATATTTCTGTCTCTTTTTTTGTTGTAAATTTTGGATTAAATTGTAACCGTTGCCAGTTTTCTCTTGTCGAAAAAGTCAGAGGCAAACTGAAAACCAGCTGATAGGTTGACACGCACGAAACTGAAAAGTAGATGCTTTATTATTATTACCTCTTATTTCTTTCTTTCACAGTTTAAAACAATCTTAATAAATTCATTCACAAATTCTTAATTAAAGATATAACATTTCATATTGTTTATCAAAAGGTCCTGTTATTTTATGTCAGCAAAAACGTTTACATGCTTCCATGGGCTGAGATTAAATCCTGCACTTGTCTTCTTTTTGTGACAGTTAAGCTGTTTTGTTTATCCGTTTTTAAATGTTCTTTTAAAAAAATATCAGGCTACTTTAACTCCAGGGTAAATAAAAGAAGGCAAAACTTACTTTCCTACTTTTAAAATGACCGATGTTTAAAAAGAAAAATAGCTGATCATCAAGCTGTGATGAAGCGTCGCTAAATAACGTCAAGTTTGACAAGACGCCCAGATCCGACGCTTCCAGTTCAAATGTGTAATTTTCCCCTTAAAAAAATCCAATTAAAAACACATACCTGATCAGAAAGCCTCTAGTCGGTGGTCGAGGGGCTTTACTCTGTGCAGTTTATCAAAGACAGCCATCAAACAGCTAATGGGTGAAGTGACATCTGATCTGACTTCGCTGCTCTATCAAAACTGAGCTCATTATTGTCCCATTCACAAATCCGCTGATAAGGCCGGAGAGCTTGTCCTGTGCCGGAGCTTTGCTTGGTAAACAAAGCCGCAGACAGAGTGGCTCTTCAACTTTTCCAAACTTTCAATCAAACGGGAAACAGTTCCAGTCTGACCTGTCACTCATCGATGAGCCGCAGATAAGACTGGATGCGCTTGCAAAGCAAACGATATTTCTCGATTTCGTTTAATTTAATCGGTTATTTAAACGCGGTCCGGCAACTGGGAGTAACTGATAAAAAAAAAATGGTACAAAATCCACAATGAAATGTGGAGGGGCGAGGTTTAAAAGAAAATCCCACGTGGTCGGTTTATGTGCTGTTTTATCTAAATGATAAGTGGAGGTATTGAGAAAAACTTGAGTGTGTGTGTGTCAGTGCGTCAGCTTTAATGGACATAGACACCGAACCGATGGGCCTGAGCAGGAGAAACGCCTCCGGGGGAGAGAGGAGCTGGAGGGTTCATCTCTGCACAGATAAGGATGAAGCTGCAGACAGAGAGGAGACCAGAGACACTTCAAGAGATCAGATAATGCCCCCCTCCCTCTCTCTCTTTCTGTGTGTGTATATGTGTGTGTGTGTGAAGAGGATATTGCAGCAGTTATGTCAACGTGTGTATATGAAAACTCCATGGTTTTAAATTGGGACTGATTTTTATCTGATCTTTATACAAATTGAGAAAGTTAAGAAATACCTACAAACAAAAATATGCCGTTATACCAACCACGGTGTGTAATACTTGAATTTAAAATTATAACAGTGGTTTTCACTTATATATGTGTGTGTGTGTGTGTGTGTATGTTTGTGTGTGTGAGTTTGTGTGTATGTGTATGTGTGTACACTGTTTTAGAACAACCCCGTTTTCCCCCACTTATTTTTCCAGTTATTAATAAGTGGTGCTTATTGGTGAGATTAATGGAATTATACAGTTATTGTGATTGGTCAGCTGAGCGGGCCTTTGCTTGGGTGAGGATTGGATTAGAAAAAAGAACTTTGGAGGTGCAATAGGTCGGTGAGTGGTAATTTTCTAACGAAACTATTAACTTATAGTAAGACAACTTGAGCTACATGAGTAGAGATATCAGCTGGAAAATGGAGCAGTCTGTGCCATCCAGATGAAACTGCCTTCTGAGCCAGTGGTGCTAGCCACAGCAGTTTAGCCTAAGAAGATACAATGTAGATATACAGTAACACTGGGTCTATGTGTTGGGTGAGTTTAAAGGTCCTGTAGGTCAAAATAGGTGCCGCCTCTCACGCGGCCTGGGAGATTTAAAACCTCATGGCCTGATACCTACAACGGGGCCAAGTGGTAGATCAACCATCATATAACATTAATACTTAGCTTCCATGTGAATGCTTACCCTTTTGGCACATTTAGCCGTGCATTGATAACAGCTGTCATGTAGAGTTATGCACCCATGACAATTAGAAATAGAGTAATAGAGGTGCTAATGGAATGGGAACTGGGCTGAGAGAGATGTAGAATAACAAGTTGCCTGTTGTTGAAAGAGGGTGGAAGAGAGGGGGGCTGTGGGTGGAGGTGAGGGAGGTGGGGGGGTCGCATTCTGACTGAGGGTTGGATGAATGAAAACAAAATCCCCAAATAAAGATGCTTGATTACATTGTTACGATTACATTTTATGAGGGTCAGTTTAAATAGAAGATGACGTGAGTCTGGCCATCAGTGAAAGAACCATTATGGTTTACTTAAAAAGGTTTTCACTCATCCTGTAGACGCCCTTACGTCAACTTCAGAAATGCAGATGTCTCATCTTTGGCTATGTAAGTGAGAGGATCACTGTTCCTCTGTCCAACCATCCACCCAAATAATTCAGCATGAGAGAATGTTGATTTTGTAGTTACGAACTAAATGAAGATGAAACTATCCATGAAAGATAAGCATTGATGGTGCATAATCTTGCTGTCTTTAAACTAAATCTCTGGTGAAATAGCTCATTGTGTCGCTGCTCCTGTAGTTTCAAGTGGCTGCTGGCTTGTTTACTCTGAGGACTTTATGTGTGGCTTTAAAGCTCCCTCTAGGGGAAGACTCCCACATTACTTTAACATGATGAAAACGTCTTTAGTGCCAGAGTGATCTCATAATAATAAACCATATTTTTCTTATTATGTCACACACCAAACATATAAATACAAAATTACTAAGATTTATACAGTGGTTAAAAAAGATACTCAAGCAACTCGACAGCTCTCGAAAAAACATTGAAAAAAAAGGCACAGGCTGTTTTTCTTTACATTCACTAAATACAAGACAATCCAAAAGTTATATCTGCTGGCCAGATTAATATGGTCAAACCCTCTATACAAAAATTTTCTCAGATAAGAATGAAGTTAAGCAGCATAGAGACACTGGTTGGGGCTGGATGTGGAGACTAGAGGGGTTTTGTTTTTTTATATAGTTAATTCTTGATATATTTTCAGTTCAACCATCTTTCAAAACAATGTGATAAAAAGATTCAGATAAAATAAGAGTAAAATTTATCATTCTGTTATTTGGAGGTTTGTCTGTAAACCTTAAATTGACCTGTTCGGCCTGATGACATTTGTAACATCACACAATACATGGAGTTAAGAACTTGAGCGTAACCATATAATACAACACTGATGCTGGGCAGATAAAACTCTGACAACTCTACTGTTCCAACAAAGTCTCGCTGCTCATCATCTCAGACAAAGAAATGGCAGGAAAACAACAGAAGACTGATGGCATAACAACTAGCTGTGACTCAAAGAAAACATCGTCAGAACATATTATCTGCTGTGGAAGACAAATGCCTTTCTGGGCTAAAGGTTAGTGATTCTTCTATGTCGTGCCTGATGCACAACCATGAATATCTTCGTAACGGATGAACAGGATACATTAAAGTAGTAAAGAAATGTCATTGTTTGCAGCTGCAAGCAATCATGTGGATTGTTTCAGAATAAGGGCAGAGGATGACAGCATCTTTAGAGCATTAAAAGAACTATTTGAAATGGATGATAGCCCCATACAGCAAAACAAAGGGCCTCACTGGCCCCAACATAAGTGTGAGATGCATTATTGAAGTGATAGTAAAGTGACCAGCAGTCTGTCTACACTGTCAAATAAACTCATGCATTTTCAATGGACTCAAAAGTTCATTTTTCCTCCAACTGAAAGTGCCTTTTTATTACATTTTATTCAATAATCACTACTGTATGATCCAAAAATACACACAAAGGCTCTGAAAACAGAGAAAACTGTGTCTAGACAGAGGGATAAAAGATTTCTGTGCTTACATTTCAACATACTTTTGCAGACAGATGGTTGCAGACAAAGAATTCAAGGTGAAGCATATCATACTGATGATCTTAATACTCTGTTGACAACACAGCAACTAATTCTTAAGAGGAAACTCAGTAGATCTAAAACAGATGGGTTTTCATAAATGATCCACAACACAGGACAGAGAAGTTAAAAGTTTTATATATATATATATATATATATATATATATATATATATATATATATATATATATATATATATATATATATATATATATATATACCATATCATATTGCACATAAGGTACACAGTTCTTAACGGTGATGCAAATGTGTTAATTGCTGCACTTTCATCATATTAAAGCAATGAACATACCACCACTCATCAATGTGATATTGAAGTGTTGGTGTCTCGGAGTTGGTGTCTTGGAGTGGGGTTGGTGCAGAGGAGCTGGGGGAGTCAGCAGGGCCAAGGGGCATGGAGAGGACCATGTTTATCATACCTACATTCATGCATTTCCCAGTGAAGTCTGAATTCCCCGAGGAACTCAGACACCGCTAGGAAATGTCTCAATTTCTGGAGAAAGGTCGGGGGGAACCACAGAGAACAACAAATAAACAGCCACAGAACAATGACTGTGTCTGTTAAGGAGCCAGCCTAAATGTGTCAAACTCATTAGTGCTCCAGTAAGTATGACCACCCACTTACTGCAGACATAGACTAGTGGGTTACTGCCCTGAGCTGGGAACGTTATGAAATTCAAGACACAAGTCCTTCCAACTATTGTGACATAGTTACATTATACGCTAGAAAACCACAATATGTCTAGACATACTTTAAATGTATAATTTACTGTTTTCAATATGTATATAATACATAAGAAATCTGGGGATAAAGATTTTTGCTTAATATAAGTACATTTCTGTTTGTTGTCAGTGTTTAATTAAAATACTTTATATTTGAGAATAAAGTGTTTGCCTGTTTTACACTTAAATATGGTGGCTGTGTTTTAAATTTTACTTCCCTTTCTGTATGTTTTGTGTATATCAAATAGTATCCTTCCTAGAAAAAAGTATAGATAGTGTAGATAGACTATGTGCACTGAATGTCAAGCTACAATATACAAAACATATTGTACTAATATACTATATCAGTATAAAATTAATTTGAAGGAATCCATCATAATATATGAAAAAATCAACAAAAACTATTGGGGTTTATACAGTTGAAAGTATATAAATTGTGCATTTCCCAACATGTTAAATCTGTTTTTTTTCATTTTGGCAATTTGTATGTATGGCATCATTTCTGAAAGGTGAATTTGTTATACCTAAAAGGTGAAAATGTATCATGAATACTTGTTTTTCACAAGGTATTATATTGTGATTGCAGAAATTTCCATGAAATTGAAATGAACAGGCAAAAAAGAGCTTAACAGGAGAGTACATGGTGAACCACTTGTCCCGCCTTCTTCAATTGTCAGTGCCTTCTGGATGAACCCCGCCTCTGCTCTCGTATAAATTCAGGCTGTGTGAGTGTGTGAGGAGACACGCTGGTTCAACCACGTCCCCCACTGTAGCCCTCTGGCACTGAGAGGCCTTTGATTTGTGGATTACTGGATGGAAATGTCTGATACAGTCAAACCTCTGACTTCCTTCCTCATAGAGGACATCCTCTCCGTTAAGGACAACTCAAGATTTAACGGCAAATGCTGTTCACAGAAGATGGACATATGTTCACAGTGGAAAGAAGAATCTGAAAAGTTGTCAGAGAAACTATGTCCTCAGGAGACAGCGTTTGGAGTGCAGACAGGTGAGCTCCAGACCTTCAATGACAGGACTGTGACATTGGATTGATAACTCAATTACATCTGTGTATTTGACTTTGATTTGCAGAATAATGTTTCAGAAGATGAAATAAAACTTTGTGAGATAAATTATAGGTCTGGATCATCAGAAGTTGTAGCAACATATGGGAAAATATAGTGGGGGGGGGGGTTCAGAGAGCATTTTTAATCATAGGGTTGTTTATCTGATGATCATGAACCTCTTTTTTATTACCACTTTAAAGCCTGATATGCAGACAACACCATACTGATTAGAAATGTGTAATTTTCTTCCTTAATGACCAGATCAAACTTGTACTTCACAGAGTCTCTGGACACAACCTGTCCCAGCACCTCAGAGTCCAGCAGTTTTTCCTCTGCAGGGAAACAGAAGCGCTCCAGAGCTGCGTTTACACACCTACAAGTGCTTGAATTGGAGAAGAAATTTAACCACCAGAAATACCTGTCCGCCCCAGAGAGGGCTCACCTAGCAAGCACCTTAAGATTAACAGAGACCCAAGTGAAAATCTGGTTTCAGAACCGGAGGTATAAGACGAAACGAAAGCAACAAACATCAGAGTTCTGTAAGGATGTGTACAAAGCAGAGGGACTTGGCCTGAGAGAGGATTTGGTCCGGTCATCACTCATCACTTCCTTCTGCAAAGCTTACCAATACAGACCGTACCTGTGGGACTACAGCGGCCCCTGGGGGCCAACGTTATGGTGAATGTAAAATGATATAGGAAAGTATGCTTTACAATAATAAACCCATGTTTAGTGTTCCTGATATTTAGGCTCAATGTTACTTATCAAAGTTGATTCTTTGTTATTTGACACTGAATCCAGTGTAAGATCACGTGTGTCTGGCTTTTAAAATGGTTTTACTCATAAAATCATGTTATACAAAAATCACACAAATCGTGTTGTATGGATCACTCTTTTCAATTGTGGCATTGTTGATTAATTCATTAATAAATTAATGTTGATACATTTTACCTGTCTTTAAAGATTTCTGTTAAAATATACAGAAAATAGATCAAGTTACAGCTTTTGGGAATGCCTGTCATAGAACAGTTCAACCACGTTCCTGAAATACTGTGTTCTCTCGGAGGGCTCTGCTCAGATTGTAACTTGGATATAGTTAATGTACAATTAGCTGTATCTGGAGTAGTAGTCTTAGAAATGTGGTTGAATTAGAAATCACCTGCATGGTATAAACTCTACCGACAATTGGAATGTTGTATACTGGAAACATTTAAAGTACTTGTGTGGAGTTAATATGGAAAAACTACAGAAGAAGATAAGACTAGACAGAGATGAGGGTCAGATTGTAAATGAGGGCAAAAGAATGAGACCTGATTCCTTTAAAGAGCCCCTGACCTGATTACATGGAGATAAACTGCACTTCGACTTTCTTTAGGTGACATCATGCGGAAAGCTACTCCATGAAACTAAGACGCTGCAATTTCTTAGGTGAAACATTTTGGGGGCACTGAGCATAAAACGACTCAGTGTTGCAGTCAAACAAAAAATATAAACTGATCAGTTTGTAGAGAAATTATAAATCATAGCTGTTTTGGTCAAAGAACAATAAAACAGAAAAAGATGTGAATTGAAAATATGTGATCCAAAAGGGAAATCTGGATGACTGAACAGTATGAAAAGCAACAGAAAAATAAATACAAAAAGAGCAAACATCAAGTAAGCAACACTGCAATGTAGGGAATCATGAGAATGACCATTTCAGCATCACAGTGTCCAAATGATCAGATACATTAGTTACATGTTTTAAGGCTGGTTGAAGTGCATCTCTTCAGCTTGTACCACTGTTGCATGAAGCATCATGTGACTCTTCTCTTGAATGTGATAGTGATTATAGTAGTAGTGACAGAACCTGTTTGTTAACATGACTTCAACTGTGGGACATAAATAGAAAAAGAGGGGGTGATGTGGACAAGAAGGTTGGAACGCTTGCAGCACTGTAGTACATATCAGTGAAGGTTACTCTTGAAAGTAACACAAATATGTGAAATATACAAAGATAGTGTATGTAAACCGAATATATCTTACTACAGAATTATTCTTTAACCTCTGTGACAGCTGTTTCGAATAATTGCATTGTCAACCTTGATGGAAAAAATGGGCCGAAAAGCACATACAGAGCCACAGTTTAATAATGTTAATTATATGCATTTAGCCATCCGCTTAAAGAGCATCATCAACCGTCTGCAGGTGTGTGCCAGTCTGAGACACAGTGAGTCCTTGAGCTGCCCAACCACAGGTTTCAGATATGGAATGCAGGTTGTTATCTTTAGGAGTATTGATATTATCCATGTCTTGAATAAAGAACATTGTCTTCTTTTGTTATCAGATGGCCTCCTGTATGTATGCTTCCTTCATCAGGTAAGGTCACTGCCTTCTTCATCACAAGGTTGAACCTCCAGGTTTAATGGGATTTGATTGTGTTTGAGCTGTCTTGTTATTGTGTGTATCTGCTGACATGTGTAATATTCTTCACCGCATAAACAGAGCGATACTGTACAACTGAACAATATTGTCATGGTCATTTCAAATTCCAGTTTTAGGTCTAGTTTAGTTTGAGTTCTGGAAGGATAGTATGTCATGCTTCACACTATGCAGTGTCAGATGACAGCTATTCAAACGCCTCCACATTAATTCCCATTGCATGCTGCTGCAATAGGCAAGAGCCTCCTCCACCCAGTGCATCTGACCATTGTTCTGCTGTATTTCCAGCACAGGGAGCATGTAAATCCATACTGGGAAGTCAAGGTATTCAATTTTTTAGAAAACAAATATGAATAAAACTTACAGTATAGACCACTTCTATTCACAAGATCCTTATGCAGGTACAAAGCACTGATATGCTTTCTACAAACTTTTTGAGCAAGTAGAAAGGACAAGGGCATATTCTGAATAATGTTCCCATATGTTAATTATTTCACTACAATATTGAATTGGAGGCGTAGAGTACTAGATTATGGAAAAACTAAAATAGATTTGTACATTTTCAGCCAGTCTAGCAACTATTCTATGACTAGCCATGTTGCAGTTTTTGGTGAGAATGAAAACCACTTTATCAGTGGCTGACCCAAACTAAGATTTATGCAATTTTCTTATCCAATTTTTGCATTTAAAATATATTTACATCATTTTATAGTGTTAAATTTATGAAACAAAACCAGGATTGAGTTCATGGAATCACAAGTTCCTACCTTCCTACCTTCTCTAACCTTCAAAAATGAAAAGAGAATCAACACATATTATGTATATATATATATATATATATATATATATATATATATATATGCAAAATTTTTATACCATATGGTTTAGATCTCTTAATCCCTAGCCAAGTGCGCCTCTATGAACAAGCATGATGTCTATCATTTCCTCAGATAAAAAGAGTTCTCATCTACTGTCATTTATGAATTGTTGAGGAAAATGATTTACAAATTCACCAGAAATTATAGTTAAGTCAACCAGTCTTTTACAATCCAGATAACTGTTTAGAGTATCGTTGAAGTATTTATATAAAAGCTGTATACCAACAATATGGCCTCAGAAGGGAGTATACCACATAACCTGCTTTATGCAGATCGGCATGCTCAGCTGACTGAGTTCAGTGCCTAACAATGCTGATAAGATGGCATGAAGGATTCAGGGCTTTACATATTTCAGAAGGGCACGTTTGTAGCAACACAACCAAAGTGTGAGCAGAGGACTGATGGAACCGATAGAGGGAGAGTTGAGAGCTCTCACGCCAGTAACCCTTGGAAGCCCTCACAGGGACTTGTCTTGTACTTAGCCAAGAAGTGTCAAAAGATTATTATAATCTTATTTTTCCTGTTGCTCACTGAGGAAAAAGAAGTTTGTCTCCACATTTTTCCTTATCATTCTTTTGACTTTTCTGTAATCTTTCTGTGAGGAGTTTTCACTTTGATTGTCTTATATGACACTAGCTCATACCATCCTCTTAAAACAAGTATCTATCTGAAGTAAGTCAATATTTTAAAACACTAAGGTTAGAAATACTGTGACATATCTTACAATGTAGAAGCAAAAGAAGAAGAAATGATAACCGACATGAATTTGGAAATCTTAATGATTTCCTTAAGCTAATGTGAGTTTTTATCAACAATGCCAGCGACTGCACCATTCACTCTAGGCACTTGGAGTAAACAGGTAATTAGACATGAAGAGGGCAGATAGCATCTGTTTTGACGGCATTGAAAATCTGACAGTATCTCTCAGTGTCTCTCAGGCCATACATGAACACACTCATCAGATAAAGGAGCTTGTTGGAGGGTGAAGCTGAAGGTTACCAAAGCTATTATTATTGTACTTGTCCTGGTAATACCTGCACATCCTCTAAGAGGCAGACTGAAAGAGACACAGCTTTCACAAACAAAGAAGACTTAAAAACAACATCCTCATGTCTATTACCCTCTCTTTTGCTCGTGGGGCTTGGGGAGCGTCTCTAAATCTGTCTCTGCACCACCTGGATTAACTGGATTTGGCAAGTGAATGATGAAAAGTAGCGAAGAGGAGTTTATAACATTACTGACTTATCTCTTCCTCTACACGTGGATCATAGACTTTGCTACTGCATGGCTACATTAAGATTTTTGGGGATATGGAAATGAGACTTGTATAAATGCAGAGAAATATACTGTTAAGTCTCTATTCTCAAGACCTTATCCTCTTTGTCTATATATTTAGGGATCTGATTGTGAGATGAAATGGAACGGTGCGGTCGTGGAGCCGTCGTCGTGCTCTTCAAGGTGGCCAATGATGCTTTGAAAAACAAGCAGATCTTCAAAACAGATGAGAAGAAAACCGAAGCCCGACCACAAAGACGGCCTTTGTCAGTGCTCCAATATGCCGTGACTGTCTGACAAATTTGTTGGAGTTGATAAGAAGGTTATAACAGCCCTGATCTTTTCACATGGGAACACTCATAAACTTCCTCGGGTAGTGTAACTGGATCCCTTATGTTACAGTAGCAGTGGAGCAGCTGCCTTACTTCTCCCATCAGCAGATACACTGCTGCATCCAACTTAGCTGATGGTTAACATTGATTGTGCAGCGGCAAACAGCGTGCATGTGTGTGCGTGTGCGTATGTGTGTATGTGATAGAGGGAGAAGAGAGCGAAAAGAAAAGGAAAGAAACAGGCAGCCAGAGAAAGAAGAGTCATTTTCTAGTGTGTTTATCTGTGGGATAAAGGCAGAAAGTAGAGGGAGAGTTTACTGCAGATTAAAGTGATTAGAGAAAAGTATGACAACGACAGAGGACATGGGCTGAGGGGGCCGTTCATTGTGCTTCAGATAAACAACCTGCTCATGGACAAGGGCGAAAACTAAACACATCAGGGACAACAACATTGCAGCACAAGTGTACGTGTCCAGAGGCATGTTAGTTTGAAATAAAGCTCCGCACTGTCTACATCTCCACAAAAAATCAGATCAGTCTTGTTTTTCTGTCATTCGCTATGTATCATGTGCAGGACACACATTTGAAATATATCTTTTACCTTCATATAAACAGCAAAATAAGTAAAAACTCTGGAACACACAGTATAATTACATACCACATGGATAAATTTGAACATTATGAGGGCATTCAGAAAGGGACGTATGCATCTAATCCCGTACTTTTGATGAAATGTTAGTGTTATATTCACCTGGGGCTTGTGTGACCACTGCCAGTAATTAAATGATCTAGCCTATTGTTCTCATTTGCATATCATCTATCATCCCATTTTCAGATGATCTCTACAACTGTGCATGCAGGTGTGTGCACACCCTCACCTATACCTGAAGAAGAGCATCTGCATTCAAAGCTTTAACATGTCTATATAGAATTTAAAAAGAAAAAAAATGGGAATGAGATAGAGGTATCATTTTTTTTGTTTGTTTTTTTTGTCTTTTTGTGCCAAGTAAGGTGAGTGGCATTTGCAATCAAATACTGAGTGTTAGAGGTGAATCATTTTTTAAGTTGCAGTTTGTGGTGTAAGGTGTTGCCCTTATTTTAGTATAAAGGGCCACAGTATATGAAGAAAACCTGACCTGAATCCAGGTAAAAAGTAATGTATCTATTCTGTGATTTTCTTCATAAGAGGAAGGTGAAGAGCACAGCGGAAAAGAAACTTCCTAACTTCACGGCCCACATCTGATATGTTAAAAAATATATACATTTTTAATGTTTCATGGATTTTAAGAGTTGGGGAAAAAAATAGCTTCCACATTATTTTAAACCCAAGTTCTAGTCTTATATGTTCTTCTTCAAACACTTTTCTTTGAATGAGACAAAATGAAGAGCAGGGGTAAAGATGCTGGACCGATCACAACATCATCACGTGTCTGAATGTTGGGTGGCGGAGCCAAACATAGTGATAACTCATGGCAACATCCTCTCTGCCTGGAGGCTTGTTCGCCAGGTGTCTGTGATGGCAACCTTTATATAATGCTATACCGCCCTCTACGGGAACAATATGACTCCTGCAGCATACATACTATTCAGCCGTGCAGATAGTATTAGGTTTCAGACACTGGTCTTTCGACTACTGGTGCTAAAAGCACAAAATGTAGCCACAACTTCGCTTTCCCAATAATCCACACAGGTTGGTATGAAAACTTTCGATCTGGGCTACTTTCTATCAAAGAGACAGCTACTATAAAAGCTGTTAATGGTGTATTCTGTGGAGTAACAGGGACAAGTAGTTTGGGGATGACAGGTTGCTGGTGAAGTTTTTAAAATGTCATTTTTCAGTGGTTTTCCCGACACATGTTGATAACTGAACTTGTGATGATGGCTACTACAACACTGACCAGGACCAAAACTTTTCACCCTCTAGAGAAAGAACCAAAGTGTAAATATTTAGTACAAATATTTGCCCAGAGCTTGTTCACCAACTGGATCTTCATATCCCACAGAGTGCATCTGTTTCAGTTTTTAGGATCTTTCTAAAATAATTAACCATTCGTTTTTTTCAAGTTGGCATTAAATCCTGTAACCGTAAATAAGCCTTTTGGGGAAAGTAGGTTGATGAGTCACATATTTGTTATTTTTTCTTAAAAGTTGAGTTCAGTATCAACCTCATATCATTCATGTTAGTTTCGATTAGATCTTTCACACTTTTGAAATTGGTGGGACCAATCCCAGCTGTCATTTTTTTATAATAAAAAGAATAATTTATCTCATCAGCAGTTAGATACAATGTTGCACCTTTTTGCATGTAGAAATATACCATTGTTGCACTGAAAAGGGGGTAATGTCAAACTAAAGTGTCAATAAGTTAAGAAACTCTTGGGGTTTGTATTTTAATACCGGAAGAATAAAAACAACATCTCCCCCAACATCGAAAAGACTAAGACAGGATGAAGAGTATAAAAGCAAATATTGAATTAGTTCAGAAACAAAACACACGAAAAAAACCCCACAGCATTCCTCAGTTGCATGTTTATTTTAGCTCCAGTGTTACATACTGTAGCAGCACAACTACAATCATTTCATATTTGCATGGTCAAACTTCCAAGCATTCCTGTTCCAGAGATGGCACTCAGCAAAAAAATCCTCCCAACTCCCATTTCAATCATTTGTGCGTAAATAGCATAAAATATTTACATTAAAAAAAAGTCCTCAAATAGAATATCGGCTCTTCTGTCTCCTTTAAAATGTAAGCATCTATGGAAACACTACTTTGAAATGTTAAAAGTGCTTGGACACACCTCTTGCAACACATGATATTATTGGGAAATTATTATAAACTGACACATCAATGGAATGACGCAGGAGGGAGGGCAGTGGTGACTGCAAGTATAATGCAATAAATCAAAACCTATTCTGACTAGCTTTATTTTGCTTTAAAAAAAAAAAAATCACATCATTAACTTACAATCAGATGAGTAGAGTTTTATCAGTAGATCCAAATGAAAAAAAACAAAATGTGGGCAACTGATTAACTGACTGTAATTAAGATTAGTCTTAGAGTAAAATAGCTGTATGAGCCTATGGTAGTTAAACTGAGATGAACTTATCAATTCATGTGAAATTCATATTGCACGTGTAACTATATTTCATATAAGTAGTTTACATAACCAACTAATCGGTCTATACAAATTAGCTCACAATGTAATTTTCCAAACATACTGACAAACTTCAGTAAAATAATAATAACCTACAATTTCTCTTTTAACTGCTCTTGCTCAGGTACTTTAGTCCACAATGAAACTTGTCTGAGGAGTAATTGAAAATACTCAGTGGTGCCAGAATTTTTTTCTGATACCACCAAGCTCAAAACAAATCCAAAAAAAAGCCTCTACAGCTAAATGAAAGACACTAAAGAATTTAGGTGAAGAGGCAATTCACCCTACTCTCAGTGGAAACTACTGGGGGAGGGTGGTGGAATTACATTCACAGCAGGCAGGCACACACAGCATCATAACTACAAGTTCAAAATAAGATGCATAGAGTATAATGCATTTCTTTGGTATATTAATTATTACCCTACTGTACAAGCATGAAGAATCTGTTGTGAAGGAGTTTTTGGGACAACTGGAATCTAACGAACTCTCTGAACTTTTCAAGAGTGAGAAAAAAAAAAACATAACAAAAAACAAACAAATCTGGCTGCTCACTGGATTACATCAATAATTGGAGGAATGTCTTGACGAGTGAATCAAAAATAGACAATAGGCTTGAGAGAACAGTGAGGACACAGGAAATGTGTAACTACAACAGGACAAGTGAAAATAAAAGAATCAGCATTGCCTGCTTACCAGCTGATCCAATCAGGCTTTTACTGGTCTCATGGTAATAAAGAGTGCCCAACAACATTGGTCAGTTTTAAACATTTTTTAAGTCATTGCATTTTGGATCACACAAAGTCTTCACTTTAAGCTTTAGCAAAACTTATACTCTGAAAATATTTTATATATAATCTACAACCTTCAGGTTGAAAGGTCATTATAACACAAACATCACAATTTGACAACCTTATCTGATCAACCTTTGGACCTGCATTATGAAGTTTTTTCAGAAATAGTCACCCTCAAAATATATATTCATGTTTTTGAATACATATAAACAAGCTGCCTTCTTTCTGCAATAGGTTATTGTGCGTGAGGAGTGTTAGTGCTGCGCTTTAACAAGGCAAATAACTGGACCGTTACGGCCTACACACCTTAATGCTGAGAGGAAGACGGTCTCTCAGGGAAGAAAACTTGGTATATTACATTGCAAAAAGACAGTAACAAAATAACAAAACTATTTCTGCAGATCGACCCCTGACCATTTGCTGCTGATATAATAATTGAAAAAAACCAAAGCACCATCCAGTTTAGCATATTCAGATTTAACAAATATGACCAATTATGACATAAATAGCTACAATAGGTTTTAATCTTCTAACAGAGTTGTACACTTTTTTGATGCAACTTGTACCAAACAAAAAAAAAAAAAAATAAAAAAATCTTCCGTCAAAAACAGGTATGAAAGGAGTAAGGAGAACAAAAAAAAAAAAAAAGGTGAAGCAGTGTTTAATATTTATGAGGCACTTGGAAAGTGCATCTGCTCTCTCCACTATGGAGTGGAAATAAGGAATGTGTTGTAATGGTTCGTTATAAATACACCATGAAATAAAAGAAAACACACACCATTGCGTTTCTTCCGCATCGATAAAATACAAGCCTCAGAAAGCTATGAAAATAAATAAAAAGGTCCAATTTCAAGAACTATAAACATCATTCAAGACAACTCAATTATACGGCCACCAAAAAAAGAGTTTGGAGAGTTGCAGTTTATTGGACTGTGTAGTGGAGGGGAAGAAGATGACGCTCGTCTATATACATATGTATATGTATATACACACATATACACAAATGCATATATTCACACACTCACTCACACACTCACTCACACACTCACTCACACACTCACTCACACACTCACACAAACACACACACAAACACACACACTTAGCCTTATATATCCAGAGCCACTCTTTGCACCTCTAACACACTCACATCCTGGTTCGACCAATTACTGATACTATTTCAACAGTGGAAAAACATGTTAAGCTTGCAGACCTTCAGGTTGGAGCTTTCTTTCATCAATCTAGGTGTGGATTGTTCCACTGTCTTTTTCCATTACAGCGGGCCAGGTCCTGCCTCTTATTGCAGGTGCTGCTTCGTCAGGAAGTACTTGAAGAACTCGTACACTGACCAGGCAATGGCAGTGGAGGGCATCTGGTATATGACCCTTGCTTGGACCCCTTTGAAGAAGGCAGTCAGACCACCAAGCCGGTACACTGTCCTCAAGGCATTAGCCATTCCTGTTAAGTGGCCGCTGATGTTCATGGAGTTGAGCGCTACATTCTCTTGTGTGTTGAGCAGTGTTTTACAAACATCAAGTGGAGTGGTTATTGCCGCGGAAACGGCTCCCGCTGCTGCTCCCGACACTATGTGGCTGCCAGGATGGTAATGTCTGTGGGGGTTTAACTGTTCCTGCATCAGCTCATAGGTGATGAAGTGAACGGCCTGGAAGGGGATGTTCATGGTCAGCTGCGTGCTGTAGCTGCGGTAGAAGGCTCCAATGCCTTCAGTACGTGTTACTGTCCGAACACAGTCCAAAAGTCCTTGATATGGAGAGTTGTACATTTGCATCCTCTGCTTTACCACTGAGTCATGGAAGGAAACAAAGAACTGTTTTAGCATGTTGGGGTTTTTTTACGTGCAATTTATATGAATTCTATACAATTTTATACTTTGCTCTTAAAAACAAAAAGATCTGAATAACATGACAAGATTAAGCTTAATAAAACAACTAAGGGTGCTGTCAGGCCAAGAAAACAACTGTTATATTTAAAAAATAATTATTAATTTCTTAAGTTTTTAATAAGATTTAAATGTGTTAGCTGGCAAGCTCAACATCAATCAATGATTATCATTATACCTCACTGAAAGACACTGTTGAAACAAGAAATGATTAAAGGTCACAACCTAACTCTGCAGGTTTGTCCAACTGGCATGTCGGTCATTTCACTAATAACACAGTGTTGACCAGTGCAGCCCAAGAACACGGTTAATATGTGCTGTTTTAAAAGGACAGAGTTGGTCTGATTTAATATTTCTATTATTGCCAATACGTGCCATGAGAAAACAAAGCCAACAATGCATTAGTTTGTCTGTCTGACTCACCTGCCTTGTCTGTTGGCCATCTATCCACTATTAGCTGTACCACTTTTACTTTGGAGGGGTCGTGGGGAGCTGAACCCTATCAAAACTGACGGTGGGTAAGAGGCGGGGTAGACCCTGGGCAAGTTACCTGTCTATTGCAGGACTGACACATACAACCATTCACACTCACATTCATACATGCGGGTAATTTAGACTGACCAACTAAGACCAACAAACATGCACGTTTCTTGGCCTGTGATGACCAGAGCACAGGTTGGAACCCAGAACCTTCTTAACCTTCTTACTGTGAGGGCACAGTGCTAAGCACTGCACCCCTGTGCCACCCACCAAGGAAGAAGCTTCTTAGAATTTTTTTTTTCTTACCTTCAGCTGGGTTCATGACTGCATCATGGAGAACAGTGGCCACACTTCCTGCCAGACCTTTAAACACAAACAGTTCTTGTCAAGTCTAAACCCCTGACTGGGTTTGCAACAATTTTGACAACTAACAAAAAGGATTGTAACATTTATCATGAATATGAGTCTTATTTTAGTAGAGGGTGGGTTGAAATTCCTTTTTTTCCCCTGCTGTTCACATGCTAAAAAACACCCAAACATCCCAGACAGCATGTTTGGATTTTTCATTTTTGGGATATGGCTTCGTCCTTGCCATTGTAAACAGGATACAGCATTAATATGACTAATCCTAACTACACTCCTCCAGGCCATGTTGCTTGGCCTAGTGTAAAACAGTAAGTATGAATATAAAGAGATTTGTGCTGAGAAATGGGAGCTCATACCATTGGCTAAATGGCTGTTGCCTCCACTCTGAATGACGTCACTCAATGACCGTTTGACACGCTCATAACAGGCAAAGTAGAGTGCATGGGCAGGTCCCGCTCCCATCATGGTGATGTTAAGGCCCCTCAGCGGTCTGAAGAGCCCCTCTGTCTGGATGATCCTTTTCAGAGCCTCATACACACTCCTGTACTGTGCGTTTGGGTCTGGCTGCAGGCTCTGCATCCTTGTCTGGACAAAATAAACACATACATTTGAACCACTGCTTATCATTTGTTCCATTTGGTTAGATTTGATAACAGTTACAGGACCCAAGTGTAAAAGTTAAGGATCTGCATGAATGTGACTGTGATTGGCTTTAAAGCAGGCACCTGGTCTAAGTCCAATCATGATTTCTTGATGTATTGTTCCTTGCAATGCTGTCACATTGTTCTAAGTGCTCCTGGCAGCGGTGAGGTCCTGACTGACTGATGTGTGTCTCTCGCAAGGCTGGTGTGGGAGGCTGTGGCAGCTCTTTGTTTTACCCCACCATGCCAAGTTATCTGGACTGCACAAAGCATGTTATTATTTGTGAGGAGATCTGGGGCGGACTCAGAAGATTGGCCAAGTATATCTTCCTCAGCATGTTCCCATGTGTTTCCTTCCTTTGGCTGGACAATAAAGTGTCAATTACGTTTCCGTTTGATACAGCTTTGGGATCTTTGGGCACACAAAACCGGGTAGCATAGTTTACATTTTAAGTTTCTGTCGCCGAATTTCCGCACCAGAAATTGCATTTTTCTATTGAAGACAGAGGCACTAATATAAATTTTTTATTTGTGCCCATCTGTGAGGTCCTTGACAGATGAAAGTGGTTAAAAATGACAATATCGGTTTGCTCTACAGCTAACCTGACTCTAAAGTTATGTTGGGGACAATGTAACCTACTGACAGATCAAACTGTATCCACAGACTGTGCTCTTTTTTAGTGAGTAGTGAATGCCTGATGATTAAAGACATATCATGCACTTAAAAACACAACACAGGTACTTCTTCAGTAACCAAAATACACATATTATACTCAAAGTCCAACCATTAAAAATAAAAGAAATTCTGGGGAGAGATTATGGTTGAAAACCAATGTTACAGGTTTATTGGTCTATTATGGGATGTTTTTTTTTACTTAAATAATTTGGTATCGGTGTCAGCTTTAAAATATTGTTGTGAAAGATTTGTTTTAGCTGTAGGATGGGAGTCTAAACATAGCGAAAAACTAAATCCAGTACTTTCAGGAGTAACTTTAGAACAAGCAGTCGGATTAGATTATTATTAGTTTTTTAGCTGCTGATTTAAAAATAAATTCATGTTCCACTGTTTAGTTACATTTTTCTTCATAATTCACTTCTACATTAGGTTTTACACATCTTTATCTAATTACTAATAATGTTGGACATGTAGGAATAGCATGGTAAAGCCTGTGGGTAGAACTAAGTTAGACGAGAGCATTGCATGCATAAGGATGCTATTAAAATCACTATCATGGTAAACCGAGTTGACAAAACATGTAGCGAAAACAGGCATATTAATTTAAGCATCCTGAAAAGGAAACTTCCTTGCCTATTACATTACACATGGCAGCGGTGGTTCTATGGCCGTTAACTAATCGACACAACAGAAGAGCAATTGCATACACACACCCTTCACTGTATTATGCTGAATTCAAATGTGCATAACACTGATAAGATACCCCTCCCAACATTAGCACAGACTACTCCCTAAGTCCTAGATGTGTCTTGATCTTTACTGGGAGGGTGAAACATACAGTAGGTAGTGTTATCATGATCCATTGAGCTCTGAAATTCAAAATAAATAAACAAAGTCTTAATGCAAATAGAAATTCTGCTAAACTCATTTCAGGTTTGATGCAAGACATCATTTCTTTACTTCATCAAACACTTTAGCTGGAAAGAAATGCATTGGAATCAGACTCTCATGTCTTACATGTCTCTTTTTTCTATTCTGTACATTGCAGCTACCAATATAAACAGGAAAAATAGGAACCATGATTAGGTCTTTCATCAGTTTGGATCCTCGCAAATTTCAAAACAGGTTATGTTTCAACTCTAGACATACACTGACTAACTAAAGGGGCACCAGCTGGAAGGTGCTTGTGAAAAATTCTAAACCTAAAGAGGAAATGGCCACAGTGTTTTTTGTAATAAGGACTCAGGGGTTATTTGGAAAGATGTCAAGACTATGACACTGAAGCAAAGAGGACATGATAACTTTTTTTTCTTGCAGTATGTTTGCAGTTGTCTGTGCCACATCAAGATTATTGTTAGGGTAGAGCAGCATGGCGAATTATCAAAACAACACTACATTGTTAGAAAACAATAGCTGAACAGAAAAAAAGAGGATTGCAGGAGCAAGGGTCACAATCAACCTTAAAGTTTGTAATTTACTTTGCAGACACAAGCCAATTTTTAACAAGCTTGAAAAAACATTTTCATTTAGTTGCTTAAATTCAACAACTGTTAACTTCGTTAGTCAAAAATTTCTTGAAACACCATCTATACAAAGTGCCAGGAGGGGTATCTCTTTTTTGAACTTATATCATTCCTGCCAAGTATGTGTATTATCAAATCTGGTTTTACTGTAGAATCATGATCTGTGGATTGCTGTGAAAACCACTGTATTCGACCAAAAAAAAAAAAATCATGTGAGCACTAACATGTAGCTTTAGTATGTTTAAGTACATATATCAGAACTGACTAATCAAAATATACTTAAAAATCAACTTTTCTCTTCTTTGTAAATTGTGTGAATAACTTGACATAAGAAGGTTATAGTAGGTTAATTATTTTCCCTCCTCCAAAATATTTAGGAAAGAAAGAACACGGAGGTACTCAATGATAAATCAAAATCTGAATCGCATTTTATTTATAGCCTGTATTAGTGTTGCAGCTAACATTTTTTTTTGCCGATAATGATTGTTCTGAATATTATTTTCTTTTCATAGATTAATCCTTGTGTCAAAAACTAACGAAAAATGGCCATCGCTAATTCCAAGAGCCAAAGTTGATGTATGAAAAATGTCTTGTCAAGTCCGATCAACAGTCTAAAACCCAAAGATATTAAGTTTACATTAATTTTTAAGAAAAGCTGAGAAATAGCAGCTGTTTTTTTGTTTCGATAAACTAATCAGTTCATCAACTAAATGTTTCAGCTCTGCTTTATTTTACATTAGCTGGTCCCTAACAACACAGGAAAAAGCCCTATCACGTATAATGTACATTTTCTCGATTGGCTTTTTGTAGATAACAATAATTGCATCCTTTCTTTTTTTAACCTGCACTTCCCCATTGGTTTATTGTCCGTTCAGTGCATTACTTTTTAAGTTTTTTATATTTTTAACGTACATCTACTGCCCTTGGCTGTTATTTGCAAAATTTGTTTAGATGTTAAACTTTATTTGGTTGTATTGGTAGGTACCGGTGAGAAATGACTATGTTAAATTGCATCTAATGAATATAACAGGTATCGATCATAACCGATTTAAGTTTAATGTTGCTTAAATATTGTGATCATGGGAATTTAAAGTAATGGTTCTCTATTGAACAGGGATACAGCTGACCTTTGTTAATCAGTCAGGGCATATATGAGGGGCCACAAAAGTAGACTTTATAACTGCACTAGAGAGACAAGCAACCACCGTGGAAGGGTTTAAGAGTGGCAGCGTCGTTGTGGTAATAAGACTAGTTTTAAGTTTCAAGGTTTCATTTCAGCCAAACCCGGTGCTTGACCTTCACTTAGCCTACGTCAGTGCCATACAAAGTCTGGATAACTCATTTCGTTCTACTGCAAGAGAAAAACTGCGACCGAGTAAAAAAGAGGGGAAAAACCCTCCGGGACGGCAAAACTAAACGAGCTGATTACTATAACTGTGATAACCTCGCTTCAGCCTTGTGACCCAGTATATGACCAGGTAAAATAAGGTTACAGTGGGCGTTCAGCGAGCTGGCTACGGTAAGAAAGTTAACAGTTACGTCCAGAAAGAAGCGAAAAATGGTAAAACTGCTCCAACTTGCTCGGTTCGGCCAACCCGTGGCATTTTAATAACGCTTTCATTCAAGCTGCCACGCTTCATCGGGCTGTCGAGCGTACTCGCAGCGAACTGTCGTGCTTAAAAACGAGCTAACGCCGAGGCTAACCGCGGCACGGGCGGCTGGAACAGTTTACTGCTAACGCTTGCTAGCGGTCGGTAGCCGACGGTCCTGCGCCGTCGGCGGCGGCGGAGGAGCCGCGGAGCCGGTCGGTTGACGGAGCGGGCGGGATCCGCCGGCGAGCCGCCCCCGTGTGCGTTACCTTGACGGAGTCCACGGGGTACATGACCGTGTGCTCCAGGACGCCGGCCACGGCTCCCGCTGTCATGTGGGTCGACACCGAGACATGAGGTGGCAAGCTCTCGTAGTCGCCGTCGCCGCTGAAAGGCTCGTCGTCTTTGCTCTTGACCTGCGACATCTCGGGTGTTGCGCCGCACGGTGCGGGGTCAACTCCATGCGCGGCGGGACCCTCACGTCGGTCCCTCCGTGCGCGGCGGGGCTGGGAGACGCTGCGGCGGCGTGGGCGACCACAACACCGTCGCCGCTCAGCGGAGTCCCAGCGCCCCGTGACGTCGGCGGCCTGCGGGAGGGTGGCGGGGGGGGGCGTGTCTCGGGCGATGCCGGTCCAATCGGGTCGCGGGTATTCAGCAAAGGGGCGGGCTCTCGGCCCGGGGCGGCCAATGAAAAGTTCTCCTTGGTCGGCGCCCCCGAGTTATCGGCGGTGCCGCCGATAACTCGGGTCGTGTGCGTCCCCGCTCGCTTGCGATTCCTCGGCGAGAGTAATTCTAACGGGTCCGACTAAAGTCTAATCTCTGAAAACCTTATTGGATAGATAAGTAGGCTCGGTCTCCTTATCGGACAGCATCCGTCCACTGGAACTCCTGCAACTTTCCTTTTTCGTGAGAATATCTCCCAACTTGCGGTTCGCTTAAACTGAATGTGTTTGTACAAGAGGTTGAAGTACAGTACTCCTGCTCTTAGGCTATTTAGGCTATTTAAATATAAACTGCAGTACTCTAGTATAAGAGTAACTACTATTATTATATGTAAAAGTCCCCCACAGTTTTACCCAAGTAAGGGTACAGAAGTATTGACCGCAAAAATAAACTATTGGCTGATTATAAAAAGTTGGCATTGTGCAGAATGGCACAATATTTTTCAATATCAATTCACATGAAAGCATCTGTTTAATGCTGTTGTTGGTCAAGTTGAGGCCAGTTTTAAATCGTTTTATGTTTTGTCTGATTATTTACTCAGACAGAGTACTTAGTAACTACAGCTGCGAAATACATGTGGAAGAGAAAAATAGTGAAGTATTTCCCTCTGAAATGTTGTGCAGTATAAATCTAAAGTGGCAAAATGTAAATACTGAGAAGTAAAGTAGCTAAAAATTTATATATTACCTTAATGTAATTTGTAACTTTCCACCACAGGGGGCCATATGGTAACCCCCCCTCCCCCAACACACACACACACACACACACACACACACACTAAAGAAAAGCTCAAACAGCCTCTCACCTGTAACCCTCTTAAATTTTACCATACTGATCTGCACACATCATGCAGACTTCACATCATGTGAACAGTCATATGAAATAGCCTAGAGTGAAAACAGAAGCCTCTTAGCAAAAGGGTGCGCTACATCCATGCTTTAGTTTCAGCTGCTAAATACGGAATATGACGCTGTTACCACACTTTCAGACCTGTACATTAAATGTTTCTACCTCACAGGTTCAAATTAATTACTTGTCTAATTAAATTAGTTCAAGGACCCTGCTAGATTACAGTCATCTTAATTAGACTAAATGAATGGTTGCAGATTTATCTCATTACTTATCTAATTCTAATTTATTTATTTAGTGGCACTGTCATCCTGTCTCTTGTTGCAGGCCTGAAGTTTAAATTTCAGCTTGATATAAGACTGGATGCCAGTTTGTGTTTAGGATATCAACTAATTTGACTGACAATACCAAAGCTTTAGAACTATTTTTATGAACTACCTGTTAGTCAGAATAATTTATTTGTGAATTATATTATTCTATGACAAGAGGAAACAGTATTAATTATTTTTTACAACAACTGAGGTGAACTAGATCTATTAACCATGCTGTGTCACTCACTGCCGGCTGAAACATAAGCTCTGCACACAAAGCACACTGCAGTGTCTCCGTGGGCATGTTGTCGAACCAGTGTGACACATCGGTGACTCAGCATTATAAGAGCCTGACATCTTAAAGAGCAACTTGTCCAGGCAATCCAAGCAGTGTTGTTAAAGTTGGTATTCATATGTTCACAAGGTAAGCTGAAGTCAAAGCTGTAAGACTGGCTGCGTAAACCTTCTAGTAGAAGTTACCCTCAGTGTATGACCGCTGCTTTATCATAAACTTTGACACGCAAGTGTGCTTGGAGTTAAAACCCTGTTCTTTACCCTTAACTACAAGATCCATAGGCTGCCATTTGGCTATGAAATAGAATATTCATTCAGTTCAAATTATACGTACAACAGAACAAGCAAATATGAGTTTTTCACCTAACATTTTGTTCGTGGACAATCTGTAAGTGCAGCAATAAACTGATTTTTTATTACTGCGGAAGGTGCAATGGATGGAGGCTACAAATACCATCTCATAGAGACCACAAAGGATGGTCTACTTTATCCCACATGCAGAGAGCATCAAGTGTTAACACTTCCCTCACGCAGCCCATCAAGTGGCCTCTCTGCACTGTTTTGACTGAACAACAGGAATAATCCATTGTCATGAAAACAGTGCAGATATGGCAAAAACACAATAATATGAGGAGACTGGGCAGAAAAATTCAGCATAATTCCTAGCTTAAGACATTCATTGTCGTACAGTTTAAATGATTAGTTTCAGTTGTCCCATTTTCATTGCCAGTACCCTTGCCTAGTATCAGATTGCAAATGAAATCAAGGAGAGGCAGCGGCCTAAAAACACATCTCTTCGGATGCCTCCACACAGTCATAATTCACCATCAAACCTACCACAGCACCTATACTCAGCTTATGCAGGCTGCATGCAGATTACTAAAATGGCTTGATGCTCCAAGGCAGCATTTCATCTCTCACATAGACTACCAAAATCTTTACAGTACATTTGGAGAAACTCTTACCGTCTCAGTGTCAGCGAGGCGGGTGTTTATTCATTTCAGATTCACTTTGAGGGGATACAAACACTATTTGTTTAGACTGATCTCCTCCACATTAAAAAAACAGCCAGAGAAGTATTCCATAAAACTTTTATTACCGAATTGCATTGTAACAACATTTATTATGCATTCATCTGTGCAAACATTTCACAAGAACATTTTCATATAAATAATGAGGCATGTACTTTCTTCTACAATCCCCTCACAGCAGTGATATGACAGCTTCTGAAAATGAAGCCCAACATAAATATATGCAGCGGTATCTGATATAATAGTCAGATAACCCAACATAAGAATTTCAGCAGGGCTTTAAGAGGCTGATACTCTAGACAAAAGAGCAGATGTGTTTTGGAAAACCTCCCAACAGTGACAAGACACGTATTGCACTAGAGGCATTACAATTTGGGAAACATACACACACACACACAAAATGAGCATTTCACCCGGGAAGTGCTGTGCAGTGTCATTCTCAACTGCATTAAAAAGTGCTCCTTCCACCAATTATAAATCGTATTGCATTTGAGGTTTCTTAAAAAAAAAAAAAAAAAAAAAGGGAAAAAAGTACGTTATCATGCACATATAAAAGGCATAAAGAAAGGCAAATGCCCACACCTACATACAAAATAAAATGAATTTCCACTGTGGTGTATTTGGCCAATGTTGTGAACCTCAAAGTATAGATCAAATATTTATTTGGGTATGGAAAATTACTTGCAAAGAAAGTACCATAGTGTTTGTATTTTTTAGCAATAAAATAGAAGACACCTGGAGACAGCTGCCATTTGAAATTGACAAGAGAGTATTTGACAGGCAAAGACATGAATTCTAAAAAAAGACATGTCAATATCAACAAAATAACTTAGACAATAACACTGGCTCAGGTATGCCTGAAGACTCACATAAGATCTTCCTCATTTGCCCAAATCTAAGTATAATATATCTCAACAAAGAACAAGCAGAGAGCTTGAGGGAGAAAATGAGTCAAGATTGGGTCTGGAAAGTCAGAGATTCTGCCCAGACTTTATGGCCTAATAGGGTTAAAGGTTGATAGGGAGTGTGGGTGAGCCAAGGCCCTCTTCCAGCCACGGCACAGAGGAGGGGGTGCAACGTTGAGCCGCGCGCCGGTGAATGCGGCGGAGTCGCAGTAAATAAAGCATAATGGACAACAACACAATGAAGAAACAAGCCAAGAATAAGTAGTGGTTGTTGACAAAGGAGAAGCTGTGCCGCCAGTGAGAATGCGCTCCTTTCAGGCTTTCCTGTTGGATGTCCCTGAAAGAGGCCAAAGACAACAAAACAAAAAATGAAAAACCCACACACATTACACCAGATTTGAAAAATAATGTGCATAGGAAATTTTAATTCAGGGCCCTATTCATTATATATTAAAACCTAAGGAAGTTTCATCTGATAGATGATACATGATCTGACAAGTATCATGATTTTCTCTTAAGCTTGGTTTATATTTAAAAACTGTTGAGCTGCTGTCTGAGCAACACGTTATTAGGCTCAGACAGCCCAAACTGTAGGTATGTAAGCTGGATCAGGAGTAACTCTTTTACTAAATGTTAACAACACATGAATTTATCACCTCCATCGAGGAGGATAGGTCTGTTTTTTGGTTTGTTTGTTTATTTGTCAGTGGGAATACGCAAAAAGTACTGAATCAATTTGCAACAAACGTGGTGGAGGGACGGGCACTGGCCAGTGAAGAACTCATTAAATTTGGGTTGAACCTGGTAGAAGGGATGGATCTGGGAATTTTCTTTTCAATCAATATCCTAAATATTGCAAGATGGGGAATTTTTCAGCCTCTTGCAAGAGATTAATGTATGAATCTTGATGTTAAAAAAAAAAAAATCACACATATTTATGGGGTTGAGATCTATGAGTTTAGGGTATGGAAAAAAAAAATCTATCTCACCTCAAAGGCAGAAAACGCGTTCTGTAAAGTATAGCTCCAAGAGTCCACTGGACCTCCTTATCATAGACTAATAGGGCAGTCTTAAGGTTTTTGTAATCGTTTGGGAACGAGAAGCCTGAGTGCAATACTTCATACATCCATGCTGATTTAAAACACTGGTACCTGTAGAGACATCAACATAAAGCCATTGACAAACATTCTTGTCCAAACTTGCATTCATGTTTTTTGGGGGGAGTGTGACTAAGTGCTAGTCACACTCCAGTAATCCTGAATGACTTACTTCAGTCTGTGAAGATCAGCATGTGAGGCATACAGACCAGAGTCAAAGCGCTCCCTCAGAGTCTTCCACTGGGTGGCGCAGTAACTCTATAAAACATCAGGAATGTTTCAATTATTTGAATGGTGTATGAATTGGAAGTGTAAGAGCACTTCAGAAGAAGTGCTAGTTGTATATGTGGCATGCTTCATGAGTGTGATTTTTCTATCTAGCTTTACCTTAGCAGCCTGGGTATATTTTGAAGAGTTATAATCCCCGCCCATGCGCAGCACATCCTCTGTGCAGTAGTAGAACTCAGAGAAGCCATAGAACTGACTGTTGCTGTAGTCAATGGCTGGCTGGTAGATACCACTGAGGGAGGTTTGGGTGTCATTGGTGCGATTGAGGTACGGTTGGAGAATCTGGCGACACTGGTCGAAGTCTCCTGTGCCCCTCAGATAGAGCCTCTGTGTAGATGGACCAATCTCATCCTGCAGGTCTGTGGGTAGACAAGGGTCTGGCAACCGAGACTCTGCCGTCTCACCAATATGCTGGTCTAAGAGCCTGAATAAATCAGTAATACAGTGTAAATCCCCACATATCTGTGTACTGACTGGTAGGAAAACCTTTACCAAAAAATATAAATCAAGTAATTAGATCTGGCTGCGGATCTCACTTGTTTCGAGTGGCAGTATTTCTGATGAGGCTCTCCTCATATCTTTGACGTGCTGCATTTCCACCAAAACCCAGGAAGGTGGACACATAAACACGATAAACATGCTCTGTGCGATGTGCGTCACAACCCAAGTTGAACTCCGCCAGTAAGTTCTTGGCAACTTCCTCCTGAGGAACAAACACAATCAGCCTGGGAATGATGCGACCCTTGTAAAAAACCCACACATATCCATTTGTATTTAACATTTCTAGATGACAGCGGCACTGACATGTAATGTATTGATTGATTGATTGTGTGTCAACATATCCAAGAGCAGAAGCTAAAACTGCCTAATAGGATGTCAGTAAAAAATTCAGCTGAGCTTCTTGTGGTGTGAAGAAGAAACACTGATAGCAAAAAGGACAAGCAGTGTATGCCAAACCTGCTAATGTAAATTAATCACTACAACACAAATGAAAAAGTTAAAACTGACAACTTCCAATGTATCTGATGGTCACTACATGAATGACTTAATGTTCTCTGACCCAAATCCTGCTTTGGAGTCATGCAGCAGGCTTACAGTATGCCTTCAATAGTGATGAATGGAGAGCGGATCATCTCCACAGGACAAAAATGGTGCATACAGGTTTAACCAGGGAATGACAGAGGTTGGAAGGAGGGAGAAGAACAAAGGGTGAGTGACAAAAAACCAAAGACAGCACAAAAACAGAATTGGTTGTGGATAATAACCTGCTGTGGAGAAGCAAAGCTTACAGTTTTGGGCACTTCGTATGCGATCTGTGTAGAGACCCCGCCCATGTCCAGGACACCGGCAGTCCTTTTCCTCACCAGTGCCTCCTGCTGATCGCTGCCTGGGACCTGTACCTCCACTATAGCTTCCCCATCTTGTACAATTGATGGGAGAGAGGCGAGACAGGCAGGCAGAGAAGGTACATCACATGATTTCTGTGTAACTAGCGACAAGTTTTCCCCACAAGTGTCCCTGTATTAGTTCAAATGTAGCACATATGCTGTTTATGGCAAAAAAGAAAAGGGGCTTGGGTCCTTACCATTGTGCACATGGTTAAACCTTCCTAGGACAAAGTTTATGCCAATCCATGCATATACACCTAAAACCAATGAAAACAATTTTCAGAGTTATTATATAAACTCAGCATTGTCAATGCTCCACTGGTTTTCAATTACAAATCAGGTCTACAATACAGAGAAAATCCTATACCCCCCTTGTTTAAATAACACAAGTTCATTGCACAATCTACTTTGGGTGGTAGGTGTCCGTTACAATGGCTGTCAGGAAATCTCTCAGCCCTCATGAGGTGATGGGTCAATTGCATCGTATTAGATATGTTACAACATAATCAAAATACTTAAAAAGTAATAAACCTGTGGCTGCGAGAGTTTTTAGTTCAGAATACTGCTTTTCATTCCTGTCTTTTTGATATTCCTTTTATTTACCTTCCTGTTTTCCAGAAATCACTTCTACATGAGAATCAGAGAAGAGGAAATTGAAGTGGACTGGGATGTCTGTGCGCAGATCCTCAAGAAGTGCTTCTTGTTGACTGAGATTAAAAACACCACAACTTCATCAATAATAGTTTTCCTTTTTCCAGTATAACTCAGTCATTGCCATTTAATCCCGAGGTCTAAACATTTCATGCAATCTTATTTACATTTTGAGAGGTTATTCTCATTAGTCCCAACTATACCTTTCAGGAAGAATTCTCATTCCAGCTGTGCACAGGATATACAAGGGTGTTTCTTGGTGCTTATTCTTAGGAATGTGTTGGGCAGCAAAGCTCAGCAGTGGATATATATAATTACTGGCTCTCTCAGGTGTTTTAGCCAATTCAGAGATACCTAGAAGGAAAAAACATAAAACACTAAACTTTTTGCATTAGAATGGATTTGGTTATAATGGTTTGTTTTACATTATATTTAATCATCTGAGTCTTTAATCAAGTTGTGCTAATTGTCAAATTTTGTGTAACCTTGCATTTAAATATGGCTTTGATTAATGAGAAACAAAGAACTGGGAAGCTTACCCGGTTTGATCTTCATGACCACTGGCTTGCGGTGTTGATCTCGCATTTGCCGAATGTCCAGCAGTTCATGGGGATTACCATTGTGGCGGGGCCAGCAGTACACAAATACCCTAGAGCCACTGCTGCCACAGTCCACCACCAGGCCATAGTTCAGGTTGGGGTTGCTCGTGTCTGTTGTATCCACATCGGTCACCCTGGCCAAGTGCCTTTTGAACCAGAAAGCATCGTTTGTATTGACATGATGTTGTCTGCATTCATTATGTCTTTAACATTTAAGACAGCAGCTGTTAGGTCACCTGTGGAAGTGATTTTCCTTCCTGGTCCAGCTACCATGCCCCTTTCCGGTGACCAGCAGCAGGTAGAGCAGTCCTATGAGGCAGAGAACCAGGCCGATGAAGATCAGCTGTCTGAGGGAAGGTATCAGGAGCCGAGGAAGAACCTGGGATGACAGGCTGAAATGCCACGAGGCGGGGAAAAGGCACGAAAAGCTGATCCTGTCATGAGAACAAAGTTAAAAAGAGAGAGCGCCTCAGCAAAGAACGCAAGTATGTGGATCAAACTACAATATTACCAGCGATATCAAACCAACCTTCCCATGCTGCAGATTGTCTTCAACTTGTGGATTTACTTAACCCAAATCATTAATCAGTCGGCTGAATGAGGCTGAATTGGCTCATTCCACGGCTCCATCCCGTTTCCCTCACCTATCACCATGACCTATTGGGGGCAACATCAGAAATAATAATGCTGAACTTTTACAAGGCAGCTTCTGGCATGAGACAGGCCTAAGATTAGACCGAGTGCTCGGACTAGTGCACGGCCATGTCCTCGCTTCGCTATCGATGCTGTAATGAGCATTTTTTTTAAAGCGTGTAATCTGTAAACAGAAATGAGCTAAACTGGGAGAACTGCAGGGTTAAGCTAATGATAAAAATAAAGCTGGTAGCGTTAGCTTTAGCTGTGGAGAGAGGCTGTCGTTACGCGTCGGGCTACTGGAGCTAAAAACCCTGAACGTGGCATATTTTCACGACTCGTCAGGGCCAACACAGTGAGGTTATCTATTCGTGGTCTTGAGCTGATAAGTAATACTTACTAACAGAACAGTGAAAGTCCCCCCTATGCAGCCAGATGCTAACCGCTGGCTAACGTTAAACAAGTATGTGGCACGTCTCCGGCGAGTGACGTGGACGTTCCGTTCACGGTGCGTTCGTTTTTTTGCCCCGCGTTGCCCGGATATCAAGCAGCGAGACAGTTTAATCCGAACCGCCTAACACCTTTCTCCTTCTGTCCCGTTTAGCGGCGAGTTGAGGAAAAGGTTTAAATTGCACTGCTGCCGTCCACTTGCTGAAATGTGGACCAGGGGAAAACAAATCAGAAAACCCCAAGTTCTTTGCAAGTAACCGAACAAAAAATTAATAAATTAATTAATCAGTGAAGCAAATCTGATTTACGATGCTTTTCTGTCAGATGCACTGTGCATGTTATTGGGTCTGGTGTTCCCTAACCTCAGTATTGTGATGATTCCATCTTCTCTGGTGCTCCACTCCTCTAGTCCCTTCTTTACAGTCCAGAGAATAAAGACACCCCCCCCCCCTTTGTTTATTGATAGTGCACTGAGAGGGCCTAATACATACCATGGGGTTTCCCAAGCATTAGTTATAATTTGTTTATTCAATGCATCATTACCTCAGAAAAATATGACAGTCAAAGAATTTATAAACACAATACAGATGATACAAAACCATTGCAATTCATCCCAGGCACTGTAGGAATAAGATGGATGTGCTTTGAAATGAAACACAAATTGAAGACATATTGCAATCCGAACAAAGTTTGAAAGATCAATCTGTGTCGGCGTGACAGAAATAAAAATGATAGAGTTAAAGTCACACAAGCTGAGATACTACTGCAATTGACTCTGTAGAAAGTGTGCATTGTATTTTTATTTGAATAATTTAAAGCGTTGTTTATCCATCTTCAAAACTTTCTCCTGCACTGGAAGCTAGTCATCTCTTCACTACACCCAGACAACTTTGACTTTACTGAACGTCTCGCAGCCCAACCACTCAAGCCGACTGATCTGCCAGCAGTAACTCACATCCACAAACTTGAGTCTCTTGCTCCTATGTATTATTCTTTTCACTGTTACCATTGTCACATCTGTCCGCAGCAAATCAATGTGCTGCAGCCGTCCAAGTGGCACAGGAGGTAAGTCTGTGGAATCCGCAGACAGATACTGGTCCATGTCCCCTATGCGCAGTACGTCCTGTAAAACGCAGTTGAGAGGGCATGGAAGGGAGACCAGCGAGAGCTTATCAAGTAAAGGAGAACCAGTCAGGAGACACTTGAGCCCCATCTTCAAGGACATCCAGGACATGGGAGGCTTCATTTGACTGTGATTGTAGGAGAATCTGCAGATATATGGGAGACACAAAGGATTTGAAGAGGATTACTTTGATAGGTAGTCAAGCTAGTTTTTATCAGCTGTATTTATCAAATTATTACACTGAGCTTTTACAAGGGTTAAGGCAAACCTCTCCACAAGCGAGGCCAGAGTTGAATGCAGTCGGCTTTGCCCACAAAACATTTGAAGTGTAATACAATTAATTTGATTGAAATTGGGTAATTTAATTTGCTATGACATACATGCAAAATAAGCCTGAGAGATAAAACTAAAGCAAATAAATGTTTGATGCCAGTTTGCCTCTGTTTTAATTTTCATCTTATAATATAATATAGATTTGTTTTAGCAACATCATCAGTTCCCTTGCAAGGTACATCACAGCTGTGTCTAAGGAATGACTACACGTGCTGTTTATATCAGAAACAAATCCACTAACTCAGTGGGTCAATTTTTGATGTGGAATCCCAGAGAAGGGCCAACAGTCCCTAGTACACTACATAGTGTACCTCAACAGTAACCTTACTTGAGTGTGAGAGAGCAGAGGTTTGGCAGCCGTGGAAGATCTATATCAGGCCACTGATCCACCTCGTCTTCTTCCTGTGGCATGGTGGGAGGTTCAGCAGAGATGAGCAGATCTCTGAGTCTGGGACAGGCCTTGATGACCTCAAGTAGAGGGGAGTGAGGGCTGGTTTTCACACCCTCCAGGCTGAGAGAGACCAGGGAGGAGCCTGCAACTTGCAAGGCAGGAAGGACATCCACCAGAGGGCCTTGGAAGTGTACTGAAAGGTCCTTTAGATGGCCTGACCAGGACTGGAGGCCTGCAGCCAAAACAGCTCCCTGGCTTCTTCTTCCTCTAGTATCTTCATGATCATCAGCGGTCACAGATATGGAATAGATATCTGGACATAAATGCCCTAAGCTGTCCAGGAAGTCACATGTTAAGCCCTTGACATCCTTTAGGTACAGAATCAGGCGTTCATCATCTGACTGTGACATAACTCTCCCTCTTCTTTTTTCCTCTGCCAGGTTCAGAGAGCAACTTGGCCTTTCATCTCCACTTCCATCTTCCTCACCCTCAGCCCCATACCCTTCCCACAATACCCCGCCCCCCACCTCATCACCCTCATGTTCCTCATCCACTGCTGCTACTCCTTCTCTCTTCTTCATCCAACTATTCCTCCCCTGCCTCTGCCTCCTCTCCCTCCACACATCCTTCAGCCTTGGAACTCCTTCTCTGTCAGTGAACTCCTCTGTCTGTCTGAAATCTCTGTGCTCAATGAGAGAGCAGGCCTGCGCAAGGCCCTCTATGGCCACTCTCTCCAGGCCGGGCAGGGAGAGGAGTAAGTAGGCCGCTACCACTACAGGATCTCCCTCTTGTTCACCAAACCCAATATCCAGAGCCATTAGACTGCTGAGGGGGAGAGGAGATAGTGGTGCAGAAAAGAGGGAGGGGGGGTCAGAGGAGAAAAAGGGAAGATGAGATTGAGATTTCGAGGTGCAGTGAAAAGATATGTTAGAAGGACCAGCAGGGGATGAGCAGGAACCCCCACCTCCAAGAGGAAGTAGTGAAGCAGGGGAAAGGAACTGACAACGGGATACATCTAAATGGCGCAGCAAGCGGCAGCGGTGGGCAATCGTCCTGATCACAAATCTGTCACAAGTCATACCAGCCAGGGAGAGCGAGCGGAGGGCAGGTAGACAGCAGAGAGTTTCAGACTGGACTTTTGAAGGTAGCTGCTGCGCTCCAGATAAATCCAGACTCCACAGACCCTGAGACCAAAAGGAGGAAATATAAAGATACGCCGGACAAAAGGCATCAGATGAAAAACAACTGGCTGGAAACAGGGGTTTCTATCTGACCTGGCAACGTGCAGCAATGTGGGCACAGAGGGTGGAGGTGACCAGACCAGGACACCTTTCAAGAGATAGGCCACGGAGTTGAGGGACCAGAAGGAGGTGGAGGGCCGCCCGGGACAACTGCTTTCTGGTGCACAGCAGCCACGTGAGCTCCTCGACCAGCTCACCTGCTGTAGAGAGATTAAAAGATAGAAAGGGAGGCAGAGGGCGAGATATTTTAGCGGAGTTAGAAATGATTGCTTAATACACACAAATCATTTGATCTGTGGTCAAAGAGAGGTTTTAAGAAGGCAACTTTTGAGGAAGTATTTTAGGAACTGGACCATCTTACTCAACCTCTAACAGACTCTGCATAGTAGTAAAAAAAAAAAAAAAATCTCAATTCCCCTTATAGGTAGACTTTGAATTATTTTTACACAGTATCCAAGGCATTGTGCTGATGTAGTGAATCACTATATAGCAATTGCCTAAGTTCACGTGGCTTATGGACAAGATGAAGGAAAAAACATGTGATTACTGACTTATGACACAGTCACTTAAATTTTTTCCAATCACACCTGTGTGCTAACTAAAGTGCCAAAGCGGGAGCAAGCAGATGATGCTTCTCTATGTATTCTGTGGCTGACTTTTAAATCAGCCCTCACAAACTCACGCAGGACGTTGAAAGGCCCCATAATGTGCCTGAACGAATACTGATCCAGGTAGTTGTCGGCGTAGTCTTTCACCCACACTCCCTTCATGTTGTCAGCAAGGCTAAGCAGACACAGCCGCGTCAATGGAGGGACGGAGCCATTCTCATCTGTCTTCCCGCAGCTCCCTGTCCAGTCCCTCTTCCTCACCCTCCTCCGCCCGGCCCTCGCCCCACCACGTTCGGCTGAGGCCCGAAACAGAGGCATTGCAGGACGGCAGCGGCTGGCAGCGGTGCTGGAGTGGATGCTGGACCGGTGGGATGCGGGGTCTTCCCCTTGCTGTCGGTGGGCAACGATAGAAAGAAGAAGAAAAAAAAATGCTATAATTTTTACTTGCCTTGTTGCTTCCTTTTTGTTACATTTAAGAAGATTCACAAGACTAACACACACTGTAGTGTTTAGTTATTCTCACTAGTATATACAGTTTACTGCCGATTACTATGAATGCCAGAGTTTAATCAACTGATATATCTTGGCACAGATAAAGACAGAGGGCAGGGTATTGCATGTAGTGGCCAACGAGAGAGGACTCTCGATTGCATCGGCACCTACCTACCAGCTTTCAATAGCACTGTAAGTTGTTAGGTATCCAAACCTAAAGGACCCAGGGTTGTACGGTAAGAGGAAGCGTGGTCAGCCTCTGGTCTAACCTGCGCCAGCCTCCCGACCACTTCCTGATTGTAGGGCCGAGGGGACGTGTAATCCTCAGCGTGGAGTCACGGGAACGACTCCCGGTCAGGCTGCGGTCGTATCGGTGGACGGTGGTGAGATCCGGCCGGAGCCTCGGTCCTCTGTCAAACACATAATCAACCAGTACAGGCCGACGACTCCTTTAGTCAAGCTGCGTCGCTGGGGCTAGTGTTTTCCCGAAAGACAATATTTAGGTCCGGACTAAAGCCGAGCTATGTTCAAGACCAGCGGGCGGTTTCAGGAACGTGTCCGGTCATTAAAGGACCATTTTGAACCCGTTTCAACGACCCCTTTACTGACCTGAAGCAACTCGTCGAAGGACCTGCGAGCACTTTTCAGGCTAAATGTGTTTTTGTTTCTTTCGTTTTTGCAGACTAGAAATGTATATGTTTGAATAAGAGTTAACATAAAGAAAAATCAATCCGTCGTTGCCTAAAACTTAAAGGGCGCTTCGATTCAAAGACAGATAAATACTTTTCACTTACTCCAGAAGTATCAAGTAGTAGCTAGTAGCTAGTAGCTAGTAGCTCTGGTTTCATGACGTAATCAAACACAAAAAAATAACAGACTTGGTAACCAGGGGTAACCAGGGGTAACCAAGGGTAACCAGGGGTAACCACATGATTTCATACATAATGAGGCTTAATGTATTTTAATCAGAGACTATATGAATATATCTGTATGTTTGGTTACTATAAATAACTTTCTCTAAACAGTCTATGATGTGAAGGCTTTTATTCCCATTTTCAGCGAAAAAGATGTGAGTGTTGTCCTCCAACACAACAGCAAACGCCGAGATCTCATCACGAAATGTTGTGTTCGTTACGCTTGTGTGTTATAATTTACAGGTATTTATGAGTTAATAAATTTCGTGTAGGCCCAGAGACGACAAAGCTGGTCCCATCAAAAACACCAAAACTTCACAGATCCATTCAGACATACATTTTTTTTTTTTTGGCAACACTTACAGTGAGACAGAGGGAAAAACAAGACATATCCAAAAAATTGTATTTTTCCTGAATACACGAGACAAGTATGAAACAAAGTGTTCCTTTACGTTGCGAAGCAGGAAGAGATGAAAGTTGGTGAGACCTTCACATTTTCTAGTTATTGCCTTTTTTTTTAATTTTTAATTTTGAAAGTCCTTCTTTGTCCTGAGCTTAAGTTTGGCTAATAGACTAGTTTTACTGACACTACCATCAGTCTCTGACCTGGTTGACTTGGTATGTGCTCACTTTTAAGTAATGAGTTCTAATGAGGTTTGTTGATGATGGAAGATGTAGGTTATAGGATTGTAGATCATGAGACAATTCATGGCCAAATTATTATCACACTGTCTGCAGAAATTCCTTTATGATTTCGTTAGCGGTAGCACCACCGCTTAAGTGAGAGTAAACCGGGGCTCCGGGATGCTTGATGCGTTTCAAGTACAATGTTCTGCTCTAATGTCCTACTCTTCACATGACCTCTTCTCCTCAGTGCACATGAGGTAATGGTCGATTTAAAATGGAGCAGAAGCCTTGATGTCAGGACGACCTGACAATCGATATCTGCATGTTTCTCCTTTGCTTCCTCCACCTCTGAGCTGTCAGGACCCCATGGCGGAGATGATTTATTATTGAACTTTGGTTAGTAGGCTGGAAGGGCCAGTTGGAATTTTGTTAATCTTCTACTTAAATTAAACCACATTCTATGTAATGATTGTTGATCAGCAACTGCTGGGCAATTAGCTGAGGATGAGAGAAAGAAGGCATAAAAAAAAATCAAAACAGACTTGGTGGTATTCTTTATTTCAATTTACCACGATTGGACACATCATAGAGCATCTTTATCATAATACAGTTGTTTTTAGAGAGTGATATTTTTAATTTAAAAAAATTAGCCATATTATAGTAAAAAAGCCTAAACCTGTCTTAAATATATCCTTGTTCATCAAGACAAATACATATTCAGCCAACAGTCCAATGATCCTCTTCATTTTCAGTCAATTATATGACAGTTTGACAATGGTAATATATCTAAATAAATCTGTTTGATCCTTAGAATCAAACAACTAAGTAGTAAAGCCATTTGTATTGTAACATGAGTAAATAAAAGGTTAGTCTAACAAAACTAGAAAGCTGATTTTGATGATAAGGCACCAGGTTAATTTCTGAGGTATATCAGACACATTTAGGCAAAGCTTAAGTCTTATTTCACTTCATACACAAAACAGACCTACAGCCTGAATAGTAAGTTTTTAATTTTTGCATCGTGAGTCCACAATTTCACCAAACTGAGTGCGGTAATCTGGAGCAGACTGTACTGCTACAAAAAAACCATTCAGGTAACATATTCACGCTTGTCATTACAAACACTTACAAGGATGCATCTGTATGGAGTGTACAGGGAATAAACTGGAATAAAGCTTTTTCTAGTTACACAAGCATGAAACTGGAAATAATCACTTGTTAATCAGCAAGTCCTGGAGTATGAATATATTTAACAATGTAAAAATCACAAGCAATGAGCTGCAATAACTAACAGAGAAAGTGAAAATTCACTGCACTTAATAAAATCTTTATTTTGTGTTCAAAACCCCAATAATTACCTTAAGTATCGAGGAATTTTTGAATTTAAACTCCGCTGACCAAGATTTTATATGATTCTCACTAAACCTCATCAATGGCAGCTCCTATTACCTCTGGATTTAACACTAAAATATTTAATAGGATACTTCTTAATTCTCTACAACGGTGCAGCGATCCAGTTCATGGCATTTCCAGCCGATCATTCTTGTGCTGCAAATATTGTATGTCTTGGATGTACATGCACTTCAGGATGTAAGATAGATAGAGGTGTGTTGAAGATCAAAGGGTTTACTCTGCTTCCTCAGCGAATGGCACCACCTTTCTCCCAGCCACAAACACCTCCACTATGTTACGATCGTCACCTGTTTCAGAGGAAAAACAGAGACAAAGATAAAGTAGTTGTGTGTGGCACATGAGGTGTGAAAATTTTGGACAAATCAACTTAAATGGACACTCACCCAAATTCAAGAACTTTTCCAACAGAATCTGGAATTAAAATGATAGTAAATCAGTGTTACACTGAATTTACATTCTTTTACTCTTTATATTTTATCCTATCATATCAGTTTGTGTGTTACTGTGTTTGTTTCTGCCAACCAGTAGATTAAGACAATGCTCAACAACTAACCTTTGGGTCCTCATTATGGATCAGGTCAATGGGTGCACCAGGAGCAGAAACATCGACCCTCAGGGCATCAAAGTCTTTGCCAACTTCAAAGCTCCCTGTTTGTTCATCCAGGGACAAGGCTGCAAACAAAACATGCGGTCAAAGAAACTGTTATATTCTCTGCCCTCCAGCAATATTTTCCAAACAGTTATCATGAAAAATATCTTGGCACCACAGCTACTGGTATTTTTAATCAGGCAATTTTGCTGCGGCACTGTAGTAGAGTGGGATTTAGATGGCCAAACAAACTTCAGCAAGAAAACTGACTGATCGTGGAGAATATTAAAAAAAAAAAAAAAAAAAAAAAAGCAGCATGAGCATTTCAAATTTCCTGACTTTTATTTTTCTGCCATTAGGTCTGAAGTAACTACAGTGTGAAGTCAGATGCTTTGTTTTACTTTAAGATGGAAATCAGCTAAATAAAGGGATCATCTGGTTTTCAGCTGACCGGTGTGCCTTACCTCTCAGCTGACTGCACTCACTAAAACATTGAGATAAATGATTGCGATGATACCAGCTGATGTAACACAACAATGCCAACCGATCTCAGTGTTGCAACTGGTCTTACTCACTGCTCTCCAAAACAAAGCAAAGCATAGTTTAAACTACTTCTTTATAATGTAAAAAAAACATGGTCAAAACTGGTTTGGCACTTGAAAACATGCACACACCTGTTCCCAGCCCAATCTTCACTTTGTGTTTCAGGACATTGCGTACATTTAACAATCCACTGCACAACCTTGGTAGATGGCAAGAGAGAGAGTGATGACTAATACAGTGAAACAAAATGACGATAATGTTTGATCATTTCCCTGTCAGGTGATAGATTCAGGTATTTTTTTTTTTACTGCTACAACTTAATTTCAGGACATGTATAAAGAAAATGTCATTTGTTGTATATCTTTGCATTCAGGTATTTGTAATCACTTATTATACTGTATTGCTTTAGCGCTATTTTATTGTAAAATCTGTGTTATATAAGTCATCACAGGCCTTGGTCATATACAGTCTTGAGAGACTATCCTATGAGAAACTTACGAAATGTTGGAATTGGGGCAGTGAGACAATGAGGCTCCTGTCTCTCGGAACAGATCCAGCTCTTTATCACTGAGGTGGCAGCCATGGGCCATGACTGTCTGTGAATCAGCCCCACAGATAAAAGCAGCCATGTTCAGCATTTATATCAGAATCCATACTTTTGGTACAGACATGTGTAACTGCGTGTGTGTGTATGTGTGTTTGTGTGTGTGTGTGGGCAGGGATGTAATTGTGGACTCACCTTGTCAGTGAGCAGGTTGTATTTGTGATACACGTCTGTATAAGACTCTGATTCAGGAAACATCTCCTTCACAAGCTTAACTTCTTCATCATTTTCGCTGATATGACTCTAGAAATAATAGTGCATTTGTCAGATATTAAACTGTTACTCTTCCATTATTCCACGTCAGCATTCCACCTCTGACAATTGCATGTGTGTGTATTATTTCATTGTTCAGAAACCCCACAGGCCCAAAATGCCACAGTCTCTATGGCAACAGTCCCCCTGTAGACATAGACTGGTTTGGTTGCCACAGTGAACTCACCTGAATGTGCAGGTGGTTATTCTTAGCGATTGCTCCAAGCTGTCCCATTAAGGCGCCTGAGCAGGACAGAGCAAAGCGGGGAGTCACCACTGGCTTCACTAGGGGGTACTGCCCAAAAGAACCCACCAAAACAAAAACAAAAACAAAAACAAAAAAAACCAAAAAACAGAGGAGACCGATTAATAGTGCATTAAAAACAATTCTTGAAAAAAACAACAACAATGCAGACCTATGACCTTTCAATTTTTTTGGTTTTTATAATATTTTAGAATCTCACCCTTTTTTTTAAGAGCTCTGCAATGAACCTTGAGGGAACAAAAAAAATGACTGAAATTAATTGGAAGCAACTTCATAGTTTTAATTGAAAAAAAAAAAGGCTTGTTAGGCAAATATTATCATATATATTATCATTGCCTCAGACACTCTGCAGTGACTGAACCAGTTCCAAGATTGTCTCTAACCTACGTCATGGTTCTTACATCGTAGATTATCATTTGTGACCGAACTGCTGCTATCTGTGGCTATCTAAAACATATTCCACCAGCTTCGCATCCTAAAAACTGAAAACTGCCTCTTCTCTTACACAAACTGAATAAATTTAGTGTAACCAAAGTTGTTGCCCAAAGGAATTTCTCCTCACTGAAAATGTCTTCAATAAACTCTTTGTTCTCATTCAAATACAAATAAATGTTCAATGAACCATTAGTAATGTTACAACCATAAGCCTTATATCCTGTTTGGCACCATTTAAGATACTCTAGGGAATCTACAGCTACAGCTTACACATGCATAAAGGCGCTCATTAGATCTGCTATATAATTTGGGGAACAGTTGATACCCACCTACAGGTTTCCTCTTGAGACTCCTGACTATTCTCTTTGTAATGTTTCACAGCATTGTTCTTGTCCATACACACCTTACCCACCAAGGCACGCTGTCCGAAGTCATCTGCAAGAAAATTAAGTATAACTGAGCTCACACCATCATTCCTTTTTGAACTAGCAGTATTTTTCCAATTGTTAAACTCGCACCTAATTATCGATCTTTAAAATGTCACCTGCGTTCGTGAGAGTTTTGTCCTTCACATGTCAGAGTTAAATCCTGCTCTCACTCACAAGACTTAATCCCTGTCATCTTGTATGAACACACACAGATGTTCATACCATACATACTGAGGGTATATTACACCCAGCTACGTACATGCAGGCACAGACTCGAGGACATGCACATAAAAAATTATCACTCAAACTATTTTCCCAACTCTGTGTGTCTTTCACCCGCACTTCTCAGTCAATAATCATTTACTTTCGGTTCTGTCTTCGTATAATTTAGCATGGCAATCCTTAGCTAAATGTAGACCAACAAAAATTGTTTTGTTGTGCATCCTCACATGACACTTGACCTGCGTGCCTATGTCAGGGTGGAAAAAACAGAACATTAGTATATTTACACATATTCCACAACTGTTCGTGTCTAACCCAGCTGCTCACTTCTTCAGAGTGCGTGAAATACTGGACAAATAGTGCAAAAACAAACAGCAATTTACAGGAGGGAATAATCATAAGAAATAATACCTGCAAAGGTCAACTGGCCAAAATGACTGTAATCACTTCTGTGGCTGTGCAGGTTCTATACATGTGTTGTACAGTATTAAGGCTCTGGTTCAACAAGTTTAGTGTTACAGATGCTGGACATGATGGCAGGTCATTCAGGGACTGTGAGAGGCCCTGTGCTACTCTGCTTTTTCCTGGGACCTTGAGCTTTGGACTTTATAAAATTCTTACCAGAGAAAATACAGTAAATTGGATTTTCTTGAATATATATAATCTTTAATTTACTATATCTTGAGAGGATACCACCCAACCTTCAGGGATAAATCAAAGCAGTTTCTGAATGCCAAATGTCATATCTGCAGTTTTACTATTTATGGAACCATTCCATGTTCATGTGTCTTATCTCTGTGAATGGTTATACGACAACCTTTCCCTTCTCTGCTCACTAAAGTATTTAAATACTTATTAAGGTTTTTGCTCTTTGCCTGTGGCCTTACACTGCTCATTGTTGTGTGACTTTTGATCCCTGTATGCTTGAGAACATCTGCAGATGATGAATTAATTTTGCGGAATGATAAGGGTGACTCTTAGTTCTCTATGGAATGGAAGAATTGCCCCTGCAAATGATATTTTGAAAATGAGTAACCTAATAAATTCAATACTCACAAAAAGAAGGGAAGTATAAAATGGAGGTACTCAGATACACACATGCACACACACATATGCTCACACTGAATAACAACAGTTTTCTACAAAATGGAACTGCTGCTTAGAACAGGACAAAGGTGAAGGTTCAATGAACGTGATTACACAAAATGACTACATAGGACTGTTACGTGTTCAATTCAGTATGGTTGTATCATTGTATCATTACACATTTGTGCATGCGTGTGAGTGTGTTTGTGTGTTTACTATTACTTAACATGACACCAAGAAGAAAGGACAAGGCATAGAGCTGAACAGAATTGTTTCCCACAACTTACCAGCTAACTAAGATATCGTCAGTTTAACTTGAAAGTTAATTTACTGACAGATTCAGGTCATACATTGTATCTTCAAGACATTTAAACAAAGAGTGTTTATCCAGTATCACATTTTGGGCCCCTGCTTTGTTTATAACAGCAATTATACAGCTTAAAAATGTCAGACAAGACAGAAGTGCTAACTTAACATGTATTGAGAAGCCACTCTCTTCATGACAACGTGAATAAAATCTATTCGTAAATAGGGGCAGAGCATTCAGTCATCTCCATACACAAATACATATATGTATTCACTGGAAACCTCACAACCACCCACAGGTCACATATTGCTTGAAGGTGGTCATTTTAAACTATGGTCTGGATATTTTACTGTATTATGGTCTATACCAGCAGCATTTGACTGAAATGGTCTCACAACAAAACACAACACAACACAACACACTTCAGTCTCTAAAAATTCCAGTCCATAATTCACATTACAGGTGGTAAACACTGAGGAGGGCCAATGATTCAAAATCAAAAAGATTTCAAAACATGTGTGTGTGTGTGTGTGTGTGTGTGTGTGTGTGTGTGTGTTTGTGTTTGGAGTCCAGGCCATCTTACTTGCAATCTTCCCCAACAGAAGAGAGGCATCTGTGTGTATGGTTGCATGGTAACATGCAGTGGTTGTGCCGTTTCTCAACGTCCTTTTCTGTAAAACACAAGGATCGTGTTACAGGACTGTTCTCATGTTTGGCCTTTTTTTCTCTTTTCTATACGTAGTTAAGCAGATGATTTTTTTCACACCCTTCTCAAATTCTAGACTATATTTACTCGGAAAACAAACTTAATTCTGTACTCTCCCTGTTGGCCCAAGGGCAAACTGTAATACTTTTGGCAATATCATACACTTATCAAACCTGTTATAGTTTTTCCATAGGACTCGCTGCCTGTCTTTGAATCATAAATGCTGACTATTGCAATTGTACCCACTTGGATAGCAAATTATTTCATAATGCTGGCAAACTCACCACTACTTGAGTGTAAACCCTTTCAGCAAACTCCAAATCTTTGAAGCGAGACTCTACAGGAAAGGTGTAGGTATTGAGCCACTGCAGCAAGGGCATGTCCAGGGCTGTGCCAGCATAGCTGTACTGGGATGCATGAATGTGGGTGTCCACCATTCCTGGCATGAAGAATTCCCTTCAGTGGAGAAAACAGGAAAAAATGGTTTACATACAGTATATCGTTCTTATGGCCTAAACAATAAACTGCCTTCATATCATACATGGATGCATGTTCATCACCTGTATTCTAGTCTAGTCTCGAGAGTGTTGCTTTCTAAATCATTGAAGTAATTACATATTAAGTCCTGTGAACTACTGTGGTATAATTCTATATACCAAGTACTTAATTTACGTATCTTACTTACTGATGCGCCAGTTGAGTGACTTCAGATAGACTGAAGCCAAATTTCTCAGAGTGTTTGTCCACCTCCACACCTTTTTCAATGAAAGCAATCTGATGGCAGAATGCAAATAAAACAACCATTACTGACATAAGACATGATCACAAAACTGCTCTATCATTATTTTATTTGTCCCCAGGATCCTCTAAAACAGAACCTTTCTGTGTACATGTACATTCCTAATTTTTAACCGAGCATGGGAGTCTATTTTCCTATGGGGTTTAACAACATTGTATGAATTTTAATCTCACTAGTTGTATTTTAAGAGGCTACTTCAAACAATCATTAATGTTTTTATGTTTTTTTATGTCTTAAGGTTTAGTTTGGGCCGAATTGTGAAGGTTAGCCAGTAACAGTCTCCTAGGAGACACTTGAGGTATTAAGACACAGACGGCTGTCCAAACTGTGCCAATTAAGGTTCAGTAGTGTCTACAGTGAGCCATAGTTCTTTATGAAATTATAGATAACAGCGAGAGCCATATGCCGAATGTTGAGCCCACGGTTCGGATTTCAAAACTACAAATAACAGAGTTTTTAAATACTTCAAACTAAGACCAAAAGCTGTTTTAGTTTAAAATGTTTTTTTTAAATGTACCGACAAACCTTTCCCTCTCTATCCACTCCCAGGAGCGCATCTTCAAGGACCTCCAAAGCCGTTTCCCGGGTCGAGTGACAAAATGTTCCCCTGAAGACGCGCGCAATTGCGCCGCTGGTTCTGCCGGACTTTTCCATCCTGTTCACCGGGTCGGTGGAGCCGTCGGATTACGCGCAGCAGCGGCGGCGGCGGCGGCGCACGGGCGGCTTTATCCCCGCGCACCGCCGATCACCGCGACTCCACCTGACTGCAAAGACAACCGGCAGCCAATGGGAAGATAGGGTGTGTGTCTGTGTGTGTGTGTTTGGGTTTAAGATCGTTGCGTTGTTATGGTATCGACTGCTAACGAGGTTCCCGGGATCCAGAGTCAGTGGCGGTTTCCAGTTCTGCTTTTGTCCTACAACCGATGGTTTTGGTGCCTTTGGAACTGTGCCTGTTCGATCATTTATCTGCGATCAAAGAGTTAAGTTTCCCATGAGATACAGCGCTGCTGCTCTTGTGCCAATAAAATTAGTTGCTCGCCAGCTTTTATGGGTCAAATAATTTCAGGACAGATGAAGGGACCCTGCACTTGACCCTCTAGCTCTCTATGTGTAAATTTACGTGATGGCATATTTTGATTCTTAAAATTTTGGTGAAAGACAAGTGGAACGTGAGCCACATTGATTCGGTTTTTTAATCTGAAAGAACGAGTTTCATTCCAGCTCAATATTTCGCCAAACTCTGACAACATAAACACTAGTTACTGTCTTCTTGGAAACAGTACTTCAGTTGGTATGACAATGAAACTGTTTCAATATTTCTGATAGAAGGGTGGAGAATAGCTCTCACTCTTGTTGCCTGGGTGTCTGTAACATCAAGACTTATATAGTTTTACTATTACTCAAATTTTTTTTTTTTTTTGGCCTTTACTATGGAGGATGTGAACACAGAAGTGATTCAGACGGGGTCCCTGTCATTCTCACACAGGTATCTATATAGTTCAGAGTAGGTTCAAGTTAAGTTGGACCTTTGAGTTCTTTTGTTTGCATAAGATCATTTTTTGAATCCCTACAGGCTTCAACACTGGCTCCTGGGCATCGTCCAAATGCATTTTGGGTAGTCGGCACTAGAGAGTGAAGGCTATATATAGATACCTTGAAAGAGAACATGCTGTACCATCTGTCTTTTAAGATTGACAGCGGCAGTTCGATGCCCAGACATGCAAGGGTACACAAAATCATATACTTCTTCCTGAAAGTGGAACTGAATTGCACAGTGATTATGAACATTGCTAACACAGCTATAAAAGTTGTCTCCGCATTCTATTTACATTTCAGTATTTTGTATTTTGAGTTGTTACTTGTTCCTCTTTTCCAGTGCAGTGTGACTATGTGCCATAGACTGCTGTAATGTATAAGACTTTTCTTCATATTAAACAATTAGGCAACACATAACATTAAGAGAATGGCAATTATGAGGTAACGAGTTTACAGTGTAATGGGGTAAATTAAAAAAAGGCAATACTTTTTAACATCCACAACTGATTTCCATGGAGACAGAGTATTTTCTGTGTGCCAATCAGTCAGCATGAGAAAATTATAGAATCCACCCATTTTTCTTTTTATATTTTCTTCATTCATTTTTGGACTGATGTTGAGCAGCACACTGAAAAAACAGCAGATCTGCAGTGTGTGGTCTGATAATTAGTACATGTATGTCAATGTAGGTAGATAAAATATTAGTAACACCTTTCAGTGTTCTGTAATACAATTCAGCAACACCATGACAAAGACTGAACATCACATTCCTGATGAGGGTAGAATTTATTGTAGGGCTATTGCTTTATTAGCTTTATTAGCAATATGTACCTGGTAAAATGGCATCTGAGTGTATATTAATTATTGGTATGAAATTACCTCCACAGTCAACTTATAGCAAACCTTGCCAGCACTGGATCTTGTTGCAAATAACATAATGAAGAACTGTAACTTTAAAATAAATATCTTTCAATTCATCACTCCCACATAGTCGATGACAGTTTTTGATTACATCACAATAATTGCAAGACACTATTGTTCATGTGACTACAGGTTGACGAGTGATGAAGTGAGGAAGTGGGAAAAGCAGCTGAAAATAGTTAAGAAAAAACGAGAACTTATACACATTCAAAGACTCTTTTTCTCCCATAAAGATATGATTAAAGATTTGATTACACTACTTTCGCACCATTGAGAAGAATCTCTCACCCATGGCCTACTGTAGTGAACAAATGCGTTAAGAAAACAGGACTTTGGTATTTTACAAACAGTGTGAAATTTGAATGAAATGGGAATTGAAAGTAGTAATTATCATCCTGCAAGCAGTGCAGAGCAACTCTCTGCACACTTAATCATATCTTGAATGGATGTCCTAAAGCACTGGGAGAAGGCCGACACAGGTGGAGGCATGACGAAGTCTTCACGTAAATTGCCAAGGTGGTGGACCTGCAGAGGGTCCAAGCCGACAAACATCAGGCATCACCTCCCAGATTTTCCAATTTCCTAAGAGAACATGTTAAGGCTCCTAACGTAAGAACAATTGCCAAGAATCTGTTCTCCATTCTGCATCAAACTTCTGACTGGGAGATGCAAATGGATTTTAAAAAGAAGCTTGTCCTCCCGGAAGACGTTGCTGTAACCTCACTCTGACCAGATATGAATCTCCTATTCAGGAGCAATATCCCAAGAACTGAAGAAAGCTAAATACCAGGACTTGATTAACAAGGCTCTCATCTAAGGATGGAGTGTGGCCTGTATTCCCCATCAAAGTTGGCTGCTGCAGTTTCCCAGCAACATAATTGTGCTATTTCCTTCATAATATTAGCTTGGAACCCAAATATCTGAGGAAAGCCACTAGGGAGATAGCTTCGGCAGTTAGAACCCTTCTGCAGGCGAAGGCTAACGTCTCTTCGTTGCCCCACTCAGGCGAAGTGTACAGGCTGATTTGCGAAACACCAGTGACCCTGAGATACCTGCTGAAGATGCGCAAGGGTTCCTTACAATGCGAGTGCTCTGACCATCCTTTCTCCAAAGAATACCACCCTGTGAAAATATTTGCATCAGGAGTCCACCCTCATTTGGATAAATGGGGGTGGACTAAATATTGCAGTCCCTAAAACAGTTAAATCTGCACCTTTATAATACAGTTTCAACAAAAAAAAGATTATTTAATGAAGGTGGGATTTATTGGAGGGCTGTTGTGTTAGACTTTATCTGTTGATATGCAACCGATTATGACTATCTGGTCATAACTGGAGATTTTAACATTCACATTGATGATCTCAAAGACAATGTAATTACTGAATGTGGTCTATTTGAAAGAGCCCACTCACATTCAAGGACAAACACTAGACTTGGTTATCAGCAACGCTGTTGATGTTTGTCAACACTATTCTAAATACCTCTCTGACCATTTCTGCCTTTTCTTTGATATGCTGGTTTCTCCTGTTACCCTAACAAGTTCAGTTTCTATCCCCAAAAAAATGCTAATAGTCTTTTCATTGAAGATGTATCTGTGTCAGTAAGCCTGTCATCAGACTCTGTTGATATGCTCTTCGATCATTTTCACTTTTAAACATTTAACTTTGATAATGCCATTGACCGTGGAGAAATACCTCGGCTGTCACAAGTAAGAAAGGGACTGCAAAGGGAGAAAAAGTAATCTTTTTTAGGGAAACTCATAAATGCTTTCATCTCTAATAGGCTGGACTACTGTAAGTGCTGCTGCTAGTTTATAAATCAGTTAATAATATGGGGCCAAAATACATTTATGACCCTCTTGATGTATATAAACCAGTAGGGGTCTTAGATCTTTAGGAACCAGGTAAAAAACCCGGTGAAGCTGCTTTTAGCCACTGTGCTGCACAAAGACAGAGCAAACTTCCTGATGTTAGATGTGCCCCAAGTTCAGCCACTTTCAAATCTAAATTTAAAAACTATTTCCCTGTGACTTCAATTGATTAGTTTCTCTACAGCAATGAAATTTGTTTTTGTTTTTAATGGTTGTTGTTTTTCAGCATCGTTGTAATACTTGCTTTTTCCATTGCAAAGCACTTTGAATTGCCTCGGTGTTCAAAATGTGCTACATAAATGAAGCCACCTTGCCTTTCCCATCAGTTTTAGTTGAGTATAAATATAAATCTAGAGAATGTGTGACGGGATCTATTAACAGTCAGCTCCTGACATCCTCCGTTTCTACTTTAGTGCTGCTGAATTATCTTGGAGTTTTTTTCTTTGAACTACATGGACAATGACATTACCGCTACCATCATTACATTAAAGTCAAACCAGCAACATTAGTTTATTTGCATCAGTTACTTTGATTATGGTCACACATTAAAACTGTACATTGATTAGAAAACTTGTTTAGTATATATGTTTAAAAAATAAAAATGTCAACTTGATTTAAGCCTCTTACTTTATTTCATCTTTAAGATTAACTCTGGATACATCTGGGAGCACAGCAGACTTTTGTGTTTTCTTTGGACCTGAATCACTGTCAAAGTCTTCATCATCCTCATCTTCAATGTTACCAAAGTCATCGTCATCATCATCATCATCATCATCACTGTCCATGTCCTTCTTCCGTCTTTCACGTCCCTTCTTTTTCTGTTCATCATCTTCTTCTTCTGGCTCATTCTTATCCAGATGTGAGTTTACCCTACACAGTGAGATCAAGTCAACATGAGGCTGATTAAGATGTTTTCATGTTTACTCGTACTCTTACAGAGTAAGGTGAAAAGAATCTCTCAAGCTTTGTTTCAATGTCCTGTTGTAACCAAAGTAGTAAATACAATAACACCTGGGAATTACCTGATACTAAAATGTTTAATTAAAACAATTTGTTTGAAGGGTATATGATGGTGATGTATAGACTGAAGCTAAGATGCTGTGAGTTTAGTGTTTTCCAAGAACCAGGTGTAATGTATCGTGTTCTCCACAAGGTTGCAGTGTCGCAGTAGAATTTACTGTAGGTGCTTGATGAAAAATACAAAGACCAACTTCTTTTAATGAATGTAATTTTATGCTGCCTCCAGATGAAGAACACATGCACACATATAGATTGATTTTCTCAATAGCAAATAAGTTGATAATTTATGGAAGGTCAGGAAAAAAAAAAAAGCTTCATAGTCATTAATCATTTGTATGTGTTATTCTGGACATGCACACAAACACGCCCACACTCGAAAGCAAAGGACTACTCACGGAATAATAATGTCCTCTTTCTTCCCACACTTGCAGCAGATCTCTAGCTGGAGCGAACAGAGCTTACAAATTATGTGATAGGCATCCTTCACAGTCTTTTGAGAACATTTGACACTGAAAGAAGAAAACATGAACGCAAAAAATGTCATTAATTCTCACAGTACGAAACACCAGCAAAGACTGCACGAGTCTGACTGTTACATTCATCAGCTCAGCCGATAAAGCGGATGTTTGCTGTGCAACATATACAAGAAATTAGGAGTTTTGCTGAGAATTGATGCTGCCATCTGGTTTTACTACGAGCACAAATGTGGCAGAAAAATTTATCCAGTCAGACAGGTTTTACTTTCCAGAGGCTATTTTAAAATCAAGCTGATTCTGGGTCAGAGATTTTGGGAGCAGACATTTCTTATGTGGCCTAATCAGAAGCAAAAAAAAAATCCCTATGTGTTAATAATAATAATATGAAAAGGGGAAAAAACCCCAGATGTTGTGAACCTGTAACCTTGATAAATGAACACACTGATTCATAAAGTGATAAGTTTAATTAATTCTGCATTGCTCGTCTTGCTATTCCACACTATTACTTGCTTGTCTACTGTAAGACATGAGATCAGTTCAGATGTGTGAAGCCATGAGCAGTTTTGAGAAAATTTCCTGTTTCAAGATTAAAGTGTGCGATGCCCAGATACACTCACCACTTTCGGGGCTGTGTTAGTGGCTTGTATTTGTTGTACTTGACTTTCCACTCAAGAACATCTTTACAGTGTTGACAGAGCCCATCGTGGATCTTTGATTTTGCCTTCTACAATTGAGATCACATAAAGAGAGACGTGGCGGAGAGGTTATAATAATATTGTTGTAACATAGCTTTGACAAAGGAAATACATTATCGTTGACAGTAATCATGACAGAAGTCAAAAAAGTCCCAATGTTTGAACAACAAAAAAAAATCTTAAATGTCCACACACCTTCACTTGTACAGTCGCTCCATACTTGTCGTTTTTGTAGGCGGTGGTGTTTTGATGCTTCTGGCCCCGCGACCGAGACACATTACCTTTCTGAGAACTCATCTTGTTTTACAATTTTTTAGTTACACATGTTATGTTGGACTTCAAATCCAACAACCATGCTAGGAGCGCACTAACCCGGAAGAGCTACCGATGCGTCATGAAACGTCACTGAGGTCAAAACGGGAAACGGCCACTTTTTCTAATGAATAAATGAATAAATAAATAAATTTAAATAAACAATAAAAGGATCTGTTTTGAGGCAAAAAAATGGGGAAAAAAACCCAACTTTCTTTTAGATGCCTACTAAAATGGGTAAAAGTCAATGACCTCATCTGCTAGGACGTTGTTACCTCTCGACCGATACTGATTGGACCGCGCCCCGCGATAGTAACCTCCTATTGGTTCCGATGGACATCGATCACCGCCTTAAGCCCCGCCCTGCGGCGTGGAAGAGGCACGCCCGTAAATATCGACGCTCGGCGCCCATTGGTGGACTCGCTTCGTCGCCCCCTCCGCCATTCGTCCGCGGAGCTGTCAGTCACCGCCTCCCCCTCGCAAGTCAAGAGAACAGGCAGAGGGACGTTCACAACCGACGCGCTGCCGTTCCTCAGGCTGGTGCCGCTGCCCTGAGCCGCCTGTTAAACCCCGACGGATGTGTGACAGGAATCCACTGCACCTTTGACCTTTATTTTTTCCCCCGAATTACACCCATGTCGCTTTTCAGCCGTACAGACTTGAACGTTTTGACCGAGTCGACCTCGTTATCATTCAGGACCGTATGTTGAGAAGACCGAGCGGAGGGGGAAAGAACCGACTTGCTCTGGGAGGCTGCCTGGACCCGGAGACGAGCAGCGACTAGCTAATAGTAACCCGCGGCTGCGGTGCCAAGCAGGGATCTCCACGCTCAAAGTGACATCGCTGGCGAACGGGACGCGGACCAGAAGGATAATCTGGACCAAGATAGTCTCTGTCAATCTCCCGTCGTCGAGAAGAAGATAAATTTAGTTGGCTAGGCGCGAATAAAACACCTGACTACGGCGGCGCTGACCGACACTTCCACCTGAAAACGGAAAGGAATAAAAACAAGACCAGCGTCCAGCCGCCTTCCAGGTAGTGTTGTTGTCACTCACTCATTCAGTGTAGATAAGAAACACACGTTGCGTGTTTGGTGTTGCTGGCTAAACACCCTCGGCAATAAATTTTGTCTGTCATCTGGAAATCAAACCTACACGAACCAGACTAGAGATGGTAATCTATCAGAAAACATTGCACCACCATTTTACAGTAAACGGGTTCCCTCCTGTCTCCACGGCTGAGGGATTATGGACCGTTTTGGGGGAATATGGGGGGAAACAGATAGCGTCGATTTCGTATTTTGCCCCTTTGTGCTCCTTTTTGAGATGTCACAACATCTTGCACTAGATTACAGAAGCATCCACCCCAGATCACCTCGGGTAGAGCCAGCTGTTCGTATGAATGGCACCAGACGTAATTAAGGTGAATGGAAGTCACCTGCGTGTAATATAGATGCCACGAGGGATTTTTAGGTTTTAATACACTTGTATTTGTGGAAAGTGCAACTGCTGCTCAGCCAGTTGTCCTGTCAAACTCTACCAGGAAGACAAACAGCCGCTCCAAACAAATCCATGACAAAGTTGTTGAAAAATATCACGGGAATGATACTCAAACTTTCCCAGACTATGAAAATCCCTCATAGCGAAGTATGAATAAATGTAAAGGAAGAAAAACAGCATAACTGCTAAGTGTAGTTTAGACTTTGATAATGCCAATCAATTAAGCATGCAAGAAGAATCCTGGTGGTGGAGGCCACCAAGAAGCCCATGCCAAGGTCTGTGAATGGGATGGGAGATGGGCAACAACTGTTTTGTGGGTCATTGGTCATTCATAGCTGTACAGGGTTAGGTCACTGTTTAAAATAAATAAATAGATAAAATCTCTCACATGACCCCTTGGCTAGTGTTTGACAGAGATATTAATAGGCCATGCGGGAGTATAAAATAAAGGGGAAGAAGGTTCCAGAGCGTTAGACCGAAATTGAGCGTTCTTGTCTCCCAGCTTTTGGTATAAGCCAAGCATTACACATTACCAGAATCCCATAATCTCCATGTTTAAGCTGTGGTGGCTATATTATGCTATTAATTGCTTTTCTGCAGCAGGACCTGGAAAGCTTGTAGAGGATAAAATGTAAGAAAGTATCATTATGATGACATATCCTGGGGAAATGGTTGCTGTAGACTGTTAGAGAATTGCCACTTTGGAGGGGTTTTCTCTCCTGTAGGACACTAGCTACTAACATTAAGCCAAACCTGCACAGCAATAGTTTCACATGTTTTCAATGTTATGGAGTGCCCAAGTCCAGACCAGAGTCCAATCAAGAATCTATGGCAGGACCTGTAAACAGGTGTGGCCATAAAACTTGACAGAGCTTTAAAAAATGTTTTCAGTAAGTGCTTTGTATCGCATTCACATTTGCACAAAGCATGGATCTACTTGCAGAGTTGTAACAGCAGGATGTCATGTCTTACTTCTAGCACTGTCATACACATATAATTCTCCACACAGTGTCATAACCTGACATTATGATCAATTTCTCCATATTCAAAAGTCATGTAGAGTTAAGAAGGGTCAAATTACAAAGCACCCCTGAAACAAACAAACGAAAAATCACTTAAATGTACTAGGCATTCCTGGACAACATTTCTTGATCAACCAGTTTCGGTGTCACCAAATCAAGCTCTGCTGATATTTCCAGTGCTGGCTGTTGCAATTCAAATGCACCTGGAATATCTAAGAGGTAGCCTTGGGTGCAGGTTAAGAGGCAGGGTGAAACAAAAAAGCATTTTAAGTCAATACTGTCTAAGTGGTTGTGGTGCCTTGAAGGCGGACAGAACAAACACTAAATCAAGGAGAGGACTATTTCTTTTTTATAATCCTGGGTGAAGAGGGGCATGTGTGCTGGAGATGGAATGGATAGCATATTGAAAAAGGAAAACTGCAGGATTCTGGCTCTTGCCCCCAGAACTGCCCCCCTTTCCATTCAACAAAGACAAGTGTTTATAATCTCCAAGATAACATCATTCAAGAGCTGTATGCCACGAATTTGCTCTTTTGGTGTGTTCCTTGTGATCAATCTGCAGGGGATGCAGCGACAAACTAGTTTTTCAGCTCAAATGTTGTTGTTTAATGAGATTATGTTTTCTTTATTCGTTTGTTTGTTAGGCCATTCTTTCATTTAATCTACTAATGAAATGTATTTGTTGGTTTTAACCATTCTCACTCTCTCTGTCACAGCGTTTAAAGGATGAATCACTTATCCTTCAGCGAGCTATGCTGTCTGTTCTGCTGTCCACCATGCCCTAGTAAGATTGCATCTAAGCTGGCCTTCCTGCCCCCAGAGCCTACCTACAGCCTCATGTGTGATGAGAGTGGCAGCAGATGGACGCTGCACCTCTCTGAGCGTGCTGACTGGCAGTACTCAGCCCGGGAGAAGGACGCCATTGAGTGTTTCATGACCCGCACCTCAAGAGGGAACCGCATTGCCTGCATGTTTGTCCGCTGCTCACCCAGTGCCCGTTACACGCTATTATTCTCCCATGGAAATGCTGTAGACTTGGGCCAGATGAGCAGTTTCTACATTGGCCTGGGTTCAAGGATCAACTGCAATGTCTTCTCATACGACTACTCTGGTTACGGGGCCAGTTCTGGGAAACCCTCGGAGAAGAACCTGTATGCCGATGTAGATGCCGCCTGGCAGGCACTCCGGTCACGGTAAGTAGAATTTATGTAGGACGGAGGGGAATTTGGGGTTGGGGTTGCATGAGAGGAAGGACGGAGTTATCAATTAGTGTGATGAATGCAGTGATATTAGGGTAATTGAAAAACACACAAATTCTGTTATTGATCTTTATAGGAGTGGAGACATAAGCGTCACAATTGTGGCTCCTATGTGCCAGGCATTCAGAACATGCTAATTTGGGACAGCATCTATAATTGGAAAGTTAAATAAACCTAAATGGTAATGTAGATGAAGCTTGACAACACTGGATGATTTGGATTTGAAACCACATCTTGAAGGGAAAAAAAGAAACACGCACACAAAAAGAAGGCAATAAAAGTTAAAACCTTCCGCTACAGTGGATGATAACAGTTCTGTCCTGAATGGTTCTTAATATTTTTCATCTAAATATTGCAAAACATAAACTAGGCTGTCAACAGTGTAAACAGTGAGGAAAGAGCCATTTTAATTGCAACTCTCTGTTCATGTCATTTTCATTGACAGCTTTGGTTGTAGGAGATAATGTTGAGAATAACAAAAACAACCTTTCTTGGTTTTCTCGTGCTGAGTATGTCTGCAGTGATTGCTAAATTAAACGGGGATCGTTGAAATGAAAGCAGATTTAAAAAAAAATTGGGGGAAAACGGGCAAATGAAGACTGATACGGAAAATCCCAGGGACATGAAGGCATAACAAAAAGAGCGAGAGTACGAAGATGTGAAGAGTTGGCACAGGGAGCTGGGCGGAGGGATGATTAGATTCGACCTGATAAAACCATGGGTGGAGATGATAAGGAATGGAAGTTTACTTAGGATGACATGGTGTTCTTGTAGGCGAGAATAAAGAGTGTGGTTTCTATGAACATGCTTGCCAGCCATATGTAACTCTGAGTGGGTGCTCTGCTGCATTTTTTTTTTTTCGCTCTACAGTCTCACATTTTTGGCTAGTATTGACTTTCACTGATTGGCAAGGATCTGTATATATTGGTCAGTATCCCTGATTTTTCAGCTGATAAAACACACTTATTCAATGATTCTTGTTAATAATGCCTGCATTACTCTATATAATGGCTTTGTCATGGCAATGACACAATGTTGACCTCATGGTTTTTACAGTGCACATGGCCTAGAAATTAGCTGTTGAATTCCCACTCCTATTACGGTGCAGTAATTCATCTAATTTAAAAAAAAATAAATAAATAAAATTTAGATAGATAGATAGATAGATAGATAGATAGATAGATAGATAGATAGATATTTACAAGTCAGCTCCTGAGGAGGAAAAAAATTCTAATTTTGTCATCCTGTTTTCCAAATTTTCTAAATACATTTTCTCAGCTTCTGTCCCTTCCCTTAGATATGGCTTTTCTACATGTGAGAAATGTTGATCATTCAGTCCGTCTAACCTCATGTCCCTTACTTCCTCCCATCTATGTTTAAGAACCTCTAACTGTTGCCTTACAACCTCTCAGTATCTCCTTTTGTCCTTCTATAATGCTATGGACATTATCATTGGGGCTGCATTGCCAAGCAAGCCTCTTTATTGGGAACCCAAAAACATCCAGTACTGAAAACTGAAAAAAACAAAACAAAACAAAACTGAAACTGGGGGGATTGAAATAATTAGTTAAGTAATTTATGAGTCAAGCAACAGGAAATTGATAACTATTCTGATGATCACATATTTGTCATTTCTCAACTAAACATTTGACCATTCCAACTGCTCAGATATTTTATATGATAGTAAATTAAGCATCATTATCATTTCTCACTATTTTTTGACTTTCTAAGGAGAAAATGTTTGACAGTGGATGAATGAAAATGTGTCCATCATATTTGTGCATTTTCATTTATGTGGATGAGGAAGAAATAGGTTTATGCAGTAGGCCAATAGGATGTTTCTGCATACTTCCTGTTGGAAGACAAACAAATGACTAAGAGCGGAAAGGGAGAACACTCTGGAAAATGAATGAAGGCTGGAAGAAAAGAGCCATGGCAATGTAAATGAACCACAAAGAGAAAAGCTGGGCTTCTAGTGTGGAGCTCTCCTCCTCTGTCATTGCTGATGTAGATGTATGTTCCCTGTGGTAAATGATGATGTTGGCACTGCAAAGATTTCAAACTGCTGATGGATAACGCTGTTAAAGCTGCTGCAGACAAATTGTTACTGTTTCTTAGAGATTCAAAACAAATGTCAGTGACTGTCATTTCTTCTTTTACATTTTACACCACCTACCACTTCATAGAATGTCCTTCTGTAAAGAAGGACCTTTAAAATAAGGAAGCTGGCAAGTTAAACAGGAAATCCTTGGTCATAAAGGTTCTGCATACAGGAAATGGTCCACTGCTGTGAAGACGAACCGGCTTTTCTGGTGGCCAGGCACTGTGTATGTGTATTTGTATGTGTTTAATTAAACAGCCTTTTACTTTGGTGTTATAACCTCTCTATCACTGATGTTGTCAATTTAGCATGCTTCATTTTCAGGAATGCATTACAAAGTTTTACCAAAGCTTTAGTTACAATGTTAAATGTGATAGAAAGTAAAAGGAGAAAAAAAAGCATAAGAAAGGCCATCAGGGCAGTCTGAAACACATTCTTTGTTTTGTTTTTTCTTTCTGTACACAGCACCAGACTGTCTCAAAGAGAAAGTAGTACTCCCAGCTGCTGTTTTTCCGCTCCTTGTCTAATTTCCTTTTTCGTTTTATCCCCCTTTTTCAGCTTACTTTTCTGTTGATACAGTGAGGAATCTCCTGCTTCCACACATAGCTGTGACCAGTGCAGAAATGAGCTTTATCAAAATATGCTTGGTGATTTATGTGTTGGGGAGGACCTGCTAATGGCAGTACTTGACATGAGTTCAAACCCTAACTATAGGCTATTCCTTATTATTTAAGCTCAGTTATATAGTTTAGATGAAAGTTGGCATGTTATGGCCCATTTTTCCTATCTGTATTATACATGAAATTTGACCCAGGCTCTGTATTTACAGTTTTTATTTTTTATTTAGTTTTTTTGACAACAACTAATCATTTATATGGTTTTAATCATCTAGTTTCCACCAGGGAAGTTATTTGTAAGGAGTAATTCATACTTTAACCGTAATAGTACGCAGATCTCTAAAAAGGATTCCTTCATTAATACCCATTTTTTAATTTTATTTTTTTATGATTAATTCCATCATAGTGTGACTGAGTGCATCCTGCATGTGATCACATGTGACTCTGTTCAGTAAAATAGTAGCTGATTTTCTGAGTGCGCAGCATTTCTCCTTGAATAACACTAAGTTTATAGTGCATATCCATAATGGCAATAAATAATTTGTCAGGGCCAACTAAACTTGCACTTTGGTCAGATGGGGTGGCTATTTAGCCGCTGGTGTTACTGAAGACTCTGGGGATGGAATAGCTGTAAAACTGTTTCTATACCTGAAGTTAATCAGCTGTTTTTTTTTTTTTTGGGGGGTTGTTTGTTTTTTTTTTTTTTACTAAAAGGCAGAGGAGGTATTGACAAGCCCGTGGTCTCAGGCACTGTATCATATGGCCTTGTGGGTGAATCAGGGAAAAAAAACTCTTCGAAATAAGATTAGAGGTTAACAGAAACAAGGAAATAACTATACATTCAAGAAGCCATTGCTTGCATGCTGTGTGTCCCATGCCCAGTAGTCTCATGGTGAACAGTCATGCTCCACAGTGAAATTGCAGACCGAGTTCCCTGTTGCTCTCAAAGTAAAGATGAGTTGAACACAGTTACATGTCTTTGTGCTTGCTGTTCTTTCTGGCCGGTGTTATGAATTCAGACAGTTGGAATTATGCTGTCTATTAGCACACAGTCACTAAAAGTGTCAGGTCTGTGTACGATGCAGGTCAGGGGGCGATGAGGTAATTCAGAGTTTTAGGATTTAGCTTTTGTTTGGTATTCTTCTCACTGTTGTCAGTTTCTTTTTGAAGGAGATAAGTGTATGAATGTCACACTTGGATACTGTATGCCACAGAGAGGAGATGCAGGACACTGAGGTATATTCACATATGGTTGGTTTTCTAATCCACAGCAAAAGCCATGGAAACAGTAAGGCTAAACATATAATATATGTATTGTCACTGTTAGAGCATCTGACCCCCCCCCTCCACACATGTCATGTCAATGGTGCTGGCCATATTTCATCAACACAGCCAGCTTGTCATGACATTTCTTTTGGGGACCCTGTTATAATCATGCCACTGTCACTCTGAACAATGGCATATGGTGACCTCCTCATTTGTATATGTGAGAACAAGGCTTGACTTAGAATTTAAACTTTTAAAGAAAACCATACATCTGGGACTTTATGAAGTCTAAAAAATGGACACCGATGGGCTCTCAAATGGTTAAAAGGGACTGCAGCTTGATGTAATAATGTGAGTGTGGCTATTTTTATGGTACGCAAATTACAAAAACATCCTGTTTTGGCCATTCTACTTTTTTCATTTAAAACCAAAAACTTTGCTATGTTAGATCCCCTAAATCCGTTTGCATACTTTCTTCGGCTTAACCCAACGCCAAGCTTCAGTTTGTGGTTTGAATAACCTCGATCTCTGACAACAACCTCACTGCTTCCTTTATTTCCATGTCAGCGTCTCCCTTGTCTGCCTGTGAGCGCTCTGCTGTCTCTCCATTCACGGTATTATGTTAATGATCCTGCTGTCAGAAATGATCCTGCTGTCAGGTTGCTAGTCAGTCACTAGAATTAAAATGTAGGACTTAAAGGCTCATACCTGAGCAAAAAATTACAAGTTAAGAATGGTGTTTTGGTTTGTTTGTTTGTTTGTTTGTTTGTTTTTTAAAGTAGAAAATGTGATGGAATTCTTGTTCAAAATTTAATGAATATTTTTGGCCTAGTATACTTTTCCATTTTCGTATGCATTTCTGCCTTTTTGACTCTGCTGTCCGTGTCTGATGCTTTTCGCGCTGTACCAGATTCATAATTGACTGCCTGTGTGATAGAAAAAGGATACAACCCAGCCCTTTTGACTCTGCTGAACATGAATCAACTAGATTGTACTTATCACATCAAAAGGCCTCTCTGCATGGCCTCACACTAGTTGGCTGCCTACATCCCTTGTGCATGTCTCATGTTAGATCAGACACGCAGCCTGAAGAAAGGAGTGGATCTCATCTCTCTCTCACTGTCTCTGCTTTTTGCACTTTGTTAGTGTCTTTTTTTCTGATTATTTGACATTTTAAACACAACAGTTCCTGACTTCTCCTGCCCCTGTTTCGGTTTTCTGTGTCATCTGATCTTTTTCCTTTTATGATGCAGCAGTCAGCAAATACACCTTCTCCTGAGTGTTGACAATTGTATAGGCTTCCTTTGCTGCACTCCAGTCATATGACATAGGGCAGCCACCTTTCTCTCTAACTATCTAACCACAGCAGCTGAGCAAGGCACACTGACACTGTTCTTTTTTCAGCCATGGTGGATTAGGCACTCCCTTCACCTGAGCAGGGAGGGGTCTGATCAGTCACTTGTATGAGACAGTGGGTTTACACACTCATGTCTTGCCCCTATTATCATACAAAGTATTACGCATACTAACAGAGGAATGTGCCAGGTCTCCTATTTGTTGCACAACATTAAAAGAAATCAAGCATGAGAAAAGTATACAGTTTGTTGACTAAACAGTTACCAAACCGATGAAAGCTGTTAGCTCATTTCCTTTGTGTGTGTGTGTGTGTGTGTGTGTGTGTGTGTGTGTGTGTGTGTGTGTGTGTGTGTGTGTGTGTGTGTGTGTGTGTGTTTTTACTACAGAATGGCTAAGTTTCATTTTCTTTTCCCTCTGAGATGGAGGTGGGCCAGCATTCAGTCCTGCTAAGTCTGATATTGAGCTGTAGCCTAGCAACCGATTTCCAATGAGCTTTCAGACCAAGGACTTCCCACACTGTTGGGGGGGGCAGTCACTTCCTGGTCAGTCAACTGTTTTTCAAATCAAAATGCCATCCATCTTCTCAGATGTTCAATAGTTTGGAGAAATGATCACAAGCATGGAGCGCAGGGAAGCAACCCACCATTGATTGTTTACTTTTCATAACTTGAAAAGTCAGTGGCAGTTGTCCTGATGACGCCTGTAGACAAAAGGCTGCTGTGTATGTTATGTCAGCTGGGTGGAGTGCAATTACTCACCTGACTGTACAACCGAAACATGATGCCTGCTGGTTATATACTTTTTGTACTCACATCTTGATATTTAATTCATTCTTATTTATGATTTCAAATGTTTGTGTTGGTATTGAGCTACAAAGAGCTCTTAACATTTTATTTTCATGAAATATCTAAAAAGGCTGGTATTCAATTTAAGGACATAAGTTAAAACATGCATCAGAGAACTTTAGTGAAGGATCCCCTTGCTGTGGAGCAATTTCTAATCTCTTAAACGTCCCTGTACATATGTTCAGGATATCCTAAAATGTGTTTTAGTCATAGTGACTGCTATGGGGTGAGAATATTTTTGGTCTTCAGAAAGCAAGAGGTGGGCAGCCAAGAGGTGGGCAGCCAAGAGGGAGGGAGAGACAGAATAGGGGAGCGAGGGAGGATGTGATGCATAATAGATTGGATTTGTGTCAGGGGTCTAAATTGATGAAGGATTGGGGGAGGGGTGTAACCATGGAGCATGGCTGGCTATGGCTTGCTGAGGTCTATTCAAGCTGAAAAGCAAATGGATTAAATTGTAGACTAGTGATAGTGGGTCTGGGGGGTTGCATCTTGTGTGGATCTGGGTTAGTCAAAGCCTGTCATGGTGCTGTTTTTAACAAGAGTGCAGCTGCAGATCTGCACTGCAATTGTCCTCCCCTTTGCATGGCCTTTCTTGAAAGTGTCAGGAAAAGCCAAAGCAGTTCTTCTAAAAGTGCCTAGATAGCGGAGTGGGAAAGCGGTTAGAGTGACGTTGTTGTAGCTAGCGTGTCACGCATTCAAGCCTTGCATTTTTCATTGCGTTTATATGCATGTCCTGCGCTAACCTGGATGCCAAGTCAGGTTTAAGGACAGCCCTGCCACATTTACCATTCAATATCCTTCTGATATGTTTCTGAGAAACATTAAGCTACATCAGAAAGCATCATCTTTTTACTATGTACAGTTTGTGCAAAGACTACTCTTCACTATCCTTCATCTCTCTCTCCAGCAGCTACATTATGTTTTGCCACTGAGATAGGCTCTCAGTCCATGAATTGTGTACATCATAGTCAGCCAACTTTGGGAGTTAATGGTGCTGTTAACAGCTCAGCACCCAGCAGTCTGCAGTCACTTTCCCATGTTGCGCTGGTATTTTCACCCCTATTTATACTGAAGATGTGTCAGCTGGCTCGACACACCAATGGTAAACAGATCCTATACTCCTCCCAAGGACTGTCTACAAACTAGAATGTGTCCCTGTAAGTACATTTCCATGTTCTTTCTTAAGTGATTGTGCCTGTACTTGAGTCTGCTGCCCCTTGTAGCAGTAGATCTACATTACTGCAGATAGTTCCCTTGCAAAGTGTGTGTGTGTTTGTGTGTGTGTTTGTGTGTGTGTGTGTGTGTGTGTGGTTAATATTATACTAATAATAATCATCTACAGCAGAGTAGAGTGGTGTCAGACAGGTGCTCATATATTGTTCATCTGTGTATTATAGTAGTGTGATGGCAAAGGCTATAATGATAAGACTGTAATGTTAGTGTTCCTAATTTTAATAATGGAGTAGAGCAGAGATGTTGTTAGGTTGGTTGTGGCTGTTTTACTATGCACTATCCATCAGTGCAGTGGTAGACAGTGATGCAGTGTGCTCAGACTAGCTTTCAGGTCGTCAGCTGACTGCTTGCTTGCTTGAGTGGGTCACGTTCTCCCTAATCAGCTGTGGAATGTCTTCTCTTCCTCCTCCCCCCCTTTCTGTTTCTCCCTCACGGTCAATCCAGTATCAGAGTCTTCGTAGCCCTCTATCTGCTTGTTTTCCTCTTACACCGCCTCCTCCCTCCTGAATCACAAGATTTCAGTGGTGGTTGTCTCTGTTCAGCTTCTGTGAAAAGTAGCATAAAGCCACTGAACCTTGGCTCTACCACATCATAGTGTGCTTGTTTTAGGAAGGCCTTTAATCACTGATGTCGGTGTGGCGTGATGTTTCAGCCAATAATAGAGTAGGATCTGTATATATGTAAGTCTGTATTTGCACACAGGTGCATGTTTGTGTGTGGAGCAGCATGCGAGGCAAATTAGAGAGTGATGGGAGACTAATTGGCAGTGTGAGTATATTTACTACGTGAGGGGAAAAAGCAGACTTTACCTGGAGAATTTTTGGTTTTGGCAAGTGTAACTCTAAAACAAATCATTTAATTCCAAAATATGGCATTTTACTTTTTCTATTTAGACAGCTAAGCTTACTTTTTATAATTCACAAAAGTCCACACTTGACACCTGCCAGCCTCTGGTGGAGCACACAAAATGTACACAAATATGTCTGACTACCAGCAGTGTAAACACTGTTTATGAGCAGCGATGGCTTGATATTCAGATAAGCTGTGTCCTTCTCACAGGTACGGCATCCGGCCAGAGAGCGTAATTGTGTACGGCCAGAGCATTGGCACCGTGCCCTCCGTCGACTTGGCTTCTCGCTACGAGAGTGCTGCAGTCGTTCTCCACTCTCCGCTTACCTCTGGCATGAGAGTGGCTTTCCCTGACACAAAGAAGACCTACTGCTTCGATGCCTTCCCAAAGTGAGTGCACTCCATGGAGGGATGACTTCCACTGAAAGGCACACAGCCTCTATGTCTCAGTTATAATGTATCAAGTATATATGCATTTAAAAAAAACAACCACTGTGTGACTGAATCAGTGAAAAAACAAACACACAAATTTTAATGTGTCAAATAAATTCAGCAACTGATTTTAATCTTAATGATTCACAGAGTCAATGAGTCACAGCACTTAAAAATAAAATATTCTCAATCGCTCCCTCTGGGGGCTAGTCTGAAAACTAACTATGCTCCCATTCTTTTTTTTGATAAATATTCAGCACTTTTTGTCAGTTTTTTTTTGTAGTGATTATAATTACAATACCTGCACACATGTTCCAATTTTTCTGTTTATCTTCATGTAGTGTCTGTATTTTGATATCCCTGCCTAACTCCCCTTCTCTTATTTTCTCATTTCAAAGTATTGACAAGATTTCCAAGGTAACATCACCAGTTCTGGTGATCCACGGTACGGAGGACGAGGTCATTGACTTCTCCCATGGCTTGGCGCTGTATGAACGCTGTCAGCGCCCCGTGGAGCCGCTCTGGGTGGAGGGGGCTGGACACAATGACGTGGAGCTATATGGACAATACCTGGAGAGGCTCAAACAGTTTGTTGCACATGAGCTAGTTAACTTGTAGAGGAGCTGGAGATACAGGTGGAGAGGGAAGAAGAGAAGAATGCAGTCATTTCCAGAAAAGGATGGATGATGATCAAGGGGTTTAGTTTTCTTTTTTTTTTCTTTTTTTTTCCCTCCCTCATGAAGTAATGCAGGTAGAAGTGGCGTTTGTCTGTGTTGTACTGACGTTATGGTGGCTGACCTCTCATTATCGATTACCTCTCCTTCTTTGAGCTCCAGTTTGCCAGGGCCTGGGGGCCTGTCAGTACCATCCACTCCACATGCTGCAGCTGTGAACTTAAAACTACCCATCATTTTGTTTTGCTTTTACATTTTCTTTTTATCATGTTGAAAATTGCACAGACAACATACCATGTGTATATGCAATAATGTGTGTGTGTGTGGGTGTGTGTGTGGGTGTCACATTTTTGCTGCCTTTTGAGAAGGACATGGTCCATAGTTCTTAATCAAGACCTCTAGTCAACTCCTGAGGCTTTTGAGGTTCTAAGAAAACATCCTTGCTACAAGCTGGATGGGACCATAAGGGGACCTGACGCTCAATAATCCAACTGTACACAATCTGACTTTGAGGTCAGGTTTGGTTCTACACAATGCAGTCACTACGAATTTCTCTTTTTTTGGGGGGGGGTAATTTTTATTATTTTTTTTATATTATACATGATATTTGCACGTATCAGCTGTCACTGAAGAACCGTAGAAGACAAATTGACCTATTTACCTAGCTGTGCCAGTGTTGCCAAATGTTTAGTATAATATATTGCAGAGACTTAGACACACAAAGAAGTGAACGTTGTACAAATAATACCTAGAAACAACTCCAAAACTCTGTCGTAGTTGTCAAATGGTAAATTTGAGTTTGCATTCTTTTAAAAGAATATGATGCAAGATGGGGCTCTGTCAGCAGCTCATGTTGCCAGTTAAAAGGCTGCTGAGTCTGTATATCACTGACCAATAAAGTGTGGGTTATTTCCTCAAGTTCTTCTAAAAATGTTTCCACAGTTCCTACTTCTGAATCTATCTTGAAGTATGGGTGCTGTATGAACAGTACCACTATGGTGTAGTTGATGTTTTCAGAAAAATGAAATGCTGGACTGATATGTGGGCAAAATATCTGACCCCTCTTTGGAATTAACCAGTATCAATTTAATGATATAGTAACTGTTAAGAAGCCCAGTATTGACAGTGTGTTTTTTTTTCTGTCTTTGGGCCTGAAGATATCAAGTTAAATAATGTATTTAGTTATTATTACAAATCTCACTTATGGACAGAATGCGATGCTTTTGTGTACCTGAATCAGATCTTTCTAGATGTGTCTTTATGTGATAAAAATGTATTTACTGTGACAGCAGCTAATAGCCTGTGCTCTGAGCAAGATTTACACCACTAATGCCAATCAGGACTGACTGAAGAACATGATTATTGTGGCTGCTGTTGAGTCATTTTCAGTTCAGGAAGTTGATTGGGGAAAGAAGAAAAAAAGTTTTGTATTTTAAGTCATTAAGAAGCTTTTACTTTTACGTCAGTAAATTTGAGCTGAAAATGAATGAACTCCAGCCTTGGTTACTCACTCACTGTATGGGTCATGTAAGTAAGTGGCCCAACATCGAAGGCCTCCATCATGGACAGAATGTGTTTCTTTTGTTTTTGTCTTAACTTTTATATTTCTGTCTGTGTGGTATTTCTGGAACCATTGTTGTCTGTTGATTTGGCCTTTAATGCTGAGCAAGGCAAAACAAAGCATTTGTCCCCTGATGACTCAATTAAGGCACAGTCAGTGCCCTGAAAGGCAAATGTCAAAGTGCTACTGCATGCCTTAAATGGCTAGTTTCTTTTGTGCTTTGGCCTGTATAACAAACACACAACTTATTAGGAAATCTCAACAGATCATGTTTTTAGGGGTATTTTTAATACATGTATTACACTTGAACCTGTGTTCACAAAAGAAGTTATATGCTGATGTTAAATGACATTTAACCAATAAGCCAATGGGTGCTACTGTAAACCTACGGGACATATTACTTACAGGTTATGAGGAAGCAAAGAGCTTGATGTTTTTCAGCTTGATCAAGATCCTGTTTCGGGACTGGTAACTGTTGTTTTTCAGGTGATGGCCTGTTATGAAAACTACTCTTTTCTTCTTTTTTTTCCCACAACTCATTTGTCTTATAATCAAGGTTCTGCTTTCTTTTGTTTTCACTTTGTAAATAGTATTTGTACTGAATATGTTGCCATTTTCATCCTTGCTTTCAAAACCTTTTGTCATCATCTCTCAGTTGTAGTTCTTCTCAAACTCTTGATAAGACAAACTATTCTAGACCAAGGTAGGCCATCATTTTGGCTTTTCATATGACCTTTGTACTGGTCAACTTGACTAATGTCATCTCTGATTTGATTACATTAATTTTGTATAGCATATTTCAATACAAAAGATACTTATATGTAATAATATTAATATAATAATTCTAACATGAATAGAGAAAATAAAATGGTATTTGAGAGGCAACCCAATTTGTGATTGAACTTCTTGATACTTTTCTACTACTTCATCTTATATGCATGTTATAGATGGAGATGGGTCGTCTTCTGCCATGATGTAATCGCATGCTCTTGAATCTGATTAAGATGGCAAAATACAGTACAATAGATGCTACATCCAGAAGTGACGAAAACTTGCTCTAAGTTTGATAGGGGAGAGCTCTCGGGACAAGATACTGCTTCTGTTATCACAGACCTGTGTCTTTGCTCTACCACCACAAAGCAGGCTGACATTTACAGTCAACAAAGCACCCTGCACTCCCTTCATCAGGATGTTGTCATGACCAAGAAGGTGAAATCTCATACGTTAGGACAAACCTATTTCTCTGTTAATATGGATATCTTAAAATCCGTAAAACCTGATTTTCAACTTGTGCGTTTAAATAGTAGTACTAAGCCGTTGTACCGTTTCAGTGCATAATAACTTTTAAATTATGAGAAACCATACTGAGTGGGCACAATGTAGTGAAATCCAAAACAACACCCCTTCATCAGATATTTTTACGGGTCAGAGGCGAGTAATATCGTAGGATGTATGTTATGCTATTATCGTATCTTGTTCTTAATAATCCGTCTTTGTTTAGATAATACTGCACAAAGCTTGATGATCTCTATGTTTCTGTGGCCCTTAAGCACATGGTGTACAACTTTCCCCAAATTGAAATGGAAAGTTATATTTCAAAGAAGAATACAGTGAAAGAAAAAAAAAACAACTTTTAACTGGATACTGCCCAAGGTAAAGAGGTCAACACTGCTGCTTACAGATAGCAAAAGTTTAGGATGAGCAAATGTTTATAGCAGTTACCGGAAAGGAGGTAGGGAAAATCCTGCGTGACTATGATGAAAATGAGAGGTGTTAAAGCTGATCTCTGACTCAGTAAACTTTTACTGCATTAGTGATACAATCAGGGTTTGATATTTCAGAATTGATAACACATCAAGATGAAGGTCCTGTTATGTGGTTCGTCCTCCTTTCTGCCCTCTAACAATGGAGGCTGGTATTTCTCTCTAGTACCAGCAGGCGGCAGTGTGTCCCAGGTTTCTAAGATCGAGTGCTCTATGAGACCTATTCGCGACTCCTGGGAAATTCCGCTTTCGATTTATTAAGTGTACAGAAAGGGACCTGTCCCACTGTGACACTTCAGAGTGGGAATAGAAACTCGAAGGCCATATAATACACTTTAGTGTTTGCTTTATTATATGACTGGATGAAAAACAGATAGTTTGTGACTCAGCTCTGGAATTCCGAGGACAAAATGTGCGAGAATGTCACAGTTGCTGTTGACAATACTAAAGGGGTTGTAGTGCTTTCAATCTTTTCTTGGTTTCACATCTTTTTTCTTTTTCCTGGAGCTCCGTGATGAGAGTATCTATAGCTTACTGCAGTAGATGTAAATCAGGTAAATCCCCATCAAACTGTCTATCTGTAAATCAAGATGTGATAACAACTTGCACCATAGCAGCATATTATGTTAACAGAGATGTACCTCTTCTCAAATTATGGACCACAAAATACAAACATATTTCTGCAATGAAGTCACCGCATCTTATGTACAGTTTTGGCAGGAATGTATAATGATCCATACTGGCTTCCATATATGATTGCAGAATTCTTACCCTTGGTATACTTATATTGGACAACCTTCAAGCCAATAAAAAAGACAAATAAAAGAATTAAATAACATCAAAAATTAAATAATTTGATATAATAAATGAAAATGTTAAAATGATAATTAAACTATACCAAAATCTTATTTTGGACAATGTTTTAAAACATTTAGACCTTCACAGACGGGAAGAAAAAAAAACAGTATGTGTAGTTGAACATTTAGTTTTAAATCTAATTAAATACGAAACATCGACTAAATGAAAAGTAATTCATACATAATCTTTGGTGTCTGGTGATTCTTTTCTGCGTAAAGAAATGTGTTTTGCTGAATTGGACTCACGAACTTAGTTTTCTTCTTTTTTTAAATCCAAGCTACTACTACTACTACTACTACTACTACTAATATGATAGTGAGTGATACTACTACTAGTACTACAACATTATCATCTCCTCCAACCCGTATCGTGCGCTCTGAATAAATACACTGTCTTAAGAAGTCGCGTCTTGGGCGTCACTGCCTTTTCCCTCTGTCCCCCGACAGCACGTGAAGGCATCGCCACTTCCTCCCTCCCAGGCCGCGCCCCCTTCCCTCTCGGTGGGTCCGGGGGCCGAGCGACGGACGGACGGACGCGGACGGACGGACGGACACGGACGGCAGCAGAACCACCACCCCCCCGCTCACCATGTGAAGAAAAGGTGTAGAAAAGGGACAAAGAACGCAGAACCTGCCAGGACGAGAACCTCCCCGGTCGCCTCCGGACCTCCGGACCTCCACCGTCACCGCGTCGGCGTCTTCAGCGGCTCGGCGGAGAAGCGGATGGACAGAGCGGAGCGGGACAGTCTCCCCGACGGTACGACCCCGGCGCCGCGTCGGCGTCCGCCTGTCAGCCGCCGACGGGTGATGGAGGCCGGCCGAGCCTCCGACGGGCTCCTGCCTGTCAGGAGGCTGGAAGTCGGCGGGCTTTGTTAAAAACTGACAACCGGTGCTTTGTTTTGGGGGTTTTATATTTTTTTTTTCTTCTTCCTTTCCGTCGAGCTACTGTTTAAAAGTTAAACGTTGCTACGTGTCCCGTCCCGTCTCGTACCTTAACTGTCAGGGGGGGAAGAAAAGTGACTGTAATCGAAAAGAGAAGCGGCTTTAATGACGGTAACGTAACTCACTGTGGGGAACCGAGCCACACGGTATCGCCCATCGCGGGGGGAAGGTGGCGTGGAAGCGGCCGCTTGTGCCGAAACAAGCCGCTGAATGTTGTGGCATCCCGCCGCGGCTTCGACGTCCCTTCAACCACCGTGTCGCCGAGTGTGGGCGAGCTAAGTCGCCGCTCTCACCGAGCGAGGCGGCGGTGAAGTGGTGCTGTAGTTCCGCTCCGTGTTTGTCTACGGGGACCACATGGTTGAGTCCGTGTCAACACACCGAGACGGTCGCGTTTCTAGGCGAAGGATGAGTTTACAGCCAAAGAACGTGTGATGTTGTGCTCCGCACCCCCTCCCCACATCTGGCTGATGTTCAGCAGCGCAGGAAAGTATGGGTGGATGGGTGGATGGGTGGATGGGTGGGTGGGGGGGGGACTGAGTCCACTGGTCCATGAGCAGCAGTTCAGGCTTGTGATCGGTGTCATTTCCAGACAATGAATAGCCCTGAAGTGAGTAACTCCACAGCTCTTTATGCTCTGACAGGTCAGTTAGGAGCCGGGGAGCAGGAGCAGCTCGGCCCTTTTTATGGCCAGGAATGTGGATAAAACCACAGCCCGAGGTGGGGTTGTAAAAGGCTGTGAGGGTGGGGGGTGGGTGTCATCCCATCGCAGGGCTCCCACGGAGTCCACCTGAGGCAGGGCCATACATACCGTGGGACAGTGATCTTCAGCTTTGGTGATGACATTCCTGTTTGGATTTGGACAGAGGATTTTCAGCTAAGGATAATGGTCACGAGAGACACTGTAATGGGATGATTCAGGTGGAAGTGAGTGGAACAGCTTCTGTCAGGGTCAGCTTATATTGTGACCTACATAAATTACCGAACCCTTGTATTTCAGTCCTTGATTTTACATTCCTTTGTTTATGACTTGAAGAGGTTTGTTGTCCTCTCGACTAAAACGATGACTTAATTGGCAAGGCAAGACAATGGTTGGGAGTGTCTGTGGGATGACATGGGTGCGTGCGTGCGTGTGTGTGTGTGTGTGAGTGTGTGAGAGAGAAAGTGTGTGTATGTGTGTGAAGTACTGATAGACCCTCCAGTCATTTAAAATACCAAAAGTCCTCACCTGAGCCTGTACGGACAGTTGCTGCAGTTTTGCACTTTTAACATCGACCTAAAAAAGACTTGGTCATTTTTCAAAGTCATACAGCCCGACTTGGATGTTTGATAACTTAAACTTGCTGATGTTTTGTTTATAAAGACCTTTAGTAGTATGTGGTAATGCCACTACAGTGTTTAGGGTGTTTGTTTTAAAGAAAAGTGCTGTTGTAGCCCTTTTTCTGCAGTGTCATTTCCTCTTGTCCTGCGTATTTGTGTGTGCAGGTGTGTTTCCCAAATGACCTGTGTATGTGTGTGGGTGTGATTGTGTGTGTGTGTGTGTGTGTGTTTGTACATGGCTTCAGTTCACTTTTGTGTGAAATAAAGACTGCACAGACCAAAGCTGGAATTCTCTACTCTTTCCCTACTGTAATTGGTGCCATCTGTTTTGGCTGTGTTAACATAGTCTGAGGAATGTTATGATCCATTATTCAAGACCTCCTTCGTTACAGTGAACAAGAGCAGTCAGTGTCACTTAGGTCAAGCCAAATCAGCCAGAGGATAGGTCAACTGTTTTGGAAGAAAAGATTTATAGTCTTTTTAAGACCCAGTCCTAGGATCTTTACCTGGAGGTCCATAAGTGAGATGCTTGGTGGCTTATTGCCAGTTTCCTCAGAATCAGCCCTTTTCTTCCTTCGCCTCCTACTGTTTTACTTCTCATTTTATGTACTCCTTTTTGACCTGTTCTGTCCAAACTCCCTTGTTTCATCAGATAACCAGTTTAACAACTTTAACCTTATGATACAGTTGTGCTTAAACTGAGCAGTGTTAGTGTTGAGCAGTGTTTTTATTAGAATTAATAACATTTTTCATGTGACAGACATTAAGAAGAACATCTAAACAAGAAGTCTGAAGCATTTTGTCAGTGGTTCTAATCATCCTCAGTGACCCCACTGTTTGAATCCACATTGTGAGTGTATTTTATGTGTCTTGTCTCTTTCACCATATTTCTCCTCTCAGGTAGCAGACACGTATACCATGCCGACAAGTGATGGCCCTAGCAACTTCCCTGTCTTTGTGGCTCCACCCCACGGCAACCACCAGAGGTCCCCGGGCTATGTCCCTGGGCGAGTGGCTCCAGTCCGCTCGCCACCACCTGCCAAAGCTCCACCGCCTCCACCGTTAAAAACCCATGGCTTGCCGCTGGAGCAACCAGCCACTTTCAACCTGTCAGAGGTGAACCAGCGTAGGGAACGTGCTCAGACCCTCCAGCAAAGAAAGAACACACTTATCTGCTTTGGAGTGTCAATGGGGGCTTTATTCTTCACGCTTATCCTCGTCCTTAGTCTCACAAGTGGAGATGTGTTAGATGGTCAGTATTGCGAAATTCAGATTCACATAACCTAACGTATGGCTTCTCAATGTGTTGTGTATACATGTATATAACATTGCTGATATCGCTGATTGCGGTTCTCTATCAAATGGAAAGATTGAAATTTTCTGTTTTGTTACTAATTACTAATGTTTACAGAGAACTGTCCAGACCACAACCTATCCCTCAGTGGCTGGAATCCAGGCCACCATCCAGAAAAGGTTTTTGTTGTCAGGAGGGGAGATTTGTTTAGACTGGATTCTTCTGCTTCCTTTCATTCACTAACCATTCAGTCAGGAGGTGAGCAAATGAAGATCCATGATTTGTTAAGCAGCATTTTGAGTTGTGACATGGAAAGATTTACATTTATTAAATATGATTAGTGACATTGTTCTGCAGGTCGAGTACCTTTTATGGATTTTTGGGTGCAACATACAGCAAGCATGAACTCTATCTTCCTCTGACTTCTCACAGGTCGGGTAGTTTTTGCGGACAATGCTGACGGCTCCAAAAACATAACCTTGAGAACACGCCATATCCTCATAGAAGACGGTGGAGCCCTTCACATCGGTGCTCCCAAATGTCGCTACCGTTCTCGTGCAACCATTGTCCTTGTGGGCCGTTCTGACCAAAAAGAGGTTCCTGAGATCCCTGGCCTGGGCCGCAAGTTCATTGGTGTTCAGAGTGGTGGAACTCTTGAGCTACACGGCACTGAGAGAGTTTCCTGGTCTCTGCTGACCCGAAGCATTCCCGCCTCCGGGCTGTCCACAGGGGGTCATGCCTTTCAGCGGAACTTCAGCCGAGGCATCAACCTGCGTGTGGTGGACCAGGACACAGCTGCTGTGCTGTTGTCCGAACGCTATGACACACATGAGTCCCGTAACGACAGTCGTCAACTGACCCAACTGCTTCGGTCCCTGCCGGCGGGCCGTATTGTCGCACTGGCTGTCGGAGACTCTGCCGTCAAAAGTCTTCTAGATGAAACCAAGAAGACCATTGAAGAGAAGCTCGGCAGCAGCTTTGTCCATGACCTCAAATACAGGTAGATAGTGCCAATTTATGATCATAAGAGATTTTTTGAAGACTTGTAAATTATGTATTTTTCAAATCAACTACAAATGAAAATACACATGGATTCTTTCTTTATGTTGCCTTGGTGTATATGTGTGATGTCTAACTGTATAAGTGTGAGTGAGTTAGTGGATCAGCTGTGGTACAGAATGGGCCACCTCTTGAGGGTGTTTGTATTTGTTCTCCATGGCGTGTTTTGTCTGCAAGTCTTTGGAAGTGTTGTGTTTATTCTTGGTCTCCTGGGGCTGATAAAGAAGGATAATGGGTTTTTGTTCAACTACTCAAGTAAGGCCTCTCATCTTTGACACTTCAGTACCTGGACTTCCAATATCAACTGTTTGCTCCATGTCCACCCTTCTTGGAAACTATTCTTCCTTCACCTTCTCTTGAACCTTTCTAAAATAATCCTCTACCTGTTTTTCATGTTTCTGTTATATTGTGCTCTGCCAGGAAAGGAAACGTGGTGGGTTTATGGTCACAGATTTCCGGGATTTGTGCATAATATGGCAATTCAGGAGATTTTTTTTTTTTTCTCAGTCATGCGTAGTCCCTCAAACGAAAAGATACTGGAAGTTTGATATAAGTTTTATTCCTGCCCTTGTGGACAAATAAAATGAGAGAAATGGATTTTAGCTTTACATGACACTCAAACATGTTTCTTTCAATGGAAATTCTAAGCTCAGCTTTTCATTCTGAGTTATTTGTAGCTTGGCCTGAATTGTTCCTTAGTTGGTCTAAAAGCCAAGTGCCACACCAGATCCTCTAGTGTAGCATTTCACCTCTGGGGACAGGTGCCAAGGCGGCACAGAGGTCTTCAAAGAAATCCCTTCAAATCCAAAACACATTGATTTTAATGGATCAGACAGTAAAGCCCATGCTTGTGTGTGCATGCACCAGTAAGTTAACGGTGTTCACTCTTCTGATCCTTTAACCATTTATTGCAGTGGAGATTTCTATCCTAACTTTCTGTGGGTTTTCTTATGGTTGGAGGAAACACATTGTGTGCATTTATGAGACAACATGCAGTTTAATGCCTCATTAAAGTCACACTGTATTAGGTTGAGTGATTTTTAGGCTGAAAGAGTTAGCTGGTAAAAGCATAAAACTTATAGGATTGAGCATAATGATGATCTAGATCAGTTTATGTAAAGAGTTGTTGTGGAGAAACAGCAGGGAATGCTGCTGGAAAATACTTAGGAACCCATTCTGGTGCTTGTTTTTTCTACTTTTTTTGGGGGGGGGGGTTATTTTGCATCAGTGCTGTACCTCCTGGGAGCTTTGTGAACTCAAAATTATGCTCAGTTTAAAATAAACAATGACAAACTACTACATTATGCAAAATACCTTTAGATTTCTGTAGGTCAGTGTCATCAGCCATCCTAGCCAGCACAGATGCATTAATGTGTTTACTCCTGTCTCGTGCCTGTTAACCCCTCTGTCTTTCATCTTTGCCTCTGGGGATACCACTCACACACACATAAACACATTCCTGCAGGTCCGTAGTGAATTCACCTCTGGCCTCCAGATATTTGCCATTTCCAGTCAAACAATGAGGTTGTTAAAATGTTGATGAACGTCACATCTAGGATGTGCCAAAAGGAAAAAGTGAAACCACCGAACTCTCATTTCCTTTGTGTGCTGCTGGACTCATCTCTGTTTGATTTATACAGTGCGCACATGCACAGGCTGCATATTAACAGGATGGACCCATCCCCACAGGCTGCATATTAGCAGGATGGACCCATCCCCACAGGCTGCATATTAGCAGGATGGACCCATCCCCACAGGCTGCATATCAGCAGGATGGACCCATCCCCACAGGCTGCATATTAGCAGCCTGTGGACAAATAGCAAGGGTCCCTCCTTGATTTTCCCCAATGGAAAAAACCCGCAGAAAGCCACAGACTGGGGCTGAAATGAAAGAGCAGAATGGATGTCCAGATGCATCCTGTTCATGTGTCAGTGGGGTGAACAGTGACATGGCACAGAGGCTCTTAATTGGACAAGAAAAAGTGTTTTGGTTGGGATTATTCCAGAAACAGATATTAATACAGTGTCATGTTACACTTAAAAGCATCGCTGCTAATAATCAGTGAGATTTTTGTAGGTAAACATTGGGAATATGAGGTCACTCTCTTGTACATGTTTTATTTTTTGTTCTTAAGATTATTCAAAAGGAAGCTCTCTAGGGAGTAGATTGAGTGTTTTTACCACTTCTGCATGATATTCAAATGTGCCACAAGTTGCAGGCTTTTATTGTAGATACATCATAGTAAATATACCTAGAAAGGTAAATGTAAAGGTAATTTGGGAAATCTCCTCTGGCACTGATTACTGTATTCGGAACGGGCCAAGCAGTTGTGTTACCAAAAACAGGCAACTTCTGCATACTTACTTTCCTCTAGTCTATCCTAATGTACAGCTGCCTGGCCAGATATGGATATTAGGTTTAAAAATCGCCCTCTGAATGGGTAAATTCTTGGAGAAGGTTA